>JAOQGH010000032.1:50245989-50283382 GCA_025769975.1 Gallinago jamesoni
GAAGGAAGGGTTTTATTGATACTCAGCTCAGTTTCCCTCTCTCTGCCCTGCTTGTCTTTTCAGCAAATCTCCTCCTCCTTGACAAAATAAATCTCACAGCATATGATATCATGCAAAAGATCTTGGACTGAATGTTACCTTCTGGCTTCCATTGCATTAACGATTGCTGCACGGGGGAGATATGGATTTTACAATGACCCAGTAAAGTAGCTGGCATGTCATTTTCTGTTTCCTCTTTATAGCAAAGATATATCAGGATATTCAAAATATTTAGACTTACTCTTCACTGTGCACTGAACCAGTGGCCAGGAGCAAGTTCAAATTTGTGAAATTTTATAAAGGCCAAGATTTTTTAAGTGCTCTGCCAGAGTGATGGTGAAAGGTAAGGCAAAGAGCACAACATAGAGGCCAGTCGCAGGACTGTGGGGCTTCCTTTTGTTGCCGTAGCAAAGGCATCTGCTATTGTGGAAGTGCCTTCAGGTACTCTGCACCTCCTCCAGCTGCCAGTCCAAAAGAGTCTAAGACTCTGAAAGTCTGCATCCCATCTGCCGGCACATCGCTTGTCCCCAGTACTCTTGGGGCATAAGATATTTGGGACCCCTCACCGAGCTCTGAGCTACGTCCATCTGTCTGTGGAGCACAAAATGCTTCTTTGCAAAAGGAAGCTTAGATAAATATGGTAAGAAGTAAAAAGGAATCTCACTTTCTCTTGCTTACAGGTACCTAAAAAAGAGGGGAGAGGAAATTAGGAAATACCACCAGAAATAAAGCTTTGCAGTAAAATTGGACTGTCAGCTATTGGCAGCAGAATAAGGGAGGAAAGAGTCAGTTCAGTCAGTTTTGTCCTTTTAATCACAGTATATTTAAGCCAAATTCTTTTTTTTTAACTTGAAAAAATGTTGCAAAAAATTTCCAATCTATTAAAATTCACATCATGTCACATTCATAGTCTGAAAAATTCCTCTTTTATTAGAATTTTCACCGAAAACTGTGTTCCAGAACCAGCTGTAGCAAAGACCAGGCCAGTCTGCCTCACTGGAAGGAGGTAGATCTGAAGGAAACTGTGTGCAAGAGAAACATCTCCATGGAAGGAAGAGACGAGGCAATAGGAAAGCGTGCTGTGGCAGTGAGACTTTAACAGCCATGAGCCCTTTCTCTGAGAGATGGACAATGTGGCACTGTCTAGGGTGGACAGGATGCCCTAGCACAGGACTAGGGTGGTTCAACACCAAATTCTCCTCCCTTATGGCTTCAATTAAAGAATTAACATTGCTAGCTGGTTGGAAGGGTAGATTTTTTTTCTCAGTATAGAGCAGTTCTAACAGAAGAACACAAGACACTTTGCTAGAGCTCCAAGGAAAACTGTCACCACACTCACTCCTGTTTTCTGTGGGTCCCCAGAGTAATTTTTGGGACATATGTCCAGGTAAGATATGCATACGGCGCTGCTTAGCACAGCCACTGCCTCCCAGCTTTCTGTTGCTACAGCAGGCAGAGCAAACCAGCTCCCATGGATTTTAACAGAGCCAGTCAGGGCCCTAATGAGTATATCTAGCACAGCAGCGCTGGCTCCGTACCAGCAATGTGAATGTTAAGAATTATGCATATGTGAAGGGGGGTAGTTTGTCATATATTTCTGGAAAGTAGTTTAAAAACTTGGCTTTAATAATGGGCATGTTGACAGCAACTGGTCTTTGCTGGCCAAGTCCCTCAGATATCAACCACTCTAGCATCAGAACTATTTTGACGTCAAAACAAAACAGGCTATTTACTTTTTGAAGTTAAATTAAATCCAGAGAGTATGATGCCGTTAGAGAGCTGGAGTCCTAGGCCACTTCTTCCAAATGAGCTGAGCAAGGTATAAGTTATAAACAAGTCCATAAAAAGCAGAGGCCAGGTGTCATTCCTGTGGAAATCAAGAGCTATGTCAGTTAAAAAAAGTGTATCAGGCCAGTCATGCTAGAGAAGAGCAGCACTAGAGAATTTACAGTTTTTTTTTTTTTGAATTTACATTTCAAATGCATTTCTTTTTCACTCTTCATCATTGTAAATGGGATTATTGGCAAATAATTTTCATCAGATATTAGTGTAATAAAAGATCATTCTTTACAGTGATTTAAATCAGTTAAATAATGCTGCTCCATGTTTTGGTGGGTGGATCTTCCTACCCTGTGGTGGGCTCAGAAAGTTTCTGTGGAGATTCCCAACAGATCCTGGAAAAGAAAGTACCCTGGAGAGAAAGAGCCATGACAGATGTCCTGTTGCTTCTGTTCTCCTTCCCAGAGCATCTTCCTCCTCCTCAATTGGTGGAGGTATCATCCCTCCTGTCCCTATGCTCTTTGTTTGTTCCCCATCCAGACTTTCTCCACTTGCTTTGGTGAAGCTGTTCCAGGTCCGCTGGGATGTTCTGTATCCCAAAGGGCTGGCAAGTTCCCAGCACACGGACCTCTGCTGGACTGGCTGCCAGGGTCCTTGGCTTCCCTGGGATCTGTTCTTACTGGAGTAACATGTTGAATTTATACCAGTTGATTGTTGGGCAGCCTGATCTTCTCACTTGTCCCAATCCTGGTGTATAGACAGCAACTGTGCAATGGTCAATCACACTGATTGAGTGTCTCTACTCCAGGGGCCTATGTGGAGGGAACCAGAGCACTTCTGGACCCTAGCTGGCTCCAGGAATGTGCTTGTTTGTGCTGTTGTGGCTCTGCTCAGGCAGAGTGAATCCACTCAGGCAGAATGAATCCCCTGAGACAGCTCCTGGGATCCACCTCTGATCCTTCACATGGGCAGAAATTTCTCCTTTGAACCTGCTCCCCCCTCGAGATGGGATAAACTTCCTCCGAGGTCTCTGAGACCCTATTTCGAACCAGCTCTGGAGGTCTTTCTCCTTGGTGGAAGCTGAGAAGGTGGCTCCATCTGCCAGCAAGTATTTCCTCAGGACCGGACAGACACAGCTAGTGGAGAATTGTTATCCTGGGATTTGGACTTCCCTGAATCCATCCTGCAAAGCTGTCTCTAATACAGATAATTTGTGAATTAGTATATGCTAACTCCCTATCAACTTAGACAATAGAAGATGCTGGCTATTTCCTTAAGGACTTAATTTAAGAGAAAGTGAAAATATTTTTGTGCTTCAGAAAGGACGAAATAAGCAATTTAACAGTTAGTATAAGTGAATCTTTTTGGCTCTTCTCTGCGCTCTACAAAGTGACATAACAACTCCCACTGTTAGGTTATTTACGCAGAGCGTGCTTGTGTTAGCTGATAACACGAAGTAAAGGAGACAAGTAGTTCAACTAGGAGGCAGACCAAACCCAGCTAGCCTGCTCTGTGCCACCAAAAAATCCACATTGTAGCAGCTGCTGGCAAAGCCTTCTTCCATCTCCAGCTGTCCTGGAGATGTCATGGTCTCTTCTGCGAACTGCAGACATGAACACACTAATTTATGCTTTTTTGATCTCACTCTTGGCTACTGTAGCTTTGGGAAAATTACTTCTCGGCCATTCCCTCACTAGATAGCTAACTCACAAGAATTCATGACTTCAAGACTCCATCCAGACCAAAATATTGTCTCCATAGCAGTGAATATAGGCACAGTGCAGAACTATACACTTACAGAAGAGTTTCTTCCTCTCCTGCCTAAAGTAATGGAAGCTAATTGGCCTTGAAACCAAAAATACTTGCATATTTGGCCAAAGGTATTTCAAAAGAGTCTTCCCAGAATTAAAAACACTAGTACAAATCTTCTTAAATAGGTGTTTTTGGAAAGAGACAAAAAGAACAAATGAGGGAAGCTAAAGAAAATGCACTGACTTCACAGAAACGTTATAGGGTGCTCATATACCATTCAGCGCCAAGAAGCGTGAGTACTAAGTTAATTTATTTCATCTATATATATTTCATATATATATATATTTCATCATTGTGATGGGCATTCTGGAGTCGCTGAACAATGACAGGTAAATGACATGTTTCATGTTTTGAATTGGTGATAAACGCCACCAGACTGAGGAGTGAGAAGATGGGGTCTCCACCCTGGGGAGGCTGCCAGCGGTCTGTCACAGGGCTACTGCTCTTCTCCCGTCTGCCCCATCTTCTCTGTGCAGAATGGGAAATCTCCAACTTGTTTTATATTTCTGCCCTTGAGTTGCCAATCTTACCTGGCATTGCTAAATACTAATAATACATGAAAACTTAAAACTGAGTCTTGATTCTTTCCAAACATGCTCACGGCTGCCTGCAGGCATGGAAGATCTGGTGGAACCAGTTGAGAGTATGAAGGCTCTTGGATGGTAAGTGATGCAAGAATAGGTCCTATAGCTGTTTCATCTGTTCTTTCATGTACTCTGTAAGGCTTCCAACATCCTTTATAGGTTGCATTTTTAAATTTTCACAGGGTTTCCACTTAAGGAAACCCAATCTCATAGTCTTGTGATAAATAAATGCTCATTGTTTGTGTAAGCATGGGAGAAAAATGCACGTGCTAGTATTTTATAATCACGCCATGAAAAGCTGTTTTGTAGGCTAGAGCAGAGAAGTTAAATTTTGCAGTATTCAGTCCCAATTGCAGAATAACAAAAGATGATAGTTGAACAAAAATGCTATTGTTGCACTGGGAAGCAATTAGGCTGGTGATGGCAGGTCTCAAGCGAGAATGCAGTTCCTCAATGAGCTATAATTACCTGCTATTTGCCAAAATTGCCATTAGAATAAGAACACTGTCATGATTGAAAACCCTAATTACCTAGGATTTGGAGGTTTGTGGAAACTGTTGTGTGTTTGAAGGGCTAACTACACTATTAATACAGGTTTTAAATTGGAATTGGATTGAAGCATCCCACAAGTTTTATATGATGTTGTACTACCATTGCTTAACATGTTGAAGTGTTGGATTTTTTTACAAAGTCTTGATCATAATGGAATAATTTTTCTGGCTGAATTGGACCCACATTGCACTGTTTTCTTTCTCTTCCAAGGGCCATATGCTTTCACACCAAGAACAAATTTCTCCCTTTACATGGGACAGATCATGAATAAAAATGAAGTGTTGGAGAAAGAAAAAGAAATTTGGCTATGATTATGCCATGTTTATGTCCACTGTGGACAGATGAAAGCAATAACACAAGGCTGTTATTTTAGTAATTATAAAACTAAAATTTGTAATGATTTAAAGGCTAACTTAATAAGAAATATAAGGACAACGTGCTCTGGAGGAGGTTTGCATGGAAAGATCGAAAACTGAGATTAATGTTTAGTTTCTTGAAATTGCCTGAAAGGACACTTTTGTGAAATTCAGGGATCCAAAACTCTGGTTGAAATGAATACTTAAGTCACACTCATACTTCTGGTACTTGAAAACTCAGTTTGTGATACGAATTCAATTCCCCGTGTAGCCATGAGTGAAGAAAATAGTTGTGTTGTTTACACACTTAGAGATGGAGAATGTCACATAAGCTTCAAGAGCACTCAGTGGTCTTGAATATAAAATAAATAATGTATCCATAACCTGTTAGTTTATAGTGTAATGTTAACACAGGCAGTTAGGAGAGCATAATAAAAACTAGGTCTGAAGAGGTGAATGGTATGTTTCAAAAAGGACTAAAAACTTTTAGCAGCTGTTTACCGGGTTTATTAGAATGAAACAGGTAAACTGTGTAACAGAAGAAACGTCGTTCTTCTTAAGTGACTTCTAAAAAGATTTTTTTTTTTTTTCACTTGGGAAGCTGTAAAGTGAGGAAAATGTAGCTTTTTGAGATCAGCTTCTTATTTCTATCTCACCAACATGACAGAAATTTAATTTAGCAATCCTTGTTGTAAGAGTTGTCCCAGGGATGTCTAAAGGTTACTTGAAATCTAATGCCAAGGCTGAACAGAGAGGAGACTTGGAAACTGGAATGAGTGGGAAATGAGGGAGATGAGAGGAAAACCCGTGGCAGAAATGATAATGTTGTGGATGGATTTGTGAAGGTTGATATAGAGGGAGTGAGAGGAGGAGGAGGCTGACACCATTTCAATGAATACAGTCTGATTCTCCTCTCTTGTACAGGGATCTCGGCGCATTTGTACCCCTATCCAATTAGAAAAGAAACTCTGCTTTTTCAAGTTTGGGAGAAGGGCTCTGACAGTCACTGGCACAATGCCATGAGGGTTATGGTGAAGTCCTCACTATCAGACTTTTTTTTTTTTTTTTTTTTTAATGAGGCATTTGTTCATTGAAGAGCTTCTGGGTTCGGTACATGGGATGCTGTGGTTTGTGTCAGGGAGAAGACTGGACTGGATTATCACAGACTTTCTTTTTGGCCTTGCATTTCCACTGGTCAATGTGAGAAATCTTCCAGCTATAGAAACTCAAGCTCTTTATTTGTATACTCATAGGGTGAACTAGTAAAAACTATTTGTAATAAATGAAAATATAAACTGATGAGCTGAAAAAATAAATCATGAGAAGTCAAAATAAAATTCTTCTAGGCTTTTGACTTTTGTCTTCTTTCACTGACATATTGGGAGAATAACATAAGGACTACTATAAATCTCATCTTCTGATAAATTTCATTAACATTGTCATCTCCAATATGAGACAGAACATTTGCCTCTAAAAATGTATAACATTAGCTGGAAGAAAGTGTACAATCAGTCTTCTCCTGTGAATTTATATCTGTGTAACTTTGAAAAGACAGTTTGTTCCATATTCTGTTTTAAAATCATTGGGCATAGTAAGTGGAAGATGAAAACTCTCCCTTAATAATCTGCACTAAACCACTTCCTCAGCTCATCAGTTTCACCTCCTAATTATAGTAATTAATTGTTCATTAATAACGCATTATGACTATATTAACTTTTATTGTGTTGCTTAGTATTCATATAATGAAAAATTGATAGCCTTATTCATTATTTGATTAATTAAAGTTTAATTATATATTTGATTTTTAATAATTTCTCAGTGCAGATAGGAATAACATTTCTTTAGGTTGAGGGCTCAGAAGGATTGCAGTTCTTCCTGGAATCCAGTAATCAAAAGAATCTCCTTTTCTGTCACAGGGAGAAATATCTTTTCTATGGCAGCTAGATGAAATTAGACTGGGGAACTTTTTCAGGAATGATGAGATACATGGTAGGGCACTGATGTCTACAACAATGGGTCTTTTGTGAGTAGCACTGGGGGAACATAGTGAGTTTGAACATCTCTTTCCTACTTGAAATGTTCACAGGGAAAGATTTTGAAAACTGAAAATTGGACTATTTTTATGCTAGCCTACCAGAAGGCATGAAGGAAAACTAAAGAAATACTGAGCAAAAGACTCATATTTCCCTTCTGTACAAAATAAAGCCCTGATGAATAGGAAGCAATAGCAGTAAGTCTAAGACTTCTTAGGACAGTGTGGACCTGAAAGGAAAATGTAGTACTAAATGTGTACTAACGTGTGTGGGCATCCATATAGCACGTGGAGATTTAAGTGAATGATGCTGTACAAAATAAGAACATTCATTTTCAAGATAATATGGAGAAGAATAATATTTAGTTTTCATACCAAAAAGCAGAACAAAATGTCCTTTTTAAAGGACACTAGTTTTCTCCTGCATGTTGCCTTCTGCACTCAGCCTGAGATGTCACCTGCCAGCTTCTGCCAGCTTGGCCCTGTAGACCCACTGAGGTTTGTGGGAAGGACAGATGAATGCAGCATAACTCTGAAACATGTTTTATGTAGTAGCAAAAAAGACGTCCAAAACCCAAGGAAACATCTCTCAAGGAAACTTATAGGTTGTCTCAGTTGCTACTGGATACCTTTGCTGGGTTGTATGCTGCCACTGCCACTTCCTAAAACATCAAAGATATGTTGTAGGAAGGCTTGTAAAGGTTCAGCAGAGATGTGCCCCACTGTCCCCAAGGTAGAAGTCATCCTGGGAAGGGCAAATTTCTATGCTTCTCTAGCTGTCAGTAAGAGATTCCCACTTGAATGCCTAGCTGGATGGGTGAGGAAAACATTGGAAACCTGCTCAGATGTGGGTCGCAGCAGGACATGAAACAGAACAGTGTATGACAGTTCAAGCACAGGCTGCAAAGGCAGACAAGAAGTATGTATTAGGGGCGTATGGCACATCTTAGGCATTGCTCCAAAGGGCCCTTTCATAGCTGTAAGAGCTGGAAAGGTTTGCAATGATAAAAATCTAACTACCCAGGGAGCACAGGCCCCAGAGTCCCACCCAGCAGCTGTGATTTTGAACCAGACTTCTTGGCTTCAGCAAAGCTGGGCTGGGGGAATTTTTCAGAAAGACATATACTCTGAATTGTGAGAACATCATAGGAATAGTCCCGATCAGAAAAAAAACTTTAATTTTAGACAAAAATGTTATTTCAATGAAGCCATGAATGTACTCTTCTTCTATTTCTGCTTTTCTGTGAGCTAATAACTTCCATATACCAAAAACTGCCATAGACATGAAATTAAATGGAGTCATGAGGAAAAAGAATGAGGGATTTCCTGAACTAAGCAGAAACAGGCTAAAAGAATGCTGGATGTGTTTTTTTAGGAATTTTTCACTATGTTGTACTGAGCACTGTCTACAAGTAATGTCAAGTGAGGTATTTTCCTGGCAAGTAATATGCTGGACTACAACCATGAGTTGGATAATTGCTTGTACCTCTTGATGATGAAACATCTTGCCTTTCTTCAAAAAGAAATATGGCTTTCTGCCATGTAGAAAGAGACAGACGTTCCTGAACTTTAGCGTCTGAGGCAGAAACCTTGGAATATTAAAAGCTTGTCTGAGAGCCTCAGTCACTCCTGATTGTGTCCGTCTCCCACTTCTGCCCGGGGGGGAGTGGCAGATGGGAGAGACCAGGGAACAAACCGCTGGAAAATATCTTACCAGTGCCAGTGATGTAGAAAAGAAAGATGGGGGAAATGACTGAGCGCTGCGGTTGAAAGGGGCCAAGTACAGTTCTTACAAGGTGGTGTAACTGGCATTACACAACTGACATTGAATCTGGCGGTCCCAGGAGGGCTGAATTCCTGAGGCTCGTGAGCGACGGATTGTTGTTTGGTGGGGTGAAGTTTGATGGTACTTGGGCAATACCAGTCTCTGAAAGTAAAAAAAAAAAAGAAAAGATAACAACAAATACCGTTATTAGCTTAAAAAAAAAAAAGTTAAATTCCACTGTCACTCATCTTAGGAAAAAATGCATGGAAGTAGTCAAATTTGACTGGTATGACTAACAGTGTTAACCATAGCAATAAACTAGCCTTTCAGAGGTCAGTAAATTTTTCAGAGTAAGTCGCCATTCAATGACTGTGTACATTATGTGCAGAGCAGCAACATGGTGAAGGTCTATTAACCACTGCTTAACTAATGCTAAATAACAATGACATTCACAGCACTACATCATGAATTTATTATGATACGGGCTATTACAGAGAACACAAAATGAAACTGTAATGAAGGGACATATAAGCCTTTATTCTAATTTTTTTATATGCACAAATATTTTTTCTGGGGCTCAGCTTCTGCATGACAGAACAATGTGTTGGCTGGCTGAAACTGCTAAAAGAACCCTTGAAAAACAGATGACAAGCAATTGTTCTCCGAGTAGGGCTCTGCAGTGCACACACTTATGTTTGAGTTTCAGAATCAAGCTGAAGGATTTTCTTAGTTTCTGCTCACAAATGAAAGCTGCATGCAGAACAGCCCAGGCAGGAGGAGTTTATATAACATCCTGGAAATGTAGGATCTTGACCATTGCATCTTACAGGGAAATTTTTGCAAACTAAAAAAAGGAAAACCCCACCCCAAACCAGCTTAATGCAGAGTGTGATCAGCATCTCACAAAAATCATCTTGCACCCTTTCTTTCCATACAAGGAACTCTAGATTAGGAGAATTATAGAGATGTGAAAAGTGATATCTGAGGGGCCAGCTTTTGGATTTCAATGCCTGGAAGCAGATGGCCAGCTCTAGTAAGATTGTTAGGCAAGTAAGTCCCTTGCAGAGCAGAGCCTGGCCTGGGACCTTCTCACAGGTGGTGATAGCTCACTATAGTCAGAAGATGAATGTTTTCTGTTGTGACTTACCCTGGCATCACACAGGAGAGTAGCCATGGCTGAGGAGAGTAAGAGAAGCAGTTACAATAAATTATGGAACATTTCACAGCTTTGTTTCAAGCAGAATCTGGAGAGGTGGGCAAGTGATGTAGAAGAAAAGCCTGTATTTCACATTGCTTTGGAGTCCTCAGGTCCAGGTGCTTGTTCCATCGTCAGCTCCTCACCAAGGTGAGACCTGACCTTAGGTCTGCTGTTCTTGGTGCTCTCATTACCACAGGAAGGACACCGAGACAAGTGGCCCAGATGAGAACAGCAGTGTCATCTGGGAATGGAAAGTCAGAGCACAAGGGCTTGGGGCAACCCCTTGCCATGAGGCAGGGCCGCAAGCTGAATCACTGCAGCAAATGAAATAAGGAACAATTTCAGAATCTGGATCCACTGTGCTCCACACTGCTCTGAGGAGTTCCCAAGGTGGTATGGGACTACCTGAGATTTCCTAAGTAATCAATAATTTTTTGTTACTGACAGAAACAATCTCTTGGTATATTCAGCTTCTCAGTTGCTTAAAAAAAACCCCAACCCCCCAAACCAAAATCCAGACAGTAAGTAGAGTGAACTGTCTTTTATTCTGTTTGTCTTCTCAGATAATCAAAAGGACAAAGGTAGCAGAGATAGATAAATTTAAAGATGCATTGGGGTTTTCTTTGTTTTGCCCAAATTACAATTGTATAATACCGACTGACGGAAAGAGATGAAAGTCCCTGACAGGAGAAAAAGCAAAACCCTCTCCAGGACAAAGCCACAGTTTATATCCTGGAGAGGAGAAAAGTATCAGTGCAACCAAACTTCAGATCTGATGTAGGTGATACTTAAAAAGACAAAGGAAATCATTAAAATAAGAAACATATTTGATAACTAAAGAACAGATGTGGTCCATATCTTCAAAGACCATAAAATTATAGGAAAAAAGAAGAGGGAAGAATTTGAATTCAGAATTAATGTATAAAAGACGACAGTCATGTTATGTGGGATGGATGAAGGAAGGATAGCAGTGAATGGAGGGATGGAAATAAAAACAATATGAATATCTATAAATACTTCTTTCTCAGTTCATCCATCATGGTTGTCAGTGATCGCCCAGCCTTGACAGGCAACAGAGTAGGCTCTGCTACAGGAAGAAGAGAATCAAATCCTATAGTTAGATGCTCTTCTAGCTGCTCCTATAGCTACAGCCCCATTCATTTTAACTCAGAAATTGTTAAGTCTTCTAGACAAGAATGAAAATATACTCCTGTGATCCAATTATTGTGAATTTTCAGGTGATCAGTCCCCTAAGAATGTTAGCTGGAGCAGACCGTAAAGCTGTCAGGTGATCTTTGAATTAGGTGCTATGAAGCAAATGCACAACTGCCTCATTTGCTCTTTGAAGTTTGCTCTCCGAGAACAGTCCTCCTTGGAGGAAAATGCACTAAATCCAGAATTGAAATAATAGAGGCACACAGAGCTGTCACCAAGCAGTCTCTCATAGGAGAACACAGCAACTCCTTATGTCCAAGTAGCCAGGGAAAAAGGGCTCCTCGAGCCTTTGTTGGACACCAGGTGCAGCTGCTTTTTCTGCAAGAGCCTCATGTTGGAAATGTATGCAACAAACAGGAGAGGGACACTTTGCAGTCAAGGAGCAGATGCAGGTGTCCAGAACTTGTGAGTTAAGCCTCTGGGTAATGTCAGTCTTGACCAGCACTGGTAGACAGTATCCCTCCATATCCCAATCGGTGAGGTGTGGGTTATTCTACCAAATGGACCTGACTGGATGGGAATACTACATTAACCTGCTTTTCATCAATACACAGCACAATCACAGAACCTATTTTTTTCCAGTCCCTTAAAACTAAAGCCCCTACGTGAATTGGTGGTTGCATAGGTAAATAGTACAATGGCAGGCAGGGAAGGCTTGCAAAGTGCTATGACATTTCCTGACTGCTTTATTAATTCCAAGTTAAGCACACGCTTAAGTGCTTTGCAGAAGTGGGGTCAGTGGCACTGACAATTTGCAACACTGAACCTTGTGGCAGCGATGCATAAAGGTTGAGGCACAAGACTTTTTTTTTTTCCACCCCTTAAGCTGTGGAGTGCTGCATGCTAGCAGTGCTTTCCCCATGGCAGTCCCTCCTCTGTCAGTGCTTCTGCTGGGCATTAAGGATCACTGTTACGTAGGACGTGTTGTTTTTTTGGATTACTTGCAAAACACAGGTCATGACCATGTCTGGTCATTAAGGATCCCCAGGCGCTCGCTCTTTGCTAGCAGTGACAACTTTAGTACCCTGGCCAGAGTCCAGGAAAGGATACAAATTCGACCTAGTCTACCTTAAATCCCCTTAGCATGTCAGTCAGACACTTTATTCCTTGCTTCTTATCCTCAGAATAAGATTTAGGATTGCTGCTACAAAATGGCTACACCAGAAATGTCTCCTTTCTGAGTCCAGCATTTGCAGAGCCCTCTGGGTTAATGGCACTGTATGACTAGAAGGCATTGTTGAATTAATTGATTAATTGGCTTATTACTGCATTTTCATATTTTTCACTCTTCACACTTTCTGGAGAATGTTGAGTAATTTTCCTTGTTCGTTTCCAAGGGATTTATTAAAACACAGTCAAGAATACGCCACCAAGGAGAGAGGAAGGGAAAAGATCCTCCCCAGCTATAAGCTATTCTGACTGGTACCAATGTAGCATATAATTGAATGTTATTTCCATACATTCCAGCCAAATGTAGCCATCTATAAGAAATATGAGCATCTCTTAAGACTTTAGATTGTTCTTGAATGTAAAAGAATTTATTTCTCATAGAGAGTTTTCAAACTGGGAGGAATATTATTGCTAAATTATATTTTAATAGCTAGTTTGTTGTTTCTGTTTCTGAAGCCATCATAAAGCATCCATAAAGTGGTATTTCTCTTGCATTTTACATGACTCCAGGGCTTGCTGTTCTCGCCTGTCAGGTCTTTTCAAATCACTTAACGTTTACTGGAACAATTCTACACTGCAAGATTTGCTGCTCATCCAGCGTGGTGTTTGTATCACAGCTGCTACACCATTGCCATCTCAATAAGAGGAAGCATTTCTCACCACTTCGTTAGTACATAGCAGCATGAAAATAATAATTTCCTTTGAAAATAAAATCCACAAACCTTTCATCTGGAAAAAATCAAGCAAGGAGTAATCTTGTTTTTATCTGGAAATGTTTGTGGTCATTAAGGTAAACTTGCAACCCGTAGTTAATTTAATAAAAATGTAGCATAATTGTCCTGGGCTGTGATATTGTTGTACTTTTTTTTTTTTTTCTTCAAGAGTAGATTAGAATATTCAGACATATTGAATAATGAAAGAGTTGAGTATTAAGGACATATAATGGAAAGCTTTCAGTGTCATGCCTGGCAGGGCATTATCCAACCCATTTTAAATAGTGAAGAAAAAATATATAGAGAGTTCTTTCATTAAAGTAATTCTGGCTTATTGACATATTATTTATTTTGTTGTTCATAGCTCACATGGCAATTTGCAGACACCAGAATCCACACAAACAAGAGGAAAGCCTAATGTTTCAATTGTGTCTTATGAAAAAACAGTTTTAAGGGCAGTTACATTTGCAGGCTTTGTAGCAGAATGTGGTATTTTATTCACTAGCTTTTCCATTGGAGGGTAAGTTTTTACAGAACTCATAAACTGACCATCTTTACTTATAGTGAATAACATTTTACTCTTAGACCCATCTCCTTTAATTCAATGAAGCAGATTAAAACTCTTTTCTCTTTCCTTTTTACTAATAATAAATACTTTGCTTTAGTATTACAAATTAGGGAGAAGATTTAGTGCCTATATCTTATGCATTAAGGCAATCAATTCTTCAAGTTTTATTTTATGGCATTTTCAGAATTCCCTTTACTTGTCTGGAGATCTGTGCAGGCGAAACATTGAAAGCCATCATCCTGGAAGTGTTTGAAAACCATATTCTTCCCTTTTCACTGCAACTCCTAGGATGTAACATAGTAAGGAAGGTGTTCAGGAAAATGTGTGCTAATGTCACAGCTCGGAAGAAACAAAATGAGTGCAGGAAATCTCTGTCCGAGTTTCCCTTCTCTATCCAGTTATATTCACCTCACTGTATATTTAATTTGAAGTGCATATCTAATTAAAAGTTAATACATCATTAAAATGATTTGTAATAAGTATACTCATCTCCATGTGGTCTTTATACACTCATTATCAAGTCCAGACTATAACTGGGATCCTTCACAATGAAGAAAATAATTATTCATAGCAACTACCTTTCTGGTGACATTCATTCCATGCATAAATGAGATCTAAATGCTTGATCTTTTAAATAATTTTAACGTTTATGGGGGCTTGCTGCTGAGTATTTTTTTTCTCGGATGGTATCTGTCGTTAAGAGGAGTATTCCTTTAAATGGGTTCGACTGTGTTTTTTCAAGAGGAGAAAATAAGCCTTCTACAGAATTAATGAAGCTGGCTTTTTAGCCTAGGGTAAAAAGCTGGCTAATGAAGTCATTCATAGTGACAGCCCCTGATCTGAATTATATGAATTATTGCTTATTAATGGGATTAATTGCTTCTCATGCTATAATACAAAATTTATGTACTTGTCCAAAATCTAGGTCTATAATCTGAAACAGAAAGAAGGAAGAAAGGCTGTATTAATTATATGTCGTGCCCATGTCTTTGAATGTACGTACTATAATAGAAGCTGTATGTAGGTAATTTTATTAAGAAATGACATGAAGTGAAAACTATGAAATGTGGATGAGAAAGGTAATAGTAAGTTCTGCTCAGCTGAGGCAGTATATCAGATTGCATTGCTTTGCTAAAGGGCTTCCATTATCTTTATACTCCCTTTCAATATGTAATAAAAAGAAAATTTATTTCTTTACACGTACCATAATTCTATACTAAGAATACACAGTGCATCTGAGGAATAGCTAGAAAAACATAACGTTCAAAGTCACATAAACCCACGATGAAATTAAAATCATATTCAACACAGACATTTTCATTTCTTAAACACGATGCTTTACATTATTGTGATTATTTTCTATTTGCATTGCACATGTACATGGAGGACTTTGTCCGGAGCTAGAATCCTGACTGCTCTGTGCCTCAACCAGACACAGCAGGAAAATGGGCTCCTATGCCCAGAATTTCTTATGTGATGAGATGGGGAGGAGGAGTGACGAAAATAAGAGATCTGAGTTTTGATCGTTCAGAAGTGTTATGTCAGCTGAATCTGTTTTACCTGACTCTGTGTGTATCAAAGATATTTTTATTCACGTGGTCCTGCTTGCCATGGTATCTAGGAGCCACATTTAAAGATATTTAAAGGTAACCAAACCTAGCTCTCCTGCATCCTGGCTTCGTACTCCCACCACTTGGTTTTACACAGAAGATCCCCACAAACCAAGGCAATGCTGCAAACTAGAATATTTCTTCTTTTGCTAAAGAGAACTTAACAGCGGCTGTCCTGCGACCCTGATTGCACATGGGAATATCTAGTTTATTGAGATCTTTCTTCCACTTTCCAGAGCTGCTAGGACCATCAACATTACTTCAGTAGTTTCTCGTGTGTTTTGCAGTCCCTCTCTTAATGGCACATTCTTTGGAGATCATACCACTAGAGCCAACGGTAATGATATTTTTCTACATGTGATCCTGAGGTCTTCTTAATGAAAATGACCTTTGGGTTTGCACCACTACAATTCAGTTTCAAAATTAATCCCACAGGGTTCATCACTTTCTTATTTTCTTTCACTGCATCTTCCCATTCCTGACTCTGAAGGCCACTTTGGGACCACCCATTCTGAAGTGGGTGGTCCCAGCCACAGAGATCCCAGACAGAGAAGAAAGCAGTGGTTATTGCCTTACAGCTTCCTTGATACCCTTGATCTTAGGTCAGAATAGATCAGTTCTATCATTATTTTCTATAAACTTTTTTGTTGTTTTTGGTGGGTTTATTTTTTGTTTAGTTTTTGCTTATTTTTAATTACCAGCATTGAAAACTCATTTTGTTTTGCACTGTACAAATAAAACAAATGAGTCATTTTAATTTCCAAAGTATTTTCTACATAATTACAAAAGACATATGAAATCCAAGCAAGAACAGTAATATACAAGTGTTGGTCTACATGCATCGTAGCAGTGCTATGTTTGTGATTAAAGGAGGAAGTTTTCTTACTTTGCATTTTATATTCACTATTGACATTGCATGTTCCATAGAAAGGTGGCAAACAGGAAGAAGAGATATGACTCTTTAACAGGATAGGCAAAAATAAAGTGGTTAATGGTAAAAGTGTTGGACAGTTTGAAGAGGAACAGAGTAGGCATCTGAGGAAGACTGAAAAGCAGAAACAATTAACCTAGGTACAGACAATGGCAAAGGAAAAAGAATAGTTTGCCTCTTTGGGTGGGTGATATGTAGACAAATGAAACAACCCTTTTTTTTTTACATATGCTTCTGTCTTATTCTTTAGGAAGGCTGTATTACCTTGGAAATATTCCTACAGCACATGCTGGGAGCCTCTCTGGGGAACACCTTGTGTGTAGCCCAGGAGCCACAGCCCTTCTCAAGAACACTGGAAATGCTGGATTATGCCTTTACCACTTTTCAGATTTAAATAGAACAATAGAGTTTTGGAATTTCTTTCCTCTTAAAATTTTGGAAATACTATATATAGGGTAAAGAAGGTATTTTTTGGATATCAAAGTTACGGAAGAGCTTTGATTTTGTTTTCTGATGCACCAAAGCCCTATCTTTTTCTTCCTTTCTCATTCTTACAATACTTAGGCAACTGAGAAAGTAAGCAGAGCATAAAGCTGTATTTTTTAATATATATAATACTATATGTATCTGCCATTTATTTTATATATATATACACACCTATTAGATATGTAGATATTTACATGTATCTATTAGATATCTATTAGATATATCTGCTGTTTCTAGATTTTCTGTTCAGGTTCTTGTGCCTGTTTCCAAATTCCATTTCCCTGTGTTGCTAATGAGGCTGAAAGGGCACTCTTTAACCCCTTATTTAGTTTGAGACACACCACTGAAGCCAGTGCATTCCTCAACAGCCAGCAGCTGGCAGAGAAAAGGGATTGTGCTAATTGTGGTGCCTCACCAAGGTACAGAGCTTGGCTCTAGATCTCTGTAGCTTTGCCTCTATAGCTTGCAGGTGAATCAATATTTCTGGGAAGTATCTCATGACCATAGTAAAGAAATCATAAGAGGGTAGGGAGGGGTAAAAAAGTGTCATAGTCATTGATTGTAATGAATAATATAATTGACTCTGCACCAAATACATTTAGTTCACATTTCACATTCTAGTTGCAGTTCCTACTTTTCCTCCTTCTCTTGTTGCTGGGTATTACGCACTAGAAAAAAATACACTCTTGGGATTAGGCATGTTTTATATATATGCCTGCCTTTAAAAATCATACCATTTGACATCATAAAAGGCTTCTTGGAGTTAATAAATGTATTTCAGAGCAGTAACACTTTTCAGTTTTATTAGTCAAAAAGAATTAGTTTCAAAGCTTGAGCTACTGTGAAAATCCTCAGTCGACTGCAGCTACTAATATTTCCATGAAATAATCTTATTGCTAACACAGAGTTTTCATTGTCTGGGCAGAGGTGACCACATAAAATACAGCCCAGCTGTGGACTCTTTGGGGATGAATGATGAAGTAAATGCAGGTAAACCTAATAAACAGCTTTCTTCCAAGAAACTGGCTTAAATTCCTAACAAAACTTGTTGTTTTTTGGAACTAGAGCAAGTGTGATCAACTTTCTTGCAGTCTTATAAAACTACACCCCAAAAATCTTCACCCAGCAGCCAGCCAGCCAGATTCATCACATCAGCAAACTGCACTGAGGAGAAATGTTGGGAATGGTTTACTGGCAGCAGAAGAAAAGTGCTTTTGACCACTGTCCTGTCTCCATTGGGAAACAGCATTGAACCAGGTCTGAAACTGCCAGGACCAGCCACTGATGTTGCCATGGCCTGGTGCATCCCCATGGGCAGTCTTGGCTACCCGGCATCTCAATGCCAAAGCAGCCCCTTTTCCACATGTGACACAGGATCTGCCTTTGAGCCACTTTGAACTTGAATTTAGAAATTAAGGACTTTTTACTAGAAGAGCAATCGCAAAGAAAATAGAAATTCAGATTATTCACACATTCTCATCACTCTGGCTTGGGCACAAAAGGGAGCTTTCAAAACAGTCATCCAATTACCCTTCAGTTAATGGGTCAGATTCCTTCATGAGGAAAACTGAGAGAAACTCCCAGCATAAGATGTTAATGCCATGTTCATTCCCTACCAGTTGAAGATCCAACCACCCTCATGTGAACATCAGGTAGATGCCAAATGCTCAACCTGCACTTGCCCTTTTTGCATGTGGAAAAGTTTCCACATTTTTTGTGGAAAGCTTCCAGAGGGCTGTGCTGAAAATTTGATTCACCTTGAAGAGAAGCTAGAAAACATTCCAACACAATTTCCTTTAAGAAAAAGACATCAGGCTGAATTACTTAGTATGGTAGAACAATCTGTAACAATACCATTATTAAAGTTTCATAAAAATGTGTTCCTTTAAACACAAGCTTATCTCTGGCTTCCAGAGAGCAATTATAGTAACTATAATGTTACTCTTGTGGTAAAAAGTGACAAGCACAACGCAGTGAGGCTTCTGAATTTTTAAATCAGTAAGAGCAGCCACTGAGAATACACTTCAAATTTCACCATCAAGGCACACAGAGACATGTGCTGAGAGCAACTTACACTCTGGTTTGTGTTTCACTTAGAGATTTGAATTTTGTACTGGTTCCTAAGTTTTAGTCCGTTGCTGCAAAGAAGCTGCCTCTGGCTTAAAATATGGCAATTGTTCACAGGCTGTGTCACTTTCCTTAGCTTTCTTTGTGTCACTGTGGAAAAAGTTAGCCCATGGTAAAACATAATCCTTCATTAAAGAGTAATCTAATATCATTTGCTTTTTTAGAAGTTGGTTAAAGAGCAAGGAGAATAAAATATTTGTAAATAAACTTTCAAGTGAGTTTGCTTTACTCCATGCATTTTCTGTGTTTTGCTAAAATGAATGCTAAACTCATACAATAATGTGACTAAATAATATTAAAGAATGAAGATGGAAAACAGGAACAAATTTCTCTTCTGTGGTATTATAAAAAAAAATGACTTAAATTTTTGTTCAGTGTATCAGGAGACATAAAACATGACTCCTGCCAACAGTTCAACACTACAGCTGAAATTTCAGGTATGAGGTAAATGAAAATTAAAAAAAAACAACTATGGGAACTAAGTCCAAGGACCAAATGAATGCATGGAAAAAAAACCACTACATATTCAACAAAATTATTCCAACAGTAAAAGAAGTAATATTTGTCACATACTTTCATTATGATAAATTATTCACTCAGCAGTATTTTTTCAAAGAATTCTGAAAACAAATACAGCAGCTTTGAATACATATTTCTCTTGTTTCTAGGCCAGTGGATGGCTTCATAACTTTGGCCAGTGTATTTACAATGGCCTCCAAGTTTTTAATTTGCTTTTTTTGGGGGGGTGGGGTTGGGGTTTCAAGGAAAACTATTCTATTCATGGAGAAAATCCAGTTATGAAGATGTTATGCCAAAAACTACAAACGCAACTTTAGGAAGTAGGGTATTTGTCCCTTAGGAGATCTGGGTTCAATTTCTGGTTCTGTGGCAATTAACAGTTGAAGCATGTGGGGTGACTTTTTAAATAATATCAGAAATAGGTTATCCAAATCTTACTGGCAACCAACATTTGGGCATATAAGAGTTACAACTCACATCATGTTTAAGTGAGTTGGGAAAGTCAATGACTATAGTCTCAAGCCTAAGAGACAGCTGGGAGCCAGAAACCGTGGTGATGGATTTTGGACACCATGACTGGCTTTGCCTTCAGAGCTCTCCTGGGCACCTCCCCAGGGCTTGGCACCAACATCTTGTTTTGGGAGTTTGGGGCATCTGAAAGTGCACAATGGAGTGTCTGTGACATCACAGTGTTTTGCTGGAAAGCCGAACATTTAGTCTGAGTGTGTCAATTCTACTACCATCAAAAGACGATGGAAAACAGACTATCTTGTGATTGGAATCTGCCTGAGATCTCGCTCTTCCACTCTGGCTCCACAGTCTGCAAGGCCATTTGGGAACAAAAATGCTCCAGGCCAGTAGCTCAAATACTTTGGAGAAGCAAAGACTTCTGGAGATGGTGGGGTTCTTTTGTTCATTGCCTTAGTTAGTTACCCATTTCCCCAAAACACCTAGATATGTGTGGGTGGGCAGGCTGGC
Source organism: Gallinago jamesoni (assembly GCA_025769975.1). NCBI lineage: Eukaryota > Metazoa > Chordata > Aves > Charadriiformes > Scolopacidae > Gallinago > Gallinago jamesoni. The sequence continues at coordinate 50,266,424 of JAOQGH010000032.1, forward strand.
TGGCGTCATAGAACATAGGACATGGTAGAACATTCTTCACCCCTGGCTAGCTCTCAGAAGCTCCTTGACCAGCCAGCTCTGTGGCTCACAGCCTCTCTGAACTCACCCGTCAACCTAGAAAAACTCTTTTTGGAGTTTTCAATGCAATGTAGAGTAAAAAACTTAAAAATGGAAATACTATATTTGCAAGAAAAGCCCCTATCTAGTCATCACTGAGGATAATGAGGTCCTTTAAAAGCTCTTCTGCTTCTTATGGTACAAAACAATTTAATTTTCTTAGAAAAACTCCATCTTCTACCAATTAAAAATTATAAATAATGAGCCTTTTGAAAATTTTATTCTTCATTTCTCTCTCATAACTTTATCCGTTAGCATTGTACTTCCTTGCCTTTCTAGTGAGGAAAATTCTCTCTATTTTTTTTTCAGAATGTATTCAAAAAATTAATTACATTGCAGAGTCTTTGAGACCAAAATAAATGTCTTTGATGCCTCAATGGGAACAGTGCTTGGTCTAATTGTTCATTTAAAAATAACAACATTATTTCTGGCAAAATAGTGTTTAACCAGCTCCTTCTGGTAAAAAAAAAATAAATTAAAAAAAATTAGCATCTCTGACTAGCAATCAAACAGGCTCTCAGTTTCCAGAGAATAGGTATCTGCACAACATCTGCCTTGTGTTTTATCTACACACTAATACACAGACAGCCTCCTGCTCTTCCAGGAGACACACAACCATGGGGTAAATAGAATTTCAATGACTGGGACCTCCTGCTTCAGGCAACATTATGACAACTTGTTTTCTTCCCTGTGCTCACTCAGGAGTTTTAGAGCATTGACAGCAGAGTTGAAGTGGCCAAGTTTCTCATCTGCCATCTCCAGCATTTTTTCTATAGCATGATGGAATTTAACAAGTCACTCCCTGTGGAGGATTATACTTGGTAGGTATATGCTGCAAGCAGTATTTTGTTTGTGTACCTAGAGTATGGGGTTTTGGGGAAATATTCACAAGAGTGTCTGGGTAATCACAGAATTAGTGTCACAATCTTTGGCAAAAATTTCAGCTCTGTTAATGGATTTTCTACCCAAATATGCTAAAAATTCAGGACCATGGGAAATTGAAGGAGTCACTTTTATGCTCAGAGGCAGATTTTGGCCAAAATCCTGTGAATGCTTCCAACATCCTTCTCAAAAAGTTGAGACATGTAATCCACATCACAATCTCCATGCACTTGGGGGGCACTGCTACCCTTCCCATCACCACACAACTGAACAATCCTATTTCATTGTGTAGGGAAGGAAAAGACCCAGAAATTGTGACATAAAACTACACCCAGTGCTGAGCACAGGTTAAAGGCACAAAATCAAGCTTTCTCTCTGATCCCCAAAATACCTGGTTAGGAGTTTCAGCACTCAGTCTGTTGATACCTGGAGTTCACAGTAGGAGTTCCCAAGGTGTTATCTGTGGCAATGGAACTAGCTAAGAAAAAACACTTTTGCGCTGTCAGTGTTATCAGAAAAAGACAACTACACAGGGATATCTGTTTAGGCTACAGTTCTGCTTATTTAAAAATTTGATTCAACTAATCAGGTTGCAGGCCACCTGGCAGGTATCAGCCTGGGCTCATTGATTCCAGCCCCACTAAGCCTTCCTTTCAGCAGGTGCTTTTAGAAGCTGAAAATTGGCCTGAATTAATTTGAGCAGGAAGTTTGTGTTGAAGGAAGAGCTGCTCTTCTCCAAGTTCTTTAGAATAAGCTGTCTCTGTCCCCTAATAAAGTGAAGTTGTTTAGAGCTTATAAAATGAATAATCACCACCAGAAGGTCCATCCTGTTCTTTCAGCCCCTGGCCAAGACAGGGAATCAATACAAATGCAGTTCATAAGGTAGCATTATGTGTTTTTTCAAATAAATGAAATGTGTCTTAAAGCCTATGATCTTCCATGAAATTTCTCGTATTCATAACTTCCAACAACATAGGCCAGTAGAAACACATTTCTTTTGATCAGAGGACTTATATTTGGGTTAAAGTATTTCATGTCCTATTTGGGCTGGGGTGCTCTGTAGAGTGTATAAAGCATAAGGTGGTTTTCGCATCTAGGAATATCCTCTGTTTTATATCACTGCATATCATGCTCAAAGAGTTTGATAGTTGTTTTTTTTTCATAATCACTACCCTGTGCTGGTTTTGTAGATATCCTTTTATGGAGAGGTACCACTCTTTCCACACTTAAGTTTTCATTCAACTTCTATTAAAAGGTCATAAACACTTGGGCTGGCAAACTGACAATTATTTTTAAATCTGGAGAGAAAAGAGTCTGTTTCTGTACAATTGAGGAATATATGCCAAATGGTTTTTCTGAGGTACAATAATTTCCCTGGCTTCATTTGTCTGTCTGATGTATTTTTGGTTTTGCCAGCCTCCTGTTCAGATAAATTACCCCCAGATCATATGTCGTATCAGGGCTGCATGCAGCTGGGCTGTGGATAAGGAAAAAGCTCAAAACATCCCTCCTCTGTTGGGTACATGGTAAATCTGTCCTGCTATGTAAGTAAGAAGTGACCTGAATGATTTTTCTTGGGAATTGTTTTAGCCTCAATTCTTTTTCCAAATCCTTCATTCCCATGGAAAATGTGGAGGTGATTCTGTTCACACTGAGGCCAGTGAGATGAAGGATAACATTGGCAGAATTTCCAAGATGGTCCAAAGGTTAGACCATCTTGAAACCCTCATGGGTGTTTTTTGAGTTTTACTGGGGGAAAAAACCCACAGAAATACCAAGTTTTAGAACAAATTTGTAAAGAACATGATATGGGGCAGCAGGAGAACCCTCACCCGAGAACATCCTTCCCCAACAACTCACTCATTCTTAATTGTTTCCTGATTAACTCTGAGAAGCAAGCCCAGTGGAGCCCCTGGAGGAGTGAGCATGAGGATCTTAAGAGGATCTTACTTCCTTCTTAAGTGGTCAGTGTCCTGACACTTCACCACTTGGTCCTGATTTGCTGTCCTCTTCTTGAGTTTAATATTTCTTATTACAATTCAGAAGAGGACAATGTCTATTGTGGGAGGCCTGTGACTCTGCAGTGTTTAATAAGGAATAAGGAGTGCCCCACTGCCCACACCAGAGACAGTTTTGAGTGGCTGTGCCATAATATATTTCTGTAGTAGATGCACTGATGATGTGGCAAATCTACACCAGTTATTTAATATCAGACCATTAATTCTGATTGTTTTATTAATGAAAGAGTTTCCCAATACATTTTTGGAAATGTGATTTTCAAATGCAGAATGATTTAGTGTGTCTTTCTATTAAGTATAATTTTAGTGACTTTGTAATTCAAAAACATTTGATATGTGAGTCCATCTAAACATAATATAGTTAATAGACCTCATTATTTCTGTGGTGCATGGCTCTGTACAAACTTCGTCAGACTGCAGATATTAAGCTTGTCTGTCGGATGCATCAAGAAAATGCAGTCTCAGTTTAGGATATAGATCTTCCAAAGATACAAATAATTCTAGCTCCACTGAAATCAAATGAATGTGCCAATTTATACTCACACAGGGAAAAGTTTCAGGAAATTTTAATGACAATCAAAGCCAGTTTATTCTCAATTTTTGCAGTGTTGGGAGCATTATATGTTTGTGTTATCTCCTTTTAAAGGAGTGAGAAATAAAATTAGTCTTGCAAAAGGGCTGTCTTCACGTCCCTGTGTGATTAGCCATGCTTATGACAATAGTCCCCATGTGTCCCCAAGATAAAAACCTGTAAAGCAGAGGGGGGAGACAGTCAGTGCCCCATGTTAAAGAGGTGAGAAGAAAAAACAGGAACACATACGATTCACCCAGAATCACACAAGAGGTCACCAGCAAAAATGGGCTCAGAAGTCAATCTCCTACCTGTCAGCTCAATACCTCAGGTCAAGGTCCTTCTGAATCAGTAATGACTTAAAATATTGCCAAGCTGAAGAAGTCTCTCACAAATTTTATAGGGTTTTCTCATAGGAAGTATATTAAATTATAACAAGAAAGGCATTAGCCTTTATTCCTTCAGCTGACTATGTGAAGGGGAACTTCACTGATTCTGTGCTTTGAAACCAGTGCTGTGCCGAGAGTCTTTCTGAGGCCATGGTGGCAGACTTGCACTGGAGCAGGATAGGGTTTAGAGAGTAAGAGGGATGAATACACACACCGTGATGCTCCAAATTGACCATTCATTTCCTGCAGTAACGGTCATCTCAAGACTTTTCAGTTATTCTGCTCTCCTGATACTGCACTTGAGAAAATGCAGAGATATTTAGGCTGTTGTTCTAATGAGAACTATAGAGGGACTAAGTGGATTCGCTCTGTACTTTTGGGGTGCCACTTGTGGTTGTTTCAATGGGATGTATCATTCAGACTGTGAGCAGCGAGTGAGAATTCCATGGGGACTGAGCTGTTCTTCTTCCTCCCATTTTCATAGGCACCGCATGTGTAAAGCCAGGATAGAAGCCTCAGACATTAAAGATCTCCCATGTGCACACATTTTGAGACATGGAAAAGAACTCTTTATGATTAAACACATAGATAGCTTTTTGTCACTTTAGCGTGCTTTCAGTCAACACACAGATTTAGATGGGTTGTTCATTTTTCAAATTTTCCCATTAATGTTATCCCCAAACACTCAGTTCTCGCTCAGTCAACATTACCACTGACAGCAAAGCCAGGTAGGGCTGCAGGGCAAGGACCAATAGCTAAGATCTTAGTACAAGACAAATTCATTAGACAAACTAAATAATTTAGGCACATTTGAAAAGCAAATGAATGTAGAGGTGTTCCCTTATGATTATTGCTCACATAGATTTTTCTTTAAGAGGAAAAACATAAATTAATAAAGGCCAGAATGTCTTTAATGACAATATTAGCGGCTGCCCTGTGGCTATTAAGACATGCACTCATTGTAAACTATATTGATTTTTCCATTGGATAAAATTCTCTGGTTAAATTGTTATTTGCAGTTATAATCCAGACTGGCTGTGTTGGTCATTATTGTTATAAAATGTGGTTAGAAAGTTTTTCATTGAAGCTCTGACCACAATATTTTCAGAAACATCCCTTAACAACATCAGGGAGAGTCAGACATAATCTACAAGTGCAATTGGCACTGCTCTTGTGAAGGTGATGATGTTATTGATTAATGGAATGAGTTACAGGGTCTTTAAAAGAGTATACAAATTCTGTGAATCATAATACACATATTCACAACAAAATTAATGGCCTAACCTTTGAAAACTTATTGTGCCACGTGATGCCACCATTACCACCACTTTCTGCAGAAAGACTTTCCTAAAGAAAAACTCTTAAAGATTGATTACTGAGAAAATTCCAAACCTTGACAGGTCAGGGGACATGAATTTAAAGGATTTTTAGAGTACTGAGAGACCATTTTAGAGATTGGTAGCAGCTACCGAATTCCTATCAAAGATCAGCGTGAACCAAACTTGTATGCATTTATGGCTTTCATTCAATCAGCGGCTTTCCTCTACGTTTCAGTAACAAGGAGTAATCTTGCCCTAGCAAGACATGACCAGAAATTATTTTTTTGCCATATCACACGACTGTGCTCACTTTCCAGCTAGTTAGGTCTGGCTTCTTATGCAGTGAATCTTACTTGAAAGTTCTCCCTTTGTACATTTGTACAGCTAAGGACTATGACCGCAGCCTGAGAACCTTAACGTTTTCCCAGTCATCCTGAGGCTTCGCTGTTTTTTGCAAGATGAGGAATATGACTGTGGCATTCCTATAAAAGAGGTTCCTCCCTGATCCTCACTTGAAATATTTAATCTTAGAACTACTAGTTCTTTGCCTCATGCACTGTGAGAATTTATTGCATTTACAAATTAAATGCCTGACCCAGTGAACATTAACATGAATAGTTCCACAGAGTTCAACCAAATCCTCAAACATGTACATAAAGGGTTTGACCTTTTATAAGAGAAGAGCTTCAGTCTTGGCAGTTTGCTACTTTGTTCAGGAGGAAATGGTCAGTTCAGACCAACAAGGTTTCTTCTGCCTATCAGTGGCCCTGATTTTTTCTTGAAAGAGTTATATGAAAGAAGATATATTTTTAGAGATTTAAAGGTCATATATGGGTGACTGGAACAACTGTTTATAGGAGATGAGAAAATTAAAGAGAAGATGAAAAATGTGGATTCCAAATAGCTTTTTCTCCTTTTTCTCCATACCCACCCAATACTGTGCAGGAATAAGTTTTCTTACGCTATTTTGAGTTAGAACATTAAAAATTCTAATGGTTACTCTACAGTTACCCTAAAATATTGTGTTGAACACCTCTGCCTTTTATGTGTCACCATGTGCTACCAACCATAAAGAATCTGACACACAGTTCATGTTTCACTCATCCTGTTTCAAGGACAGTCTAGGTCATGTTTAAAGCTTCCTCCCAGTTCAATATTCTCAGCCTGTCTGAGGTCTTTCAGTGCTGAAGCAGGAAAGAATCAAAGACCAGGGCTGTGGGAAATAATTTGGCCCTAAATGGACTCTATTCGTGTGTAATAACCTGCTTCTTGAAACAGTATTTTTAATGTATTTCATTGCATACCTAATGTTAACACAGTGGAAATACGTGGTACTCTTTGGGCACAGAATAGTGCCCTATAGGGCCCAAGACACATCTCACAAGGCAGTAGTTTACTCTCTTGCACAGAAATGCCAAAAGATACCTGAGATACCATTAAATGCACAACACTAAAGTAAAACTTAGAGCTTTAAGCAACCACGCAGTAATGGAGGTGGCATGTTCTGTTTACAAGAGTTATATTTTCATATGAATCACGTAAGGGAGGGCAGAATGTATCACCAAGTCTTCAGAGAAATTCAAAGATGCTTCACTAGGAATACGGGTTTTCTTTTCTGTTGATCTCTGCAACTTAATACTACTTTTCTTCCTCCTCTCTTTGGGTGTTTGAAGGGCCAAGAATGTCCAGGACAGGAATGAGAATTTCAGCTGTTTTGGGGCAAGCTCCCAGCAGTTTCTATCTTGAGCCACTTCTTACCTTTCAAGAATACAGCCTGGTATTGCCTAAATTACAGTTATTCCTGCTTAGGAGCTGAGAAATGGTGGCTGGTTTGGCTTGGGGTGAAGGCACAGAGTCAAACAGTGACTAGTCTCTGTGCTCAAGCTATTTTCTGCAACCATGCCCCAGCCACCCATGCACACAACCCCCCTGAAGACCAAGTGTATTGGCAGAAGAATTCTGCCTTGCAGCTCCAGTCCCTGTTTTCTTATTGTCTTCTCGGACCACATAGTTATGCAATCAGATTTTTAAAAGTATTTAAATATCTCCCATTTGAGATACCTAACTACATTAATTTAGCCATTAAATTTTGGGATGTTTTGGGAGGGTAAATACAAGATGTTTTGGTAGGCATGCAAATTCTACAGTAATAGAGGTCTTATATGTAACAAAGAGAAAGAGGAACGGTGAATTTTGATGCTCTTTCAGGTCTTGCCTACCAGGAGGATAAATGAGAATTAATTTAAAAAGGAAGCCAGGAAGAGTTGCTTAAGAGTTTGCTGAACAGAGATGTCTTTTTTGATAAATTCTTCATGTCAAATGCCGACAAGCTTAAAAAAGGAAGGAGCGCTGTAATTGTGATATCCTGTTCAGGTTACACTACCCTCAGGGAAACTTCTACTAATGACTGAATTAATTAACAAGAAATTGTTTTACGTGTTACAGATTTTAAACCAGCCCCCTGCCCCAATTTCCCTGTCTGCTTATTTTTTTGCAGCAGTGTGAACAAAGAAGCCATTTGCCAACGCTTTGCTAACCTGTTACTGTCCCTAAGCATTCACGTGTAACGCTGTGGAACGCAGGGTTGTGTGTGTTACAGCTGGGAGCAATGTCTCCTTGTATCAGATACTCTGCAATCATCGTGTAGAAAAGTGTAAAACAAGTACCTTCAGAATCCATGATAGCAGTTTTAGGCGTTAGAACCGCTTCTTTCTAAGCTTGTCTACAAGATTTGTGCTGTGGCACTGTGGGAACAGACATGAAGAGATAAACTCAGGGATGCACCTTCCTATTTAACTTCATACTTTTAGAATACCTTGGAAATGTGGTTGCTGGTGCATAATTTATATCACAGGTTTTTTTGTTGTTGTTTCACTTAAGTATCTTCTGGGTACAACTCTTGAGCAGATGAAGGTCATGGGGGGCAAGTTTTTCCTGTAATTCTTATTCCTTTGGGATGATATGATTATACTTTCATGCTAAAATTGTTTTATCTTCACAACTATTTACAATTGCATGCTGCTACTACCTAAACTATAAAAATGGACTGTGCAAAAGTACTATATCATTTATGCATAAGATAGTGCAGTTTTGTTGGAAAGGGCTTGAGTTGAATAAGCAACCCTGTTTTTAATGGGATTATGTGACAGATGGGGTAGATACAGATAAGGCTGCACAATGCATCTTCAGTCTCTTTAGCAAACAGACAGTTCCTTTTCAGCTCACAATTGCAGGCACATTTTGTCCTATTTTGAAAGAATGCAAGAAATATTTTCTTGATTTTTATCTGCTTTTAATTAAGCTGCTTCTACAAAGAAAGCATTTGTTACACTTTTCAAGCAAAACAACAAAAAATGCTCTTCATTCAGATACAGACTTGTCTTGAGTGGGAACTTAATAAACTAACATGGTTTTTAGTCATCTCTGCCTCTGATAAGTGTTTTTAAAGTTATAAGATTTTACATAAAATAAATTATTAATTTTTGTTTGGCAATTTTATAGGCAAAGTGATATATATTAGCTTCCTTCCTCAAAGCTGTGTCATGACTGAGCTGTTGCCTCGTTGTGCCTATAAGGATGAATGTGTGTAGGTGCACACCTATGCATTCACCAGGGCTCTCAGACTATCCTCTGGCCCGCATATGAGAAGAAACCCCTAACATTAACTCTACCTGCTACCATCTCACCTATCCAAAAGCTGATTTGGAAATGAGTAACTCTGACAGCATGTTTGCTTTTCAGCCATCACAACTTCTTCTTGTAGTTCTTTGCTCAAGGGTGTATGTTTCTCCTGCCGTGAACTCAGGGGCCACAGTCTCATCTGCTACTTCTATGTCTTTGTGACATAGAAAAGAATCAACATCCCAGAAACTAAAATATCCAAATCCCCCTGTTATCTATTAGAAACTGAAAAAGAGGGTGAATCTTAAAGTAAAATCTTGGTCCCCATTGGAATCAGCAATGAGCTCCACTTTGGCTTCACTGGCTAGAGTTTCAGTCCAGGTTTGTATGGTTTCATTTCTTTTGGAGGCAGAAAATTAGACTGAGATATATTTACAGAAGTTATACTTTAATAAGGTATTTTCCCCCCTCCTGTCTATGAATGCAGGTATTTCTGTTACCAGAAGATCAATGATACAAGCATATAAATTGCTGTACACGTGATTCTCTCAAAACACTCCAAAACTGCGAACTAGTACCTTGAGAGAATTTAGTATTTATTGTACTGAAAGAATCCTTCTGGGAAAAATAAAACCTCATACATAAAATTCCCTCTTTGGACTTACTGATGGGTAGGATTTTGTTTTTAAATCCAGAATTTTTGTAGGTTTGATAGACTTGACTGTTTCCCGCTTAGATCACTTGATGGCATCATTTTCATGGAAAAAAATACGTTTTGGTTGAAACGAAAGAAACATTTTGCTTTGGGACTACCATGTAAAAACATCTTTTTGGAAACTGTGTGAGTTTTGTAACATTAAATTTATTTGTGCATAGTTGTTTATATGTATAGCTTATACATATTATTCGTATGTAAAAAAAATATTTTTAAAGGGTAGAGTATCTTAAGTCTTATGTATTTGGTCTAGAATGAGAAATATATTGTTACAATACAAATCTGTATTTTAAATTGTGAGATTTAAACAATTGCAAAAATCTGGGTGGACTCTGAGACACTAGCTTTTTAGCCAAATGATGACACTGCACATCAACTGTGCCCATGTAGAAGTCTGTACACATATTTAGTAAGTGCAAGACAAAGGACGTTGTCATCTGTCTATTTTCTATTGTTTGAAAAATTGCTCTTCTACTGCAAATTTCTATCCTTCAGCTGGAAATTACTGTCCATCAACCATAATTTGGTATTTCAATGAAAAGTAAAACTAGTTATCTTATACCATAAAATATGGCTTATTTGAATTTAAATATTCTACTAAAAGAAGGCTGTGTTTTTTTCTGTTACTGATTTAATGAGAGCAGTTTAAGACCAAGGCTAAAAAGGAGACTAAATTATTACAGAGTAATTCCCCTTAGGCTTCTGAACACACTGTGATCTGGACTAAAACTCACTTATTCTGGACTAAAGTATCTATGCACACACACCAGAGAGCTTTCCTGGGACAATCTATTCCACTCGAGTGACTCCAGTTAATTACTTTGTACTGATGAGTCTTGAAAGTCAGTTCTGCCTTTAGCATTGAAACATTCTCAGAAATACTATGAATTTTCTTGAAACAACTTTACCATGAAATGGCACATTAGAAGAAATAGTCAGGATTGTGAACCATTACTTTGTGTTATGAAACCTTCCTGCTCTTGGCTGTTGACATAATACATACAGTACCAGACCATCCCACAGCCAACACTAAAAGTGTCCTGATTTGTAGCAGAGATGGTTTTGCTGTTTGCTGATTTGCTGTGTTTGCTGTTACAGATGTTTCTCCAAAAAAGGCCCCCACGCTGCTCACAGTGACGTACATTGTTTTCACCCATAAGCAATGTTATTGAACTCATGAGGACTTGCCTAAGTAAAATCCACATGCAAGTTGTTTGCTGATTTGGGGCCAAAGCATGCAAGCGCATCACTTGGTGCAGAATTTACACAGTGTGGAGATGCAAAGGGATGTATGTTCTGGTGTCTTAAAGGACCATATGCTGCATCTCTCTCTGAGGCATCTCCCTCATTGCCGGGAGTCTTGTTAAATTAATATGGGGCAGCAGCGATATTAGCAAAACAACAGCTTGATCCAATCCGAGTCTGTTTCTTTGCTTATAAGATTTCTGGCTGTGAGCCTCAAGAGTTAATGGAAATTGGCAAAAATGAGTGTGTCCCACTAAAGGCAGCTCATGGCACTAAACAATTATGCAAGAATTTTTCATTGGAAGCGATGAGGGATGATGACATCGCTCTTAATATTTGACCTTCCCAGTTTCAACTGCTCAATACCTCTTACTGTACACAGAAATTGCCAAAATCCCACCTAATGAGCTGAAAAATGATACATGACAGATCTGATGGCTAACTGCAGCTAGAAGAAGAAAGACTCCTACAGAAAAAAAATTCCCAATCTCACTCCTATTTCTCTATTTTTTTCCAATTATGCTGAATGTTTAAATATATAATTTGAAGGCACAGATAATTAAAAACTTCATTCAAAGCAAACTGAAGTCAGGCAAAGTTCTGTTGTTTTTGATGTCTTTTTGGCTCAAATCTGCAGTATGTTCACAAAGTTATTGGGTACTCATAGGATTTCAGGGTTTTTTCTTTTCTGGGAAAGCTGTTTTGGTCTTATTCCAAGGGGCACTGTTTCATTTCCCTTTATTCCTAGGAGATTTACACCCAGTTAACTCTTTTGACTTCAAGGAAAGGGAATGGTTCCTGAATTAAACTGGAATGAGAATATTACTAAGAATAAGAAGATCATGAGTGCAGCCTGCTGTACCATTATGGCAACCTGTAAGAATCACAGTGTGTTTGTAAACAATGTCATTGGCCTTTTTCTCTCCTGCATTATCTAAATTTCATCTTTCATCATTAAGTTTCATAGCGCTAAAACTGCTATAATTACTCCAGGAGTGGAAAATAATTTTCAGCAGCTCCAGTGCTGTTTCAGTCAGACACGTTCTACCTTTGATAAGAAACAGTGGAGATGAACAAGTGAAGCTATAAGTATTGGCTGATTTTTCTATGCAGCCCCATAGCCTCATGTTGCAGAGACCTGGGGATCACTCACTTATGACATCAATCTGAAAGAACACATTGTCATAGGAATGAAATTGAAGACTTTTATGAATTTGTTTCTATAGTTACTCCTCCTACTGTAACCAGTGATATAATATGGGAATTTGACTTAAACTCTGCAAACTTTGTGCATCCTCTGGATAAATAACATCAGATTAGGTTTAAAAAATAAATTATGTGCATATAGCTGTGGGAAAGAGTCTTAGTTTCTCTGTTCTTCATCATTTGTGTTCTTAAACAAGTTTATTATGTCATATTTTTCCCCTCTGCATTCCTATTTTGTTGACATACAATATTTTGGAGAGGGTTTTTGATGCACTGTCATGTTTTTTATGGAAAAAACAGATACTATCACTACTACTATCTCTATATAGTAATTGTTGATTAGCTTAATGGGATTTTTATAGGGAGTGAAAATACTGTGTGTGTCTTTGGTGCAAGGGTAGACCATGTGATGTTTTAGCCTACAGCATCTTAAGTCAAAGACTTGGCCAGTCAGGACCAAAGAGTGTGTCATCTTCAGCAGTCTAGTATAGTATGCTATTGAAAGAGTATATCTGTCCCTTTTCCCATGGGGCCCCTAATTAAATTTCTCCATTTTCTCTTTAGAAGAAAGAGAAGAGGAAATAGAAAAGAAATACATGATTTTAGGAGGTTATAGATGAGCCAAAAAAAGTTGGTCTTGATCCTGACTTTTGAAACACAAAATTTTTTAGATATACAGAACAAAAAAGCATACCTTTTCAAGACTGACTTTTTTCAGTGTTGTTACACTGCATCCAGATAGCCTTTGGATTCCTACACTAGAAATAAAGTGTTTTCAAATTATATACTGGTTGAGTCAAATTAAGAGACGAGATTAAATCTCTTCATGACTTTATGATCTTTTAGGTTTTCTCAAAGAATGTATGTGATTGAGGCTTAAGATACCTAAACTGGCATGACATACATAGGGAGGGAATGTTTCAAAGGCTGAATTTAAGTAGGCCACTTCAACTTGCTGAAGATAAAAGATGAGGAGGGCTTAGAGTTCAAGTACTGACATCCAGCTAAAGGCAACCACATGGTATTTGTGGACTTGAATTTGGCCAGAATGTGTTCAAATCCACAAAGAAAACAACATTTAGACAAATCTTTAAAAGCTTGCGTAGCTCGGTATGTATAACTAAAATGTCTGCATTATTTATGGGCCAACGTATGCTGCTTGAGCATAGGATATGAGCTTCACACAAATTTTTTTTTATAGATTTTTCAGTTTCTATGGTTCTAATTTTACTGTGTTTAAACCATAAAACAGAGCCGCTTGGAAAAATACCTGGCTATTTCATGTGGGGTTTTCAGAGCAGAGCTGGTGGCTCTAGTAGCAAACAGCACAAAACTGCACCATGAAGTGTTGCTCCAATGCAGATGAAAAGGGCTCTAAAATCTAGAAGTGTGTGTGGTGCAACAGGAGCGCGCACACACACATGCACACACACACACATGCACAGACACATGCACACACACAAATTTACACTGAATTTTTGCTGGTTTGGGAGGGAAATCTGCTTTGAAATAGATTAAGAGGGCACGCCTAATTAGAAACATTTATCACATGTACACTCACAATTGCTTTTTTGTTTTCGCTCTTCATTTGGAATTGTATAAATCACAGGAAAATAAGTATCTCATATCCAAAATGTCCATCTCTTTGTTCTTTTTTATTTGATTGCAGTCAGATGAAAAGCGCTGCTTTGAAATAGAGGCAATGGCCAGAGGCCCACTGATTGCCTGTAAACAGAAACAAAAAAGGGGCACTGGTAACATTTAGAATGGTTTATCAGTGATCAAAGCACAGGAGGTGCTGTCTAGACAGCCTAGGTGTGGACTAGCAAATGGCTTTCATTAAGGGTCCTCTACTCTGGTGCCATTGTTTCAGCTCTGCTCTTCTTCAGGCCAATCTGTGATTGATTTCCAGAGAGGTGCCCAAGTGCCTGTGGCAATGGGATAAAGCTAACAGGACTTTGCTTGTTCTGACAAGGCAGAGTAGCTGCCTATCACATTAGCGCAAAATGACACTTTCATTTACTTCCACAGTGCTTTGAAACAAATACTTTCAGCTATAACAATTGCTCTTTGCAGCTTGAGCTCTGGAGCCAACTTCTTGTGTTCCAGAGAGTAAAAGCTTGTGAAATAATTTCTGAAGTATCGTATAGTTAAAAAGGGTCGTATTCTGACCTCTCTGACAACACGGTACTTTCCTCTTCTTGCAAAATCACGGCCTTTGGTTTAAGAATGTGTTTTATTTACAATGTTGCTGAACTTGTTTTTTAGGACTGGGGAGAACAGCTCCTCTTTCTAAATCTGTACGAATTCCCGTACGTATCCCACATGTGCTGTGCCTGTCTGTGAGTGCACTTGGCACTCATGAACCAGTGTACTAAATCATGGGACTCAGATTATTCAAATGGCCTCATTACAACCCCTAATGTGAAAATGCAGGACTAGGTTAACTTAGAAAAAGGCCTCACACTCAGCTGGTGCAAATTACCAAATTACTATAAACTACCAAATTACCAACACTCAAGACCTGCAGCTGTGGTCCATGTTGTCTCAGCCTCTCCGCTTTCTTACAGGTGACCCAATTCCACTGCTCAGCTGTAGCTGCTTCTAGTTAAACTCGTAGGGAAGAAGGCAGAGATATGTGGCAACCCTGCTTATGTTGATGTCTTCTGTGTTATTTTCTTTTGTCTTGCACATCCCACAGGTACCACTGAGATTGCGGACCTCTCAATTGTGATGATAAAAGGCAAGGCATAGAAGGCTTCTGTTACTGCTAAGAGAAGAAATTTATGGACTTCTAAGGCTGAAATCAGTGCTCTGTCACTATCAGTGAGATGCTAGAAGACATCAAGAGTTCTACACCAGGACTAGTGGTGCAGTCTGCTTGGGTAGGTAGCTCTGAGCTGGATCACTCCCTCACTCCAAGGCCTCCATAGGTTCCTTATCTTATTTTGAAGAAATTAGAAAATATTGAGCAGCAGAAATCTGAAATGCAGGAGCAAGCAGTGCAATTATTTGGGCAGCTGCTGAATGAAATAAACACCCTGTGGGTTTTTTTTAGGTTTTATTCTTTTTTAATGCTATGGAGCTATTATGGTGGCTGTTGCTATACAACAAAATTCTCCGTGAGGCTACATATGCTACTGCTAGTAAGATCTTTATTAATATCCTCCAGACTAGGGATAATAGAAAAAGTTTACCTTACAGATAAAATTTTGACCAGTGCTTTGTCTTCAAGTGGAATAGCCACTTTTTAGACTTCTTGAGGAGGATCCTGAAAACTTCAGTTGGAGAGACTGGCCAGGTGGTCAAAGAGGACATTGAAGAGAAGTGGACTGTAGCTTGAGTGAGACACAAAAGGGTTACCCAGCTCCAGATGCTAGCTCAGCCAAGCTAGGGTAAAATAAAAAGAATTGGTTTCAGGATGGTGGTTTTGCGAAGTGATCTCTATCTATGCAATATTAAGGGAAGAGCAACGCAGTGTTAAAGGCATGTGCAAAGTCTGTGTGCCATGTGTCTGTCTGTCATGTAGCTCCTGTAGAGCTAAGCTATAAACTAAAAGACTCATAGCATCGGCCCTGGAAAGAGGGGATTAAAAGTTCCAGGCTCGTAACTAACCCACTCTGGATGTTGAGCTGGTGTTCAGGTGTCACCTCTCAGGAGAGTGGTTTGACAACAAACTCAGGAGAGGCTCTGCTCTCTTTGTGCTCAAGAGGCTTTGAGGATGCATTACATTCAGTAAATGTAGTCACTCAAATTATTTCAGTCAACAATCGGTGCAGTTCAGTTAAAGGAAGTTGCCCAATGATTTTTTTTCCCCTAGAATTTCAGCTTATATTTTTAATTTACCTTTTTAATTACAAAAGAGACAAGGTTGAAAAGGAAAATCTTTTGTAAATATCTGAGTTCTGTTCACCATTTTCATGATTGCTTGTGTTCCCTCACACCAAATGTGTGGGTCATTTGCACTTGGCATATGCACCCAAATAATGTTTTCAAACCTCAAACCATTCTGGAGTTTTGCACAGGCTTATGTTACTGAAATTTCATGATATGTTATTGCTATTACCTCTCTGGTAAAAGTTTAATTTTATGATTGACGTTGTTGAAGATTGAGGTTAAGTAAAAGGTTAAACCCAAAATTTTGCAATCCTAACAAAATGGCATGAACCAGGAAAACTGTTAACGTTTCTAAAAATGTGGTCCTCTTTCTCACTCCCACTCATTCTGGTTTTACCCATTTCATTTCTAGTCCATTGCAGATATATATTCACATTGTGTTTAGAACAGAAAAGTTAAACATTTTTACAAGTCTGTGTCTAGGTTGAGGATGCAGAGGAACTAAAACTCACACTGAAGGGAGTCTCCACATTCTTTTCTTGTAAATTTAGTGATTGGAAACAGTCATTTCTTCTGTCTGATTTGCTGATTTCCTCAGCAATTCACTGGTGAAGGGAGTGTAAATGGAACTGGGAAACTCGTCAAACCATTTTGAGTAATTATCTGCTGTTTTTATTGGAAGACCTTTCCCAAATAAAATCTTCAGTATTAACACATTCATGAATTAGTAGTTTTATCCGTAGTTTTCTCACCATCATCAATGAAAGGTGGGTAATACCACAAAAGCAGTCAGTGAATTAATTTCTAACAGTCTTTCACTGTCCTAGTGAAAAGTGTGAAGATAACTTTCTTAGAAAAGGAGTTTCTAACTTTCTTAGAAATTATCTTTATACTCCAGTTCTTGAAAAAAATAAATGTTTATGTAAATATTGCTTCTTATTGAGAGAAGAAAGTGTTCTTCCAAGCAATTACTATTTTGAATGATAAAATTGTACGAATGGTAAAATTGCAAGACTGGGGGGGGGGGGGGGGGGGGGGG
>JAOQGH010000032.1:50283482-50305314 GCA_025769975.1 Gallinago jamesoni
AAAATTTTACGATTGTTAAAATTTCAAGAATGGCCCCCCCCCCCCCCCCCAAAGGCACATTTTTAACATTTTGGTTGCAGTTACCGTTCCTTATCACTGGTGTTGTGCCTTGTTTAGATTTAGACTGTTTAAATCATAGAATCATGGAATGGTTTGGTTTGGAAGGAATCTTAAAGATCATCTTGTTCCAACCCCTCTGCCATGGGCAGGGACACTTCCCACTAGACCAGGTTGCTAAAAGCCTCGTCCAGCCTGGCCTTGAACACTTCTAGAGATGGGGCATCCACAACTTCTCTGGACAACCTGTTCCAGTGTCTCACCACTCTCACAGTAAAGAATTTCTTTCTAGTATTTAGTCTAAATCTCCCCTCTTTCAATTTAAAACTATTACTCCTTGTCCTATCACTTATCCCTCATCCTATCACTACACTCCCTGATCAAGAGTCCCTCCCCATCTCTCCTGTAGGCCCCCTTCAGGTACTCGAAGGTTGTTACAAGGTCTCCCTGGAGCCTTCTCTTCTCCAGCCTGAACAACCCCATCTCTCTCAGCCTGTCTTCATAGGAGAGGTGCTCCAGCCTTCTTATCGTCTGCATGGCCCTCCTCTGGACCTGCTCAACAGGTCCATGCCCTTCTTGTGCTGAGGACTCCAGAGCTGGATATAGTACTCCAGGGGGGGTTTCATGAGAGCAGAGTAGAGGGGTAGAATCACCTCCTTTGACCTGCTGGCCACACTTCTTTTGATGCAGCCCAGGATGTGGCTGGCTTTGTGGGCTGCCAACGCGCATTGGCGACTCATGTTGAACTTCTTATCAACCAGCATCCCAAGTTCTTCTCCTCAGGGCTGCTCTCCAGCCATTCTCCACCCAGCCTGTATCTGTGCTTGGGATTGCTGTGACTCAGGGGCAGGACTTTGCACTTGGCTTGGTTGAACTTCATGAGTTTTGCACAGGTCCACCTCTGAAGCCCGTCCAGGTCCCTCTGGATGGCATCCCTTCCCTCCAGTGTGTTGACCGTGCCACACAGCTTGGTGTCGTTGGCAAGCTTGCTGAGGGTGCACTCTATCCCATTGTCCGTGTCACTGACAAAGATTTAAACAGCACTGGTCCCAGTACTGACCTCTGAGGAAATGTTTCTAAATGCTCCTGTGCTCAAGTCAACTTTACTATGACTTAAACAGATCTCATTAAAGCCAAAGCTTCATATTTATTACAGTAGATCCTGCCTGCCTGTACTGACCTTTTCAAACATTTCAGACACAGCTTTTTAGCAAACACATCCTAATGAAATGCCGTAGATCTTATCCAGTCAACTTCTCTGAGATCACGATTTGCCAGGCATTTGCTCAGAAATGTCCAACTGTGTTTTGCAACAGCAGATTACGTGCCCACAGCTGAGGTTTGTCCAGTGGTGCAAGCTCTGAGTACAGAGCTCTTCAGGCTATTGCCAAGAGGTGGCTTTGCATCGTATCTGGTGCGGTTTTCCACCGACTTTTGGACAGGTCTTTGGCAGTGTTCAATTAGCCCCTTCCTACTTCAGTGAGCAGCGTGGTGGCTACTACATTAGCAGTCCTGCCCTGTTACTGAGCTGTAACCGTATTCAGATCAATCTTTGTCTCTTTCTTTTCTCTCAGTGTCTCTTGTCCTTTGTTTCTTTAGTTCAGAATAAAATATTAAGATGCTCCATCACCCTCATGCTGCAGATTGCTTAAGATACACTCTCTTCTTTTCCTTGGTCTGGCCTCTTACTTTCCAGGCTGAACTGCCTCATATTGTGCGTAGCCCCTAAGCAAATTTAAAACTTAATCAACCTCAATAAATCTCATCCCTTGCTTCAGCATCTGGGTGTCTTATGAGACCTGTAATGAAGTGTTCAGGGTCTCAGCCGCTGTGAGATTCCTCTTGCTGCCTGCAGCTCTCCCAGTCAGCTGGGAAAGGTTGATTTAATCATTTAAGAAACGCTAAGTGAAAAGGTGTGTCATTTCTTCACTTCTGTGCTCACTTCTCAGTGCCACAATTCAAAGGGCAGTTCCTGGCCCCCAGATATTACTTATTTTTTAACACAAAGTAGCACTTCTAAATGTATGTTTTTCCTGGGTATCCCCTCTGCTTTCTGACTGTCTGGAATTTTTCTTTTAGAAAAACAATGTCACATTGAATCAGAAAGGTCTATTTGAATGTAGTCTCCAACCTCACCCAGTTCCTCTTTCTCTTGGCTTCTTTCTCAGAAAATAAATCTTTCCTTTTTATATGAGATTTGTTTCTTTATCACTCAGTGGAGTGCACTTTCCTTTACAGTTTTAACAAAACAAAGTTACTCTCATTCTTTGCATTCCAGAACTTTGGATTTGCTGATTTAACAGTCATTAATTGTGCTAAATGTTACCAAACATTGATCTTCATATAAAAAAGCCAAATACTATATGATGTGAATCAATGAAAAAGTTATAATTTCAGAAATGTTATTAAAAAACCCACTCAGACATGTTTAGTATTATTAATAATAAAAAAATACACTGTATATTTAATAATGCTAGTTACTGACTGCTTGTTGACTGCTATTAATATAATAAAGCTTTATTCCAATCACCTTTTCTGTAAAATAAGTAGCAGTGATTGCAAAACAAAATAATGGTCTGACTCTGATAGAAGCCAGATCATTCAGTGATGTAAATGGAGGTAATTAACATTAGCTAAGGATCTGGCTCTTTCTTCTTAATTAAGATTCACTTAGAATTCACCTGGTAAATTCTTTAATAACCCTTTCTTCCTAACAAAGCAGCACGTTGTGGAATTTTAATGGCTCCATTATGTTAACAAAACACAATGTGATTACAGTGATGATGGGAATTTGGCTGGACTGCTTAAAGAACATCTGGTTTAAAATAAATATGCAAATTTCTTCATATATGTGTTAATCTGTCAAGTGCAAAGGATGCCAGAGTTTAGTGAGACCAAACACTGAAGTGTAGTAATCAGATAGAAATGCTTGGCAGCAAATTAGGTTTACATCACATAGATCTATTCAATGTTGTTGAAAAAGGCACTGTAAGTTATATGCTGTACGCTGGTGATATATAAAAGCACGTCAGTAACAGAGACCTTGATGTTTGTTCTGATATCACTTACACTGTGTTAATCCTTATCTAATGTAGCTGGTGAAAGTCAGTGCAATGTAATTAAAGTCAATGCAGCTATTCTGATTTAATCTTGTCTCGCACATAAACTGATTGACTTCAATGGTATTGACTCTGTTCATCAAAATGATGAGTTTGAAATCAATCTTCATATTACTAATTCCTTTATTAAGGGAACCATTACTATCATATGACATTAGAGTTATTTCCATCTTCAATAACTCCCTGAAACATCAGTCATACTATTTTTATGTGGCTTTAAATTAGGAAAAAGTTCTTTGTTGCAAATTCAGAAGATTTATTCCACAGCTCCCCAAAATAAAGGCAAAAATATCTTTTCTATGGATTTGTTAAGAGTGAGGTGTCTTCTTTCAAAAATGGTGACCTATCAGTGGTGACTGTTATGATCATTTTCTAACTTCTTTCCTGCTACCTCTTATTTCATGATGGTCATATAATAATTTATGGAGAGTGTTAGAAAATAATGTCTTTTCAGAAACAGCCTTTTCATGGGAAATGGTGCTGGAGCTGCCATAAAACAGTGTAGCATCCTTCTGAGCTTCTTACTACAACTGTGGTGGCCCAGTTAAATATCCTTGGAAAGAGTCATCACTGTCGCTGTGAATTGCCCTCAGTGGGATCCACAAGGCAAACCTCTCCAACCTCTGGCAGGGCTGGTGCTGAAGTCCTGCTCCATCATGCTGACTAGGTGCTGGGAAGCTGGCTATCAGCAAGTCAGTGACCTCTTGATGATGGGTGTCCCACAGCACAGCAGAGTAGACAAGCAACACGTGTATAATGACGGGGGGTTGAAGTAGGTGCTGCTGATGTGTGTTCTGAATTAGGTGGGCCACCTTGCCTTGTGGGAAGCCTCGTCTATTGTGAACCTACAGGTGATATCCCTGGTTTGTGTAACTCCCAGTGATAGTCAAGAACCAAAACTATATCTCAACATGTTCTGGGGTAGGGAAAGGTAATACTTAGTTGTTTGAGGTTATCACTAGAAATTGAGAAACTTCTCAGATCCCAGGTTTCCTCTTTGGTCATACATGTATTGACATTTTTAGTTTGATTCCCCCAAATTGGGTTTCTTCATGAGATGCCTGTTTTTCAGTATCTGTTTAGTATCTAGTTTGTCTCTGGGCTATATTATACAGAAAGATGCTGCTTCTTTTTAAAGAGCAATATTAATTTCCACAACTAATTCAGGAAAACTTTGTTGTGCCAGGCCTGAACTATACTTCAAATGGATTTCTCAGATCCCAAAGTGAACAGAAAAAGGTCAGTCTCCTTTACACTGTCCATGTTAGCATGCAAGCATGTGGTTATATTATGTACTATGAAGGGTCATTAGATCTGTTCAGAAAACCCCGTGAGTCAGTCAAAATATCTCCAGATGGGAAGTGCAGCTCTGTCTAGCCTACAGCACCATGCTGTGATTTAAAACCATGATGAAGCCCCTTGTGAGTGGGAGTCTATGCACTTAGTTTAGCCTGTGTACTTAATTTTCAGGATGTTTGCAGTCCCAATGAAATTAAGTTTTCAAGGTCTGTGCTTGTCTTCATTTTTATTTAATGGTTATCAGCTGGCTCTTTTAGGTATTTGACATGATTTACATTATCAGGATTTAGTTCAATAAAATATTTCCGAAGGCTTTCTGTAAAAAGAGTTTATTAAAAGAACTAAAATTTGTTCTACTGACAGACACACATAAAGTTAAAAGATTAACATAAGGATGCTTCAGAAGTGTAAATTGGCATAAGCCATTCATACTAACGTATACATTATTTGTATGGTTGTCTACAATGTTTTTAGCAGTTCTCCTAAGTGAGGTTGAACTGTCTCGTTCTTCAAAAATGTAGCTGTGTTGTCTTCAGTGGAATTATCCTAGGAAAGAGAAACAGTCAATGAATTCTGTAATGCTAACTTTAGTAACAATTTAAAATGTATGTTTTTCTGGTAATAACCATGAATTGGTTGTCTTGAAATGTAGACAAATGTTAAGTATTAAAACACCTTCAGATATGGGAAAATGAGTACATTATGATTTATGTTTCCTTCATTCCTATCACCTTAAATAAGAAAAATGTTAGTTCTCAATTGCCAAATAGCTGTATCTGGTATTTGTTAGATTATGATTAACAATAAGCATTGACAGCTAGCACCTCAGAGCAAGCCAGCTCTTCTCATTATACAACTGATAATTCAGACAAGATTTAATCAAACAATGAAAATATACAATGTTTATCTTAGCTACTATGCAGGTCTTCACAGATTGAGGTTTGGTTGTAAGGATGGGTAACCAAACACAAGAAACATTTCAGCTGATCCTCCCAAAACCAAGTGCAAACCTAACTTTAATGGGCATCTGTACTTTGGCTGGAAATAGCCTCATAAAGGGCCCCTTTGCTTGGTTTTGGCTCTTTATTTTTCCTTTTTTCTTCCCTGCAAAGAGTCAGAATAATCTATGCAGACGGAAAGGATGATAGAAATATTGTTTTTAGGACCATGTTTCCGAGGGGGATCTCTTTCCAAGCCTCTTGTAGTCTCGTAGAATGGCTTCCGCAACCACCACCAAAAGCAGCCAGCTAGGGAGAAGGAATAACTTCACCCCCTTACTCTACTCCTTATCCTTTTGTATTTTGGCTGACACCTGCAATGTATTAATCAGTCAGAATCTGGCCTGCAACATAATGTACGAGAAAGCAACTTAGATTCTATTAAGTGACCATAATGTCTCACTGCACTAAACATGCTCATTAAAAACAGGCAACCCCATTAAGTTAATATAAAGTAAGAACTGTTCCAAATACTTAAAACTAGAATTCCAGCCAAAATTCCCTCAAAATTGGAAATGATTAAGCTATATTCTGTATTTAGTACATATGAGCACACGTGCAAATGCAAAGACATTTATACACAAGGAAATGTATACACAGTTTGGAAGCATAGCCTGTGCTTCCCAGTTGCGAAGGGCCGGGAAGTGTTGCCATCACAGGGAAAGCTGTTCTGGGTTGTTTCCGGTCCTGTGGGAGCCCCGACCTAAGAAAAGAGCATTTTTACATGTTGGTTACATTCTTCCCTATTCTTCCTTTTACCATAGAATATAAAAATAAAACAAACGGAAAGGGTTCTGTTGTCTTCTAAGAAAGGAATATATAGTGACCGGAACAAGCAACAGCAGAAGTAGGACCACTATTAAGTCCTTTTTTTAGTCTTAGCAGATGTTGCTGAAGAACACAAATGTCTAAACAAAAGAGAAAGTGTCCAGGGCAAGTATTCTGCTGCCCGCACTAGACTTACAATGATGGAAAACAGTAAATTACAACCCCATTTTAGGACCTCAGAGTGTAGCCAAATTTCTGCTGCATTTACTCAAAATTCCAGAGTGTTGCAATTGCAAGTGGGATGTCCCACAGGAATTCCTGCACCAAACTGGAAGGAATGGTGCCAGTTAACTCTCTCAAAGCAATATAAGTTCAAGATTTAAAGTTTCAGAAATGCTTAGGAGCACCCAATCTTGGCAAGAGGAGTAGGGGTTTTGCCAGTCTTCCAGAAGCATCAGTGCTTTCATAGTCTGTCTTTGGCTGTATCACGGAGTCCAGCTCTGAGGGAGCTTTCTGTGGCTATGTACTTTGCCACCAGCCTGTCCAATAAAACAGCAGTGGGGATTTAAAAGGCATAATTAATACAAAAAAGTCATCTTGATTAAAGCAGTATCAGTCGTTACCAGTTTTACAAAGAAACCAACAGTTCAGCAGTTATGGCCTTATTAGAAACACGAGTTAAAGTCATATTTTCTCTTCCAAAAAAAGAGCTACCTGCTGTTGTTGGGCTGAGGAAAAATCAGGCAAGAGAGCTAAATGGGTAACTGGTGACTGTAGCATGATGAGGCCAGAACTTTCTCTGACTTATAAATAGCCCAACCAAAGTCTGGGATGAAGTGTGCTGGGGTCATACAAAGTATTCATGGCACATGCCAGAATTGCACAATCTCATAATTGCAATACTTGCTTTCACCCTTTCATTTATTAAGTGTAGTATTTTTTCTGCCAAGTCTGCAGTTAAACCCCACATTCCCTGGGAAGCAAATGTGTTGTCTTTATATTCATCAAGGTGCCTGTAACACTTTTGGGAGTCACAATTATTGTAGTATAGCTCTAAATATTGCTATAGTATTCATTTCCCAAAAAGCCTTCTGACACATCAGTTACACTCCACAGCATTCTCCTCTCTTCTCCTCTCATTTTTTGTTTTTTATTTTTTTTTCCCTTTTCTATGCTAAAAGAGCAGAGCATAATGTCAGATGTATCAAACTGCTGGGTTTACAGTCTGTTTAGCAACACAAGCAGCCTTGCTGACAACGATCCCAGTGAGAGGAAACATTTCACAATAAAGCCATTAGCCGTGATGTGGTCTGAAGTTCCAGCTGAATGTCTCTAAAAGTGGATTTTTTTTTTTTCCCTACCTGATTTTATATGAAAATCCCTGAGAAGTGTGTGCTGCTAAATGCATATTGTGTACCATTTCCATTGGCCCATGTATATTACGATTAGGTACCTATAGTTGGTGCCTGCAAAAATACTCCTGAACACTTTGGGGAGCATGTGGACCTCGTTTGCATTTCTTTCTTAGAGCTGAGGGAAAATCTATTTTGTGAAAACAGACATTTCCCTGTGAAAAATACATAATTTTTGGTTTCCTTCATAGTATTTTAGAGAGAAGAAAACATATAGCCTTTCCCACTGCCCCGTTCTCTTTATTAACTTTACATATCTGGCAGGAGAATTGTTCCTCAAAATGTCTTCCATATGATCCATTTCAGCTAATCTTATTCTGAATATCCAATTAATCTGAATCATATCTGCTGAGATCTTTAAAGTCCTGATTACATTAGAGAAATGTGTAGCTGTCTAATATTACATCATTGATCAGATGATACCAAATGATGATCCATGTCAGTAAGTAGTTGTGAGTTTCAGGCTTACATACAACCAAGTATTTAATTTACAGACTCTGTATTTATGTCCACACAGCTAACGTATTTGTACGCTGGAGGTGCCTTTACTTAAATATTTTGAGTCGTGATTTTACTTGTTATTTTGCAATAGGCTTTTGAGTTAACAAATATTGTAATATGTGATTTTAAGGAAATAAAACTGAAAAAAAATCCTCTTAGGCATCAAAGCAGTGCAACACATGCTTAGTTGAGGAGGGTTGCAGCCTGGTTCCCTGGCTTCCAAACAAAACTGAGATCCACAGTAGAAGACCTAGAGCTCTCATGATACTGTGATCAAGGAAGGGAGTGTCTTGGGACACTCTTGGGAAGAGTCCACGTCTTGGGACTTGCTTGTGAGAGCAAGACGCTTTATTTCTTAAGGATGCCACTGATATGAAAGGAATTACTTGCAGAATAAGCTCTCCTCGGCGTGAATATGTCAGGGTGAATTGTTCAATAGGGAATGGTTTTGTTAGAAAATAAAAACCCCGGGAGGACTGCACCTCTTTATTCCCCTATCAGCCTATGAAAAGACAGCTTAAAATAAGACCAGACTCCAACCATTCTTTGAGATTTTATTGAAAGATAAGAAGAGAAGAAACTAATTTTAAATCTTTTAAAGCTGATTACAAACATGAGTCCATTTTAGAAATGAGATAGTTTTAATGGAATAAGCATTTAAGCTATATTTAGGATTTATGACAGTTTTCTAAACAAAACTGCCAAGTAAGAATAAAATTTTATTTGGCAAATTTAAGCTGTGTTTTGTTTCAAAACATATGGTGCAGAAATTTGGAAAACTTTCATGATGCTTGAATTCTCCCCTTAACTTCCTTTTACCATTGTATAAACTTAGAGGTACACTGAATATTTTACCCGAATCTACCAGCTCTTTTTCACAAACCCATCTTCCCAACACTCTGCTGCTTCGTCTCCTTCTGCCTTTATAAAGGCAGAGAATCACTTTATTTACAGAAACAAGGCTTAATGTCAGTGGGATTACTTCAAAGTAATATAATTATAGTTTTTCTTCATTTAGGGTGAAATTCTTGCTTCTGGAAAAGAAGCTACACACTCTCATGCCATTCTTTTGAATTTAGCAGTGCATAGAGCTACCAATACCACTGTGGAGAACGGGGAATATTTTCTTTACAGGGAAAAAAATTACCCCAATTTTGTGTTGCTATTATATCCTTCAGTAATCAGGGGATGGCTACTAACTGTTTACATTTTCTAACATCATTGCCTACTGTTAATACTAGTTTTTATTGCCATGCTTCAAATCAACATATAGTAAAGCTCTTTGTGGTTTATCTTGTAATATGCTGTAATTTAATTTTGCCACATTCTATAAATATCCACTTTACAGAGGTCAGAAAAACTCAGCTGCTAGAAATCTCCTTGTTGCTTCCTTGTGGAAGAAATTAGCTCCAGTTTGCCAAATTAACAGTGTATCATTTAATTCTTGGGGTTTTTTTTTCCTTCTATCGTCTGTGAAACTATGCATAATATATGGGATATCAGAAGTAACATATACGGAAATATTCTTTATAAATCTGAATCAATTCCTTGGGTTTTCTTAAATTCACAGCACATTAAAAAATCTAGAGTTAAAATTGTTTTTTTCCTGGGAAATAGATGTTAGCCCTGGGCCTAGTATTAACCACATGGAATTTTTTAAATAAGAAAAAAATCATAGTCATTGCCTTTTATGTAATTCAGTGAAAGCCTGGTAACCACCAGATTCCATTGGTGGTGGTATCCTGATATGACTTGGAGCCTTTGCAGAAGGTCTTTTGTGACCGCTAAGAACGAGTGGTTGATGATGAAGGGTGTCCGGGGAACACTAAGTCTTGGGTGTAGCCAATTACAGTCCAGATATCTCTAGTTGCCAGGTGGTTTGTTGGGAAGTCATTTTGAAAACAGCACTGCCACTTAACCATCTTTTATTTTGGTTATAATTTCCTACAAATAAAGCTGTGGCTTTACTTTTTCTCTCAAGTGCTTAATTCTGGTTTTGCTCCCTTAGAAATTAACCAAAATGTCAACATTTTTTGGCCTCCCACAAATTATAGTTTCTTTTTTTCCTTTTAATATTGTGAGAGACAGCGTCCCAATTCAGTAATGTATCGTTGTGTTCCCCTGCTGTTTATCATGCCCAGGTGATGGTTGTTTCTTGACTTTCACTTACATTGCAAATTATTAGGGGCAAGGGCCAGATGCTTGTTCTTCGCTGACTGCCCAACACACCGTAGTGGTAGAAGACTGGTAAAAGCAATCCCGATGTGTGTTTATGTGCAAGTATTTGGGCTGTTTTTATTCCTGGTAAACATATCTGTGGAAATATTATTTATCCTCCTGTTTATATATGCTTTGATGAGGTGGGACATGACACTGGGGACAGGGGTAAGCACGCTACAGCTGTTCATCTACAAGGTTACAATGAGGAAAAGAATCTGGCTAAAACGAACACCTTAATTGCAAATTTAATTGATTAAAAAGATGTAAAAATATGTGCCATTTATAACTGTACAAGCTATTTGGAGAAAGGAAATATAATTAACATTTTCAGTCACTTTTACAGAACAAAATCCGTATACTCATGAAAAACTTCTATGATACTGTATTTAGCTACAAAGCTCCCATTTTCAGTAATATCATGGGTTTACTGTATGCTTTTGTCCTGCTTACTGTAATGAAAGAATTTCTTCATTGTTAAATAGTGTAAGCAGAAAACAAAGGAAAATAAACTATATATGATGTTTCTGCAAAGCAAAACAACCAGAGCTGTTTAAGCAAACTGGCCCTTATGTTGTATTGGGAGAATAATGAAGCATGAAGTTGCCATTACAAATATTTGTGTGTGTGTGCATGTATGCATTCGCAGCCACATCCAAACACAAAGCCTCAGCTGATTCTGCAGAGGGCTGTGGGGATCTTCTCTATTTAAAGGTGAAATTCCAACCAAAGAAAGCTTAAGGGTACAAGCTGCACATTTAAGGTGTTGAATGGGAACATATGTGCAAATATCATTAGTTTCTTTATGCTCCTGATTTAACATTTTCTATTTTTTAATTTTGTTTTATTTTTGCTTAGAAAAATGCCCAGCTTTTCAAGTTTTGTCCATGCAAAAAGCGAGAGAGCTTTTACATAGCTAATGTTTATTAGTGAACTAATTGACTAGTTCCCCTCTCCAGACCTTAAGTGTTCTCACATTTTAGGCAATCACTCTGTGTCTAATTTGTCCACTTTCCAAATCACTTTCCCAGCTTTCGCTGATGAAGTCAATAGGTTGTAAGACCACCATGACTGCCTCTGCCAAGAGCTCGGCATTAGGAGAGCGTTGCATGTTTCAACCCCGATAGCCTGGAGTAACTATTAGTTCTAATTGTTGAATGGTTGAACGCTTTGAAGGACAAACGTATGTCCTAAGGCTGTGGCCCTGTTGAATGCAAGGGTTTCTTTCACTTGTCATTAGTAATTGAGGGTAAATTAATATTTACTAAGCAGAGTTTCACAGAAAAGGGAATGCATGAGGAATCTAAGGAAAAAAAAATGCCACAGGAGAAAACGTTGGTTTCTTTAATGCTTTGAACTCAGTTGACAGCAATTAAAAGACAGCTAGTGGAAACTTGGGTTAAGCTTAATAATTTTATTACTTTTCCCCCCTTATTATAACAATAATTTTCTCTCCCTTGGTAAATAAACATTATAAACACTCCAGATGTATAATATATGTAATTAATGGGTGATATCCTGTTAGCTAGAACTGTGGAACTGCTGATTTTTACAAAACAGATTTTATGCAAAATATGTGAAAATTCATTATGTCTGTATATGTATTTACAGAGGAACTACATAGGTACCCACTCCTATGTAGTATTGTATTTAATTAATAAGTCTGAAAGTGCTACACCGATATAGCTTGTTGGACCAAACTGTGACCTTTAAGCGTCAGAGGTTCTTGTTATATGATATGTGTACACATACACATTCACACTTTTGTTTGATGTTTTCTTAAAGCCCCATTAAAGCCCTGAAGTGATCCATATGTAGACTGAATACTTAATGCTGATTGAATTAAATATGGAGTAGGCACTACTCAGTGAAATTCTTCCTAGTCAGCTCCATAAGAGGATTTTTTTTTTTTCCCTAGTGTTCAGTTATTCAGTAACACTAAATGGACGTACAGAACTAAAACTGGCAGGGTGTCCACCCCAACAGAGCAACAGACATAAAACAGTGTGTGAAATAGCAAAGGGGCATCTTTTAATGGGATCAAATCCTAAGTTATTCAGTTGACTCAAAGTCTGGTCTCTACTACCAAGCCTTGGCCATCCAGCTTTGCTGACTGAGCTGGGGCAAACACCCCTCGCTGGTGCATGCTGTGTTTGCAGAAGCAGTTTTCTGCTGGTGGAACGACCTCTCCTCCAGCCAGACACCAGCTGGGATGCTTTCTCTTGCTAGTGCCCCATCACACCAGAAGCTGGGCTGAAAAGTGATAATAGGGGATTTTCCATGCTCAGACACAGTTATTTTAGACAAGTCTCACAGCACAGACCTGGTGAAAAACAAGGTGGGCTATTCTTTTGTGAAGAGAGGAAAGGAAATTTTGTGTACCTGGTATTTTCACCCAGTCCTTGCAAAGCAAGGAGCTAATATGCCCCCAGCACCATAGACAATGAACCATAGTCTCCTCAATCTTAATTGAAGTGTCAAAGACACGGAGACAATTTGGTAGCTGCCAATCCATGCATTTAAATGTCTTTATGACGATATCCTAAGATCACTTAAGAAATGGAGCAGGAGTTAGAATTACAACTTTATGGAAGTAAAAGATGCTTTCAGATGAAAGAAATCTACCCTGACCAGTTAAACCAGATTTAAGTCTGCTATTGCTAAGAAAGCCACATGAAGCATCCTTACTGGAACTTAAAAGCCCCAAATTAAGTGTCATTATGCAGCACATACATTGGATTCATCTGTCTAAAGTTCTTTGGGATAAAACAAAAACATTTTTTTTGGGTATACATATTTGAGAAGAAATGTTTTTTTTACCAAGCTGGCATGACATTTACTCTTTAATGTGGAAACAGCAAAAGTCACTGGTAAAGACTGTGTAAAATCTCAGCTTAATCTTCATTAGTCATACAAATCTGTTCCTCATTTTGGGACATTTCTGCTTTTAAGTAAAATGCTTTTTACAGGTAGCTCTGCTAGAACTCCACTTCCAAACACCAAAATTTTTTTTTTTTTTTTTCCTGGAATATATGACTCCCCGTGGAAGGTACTCACTAGATTCCTCTAGAAAGAAAAATACAGAACCACCTTCTAAAGTCTCAACGGAAAGTCATTAGACACCAATATGTCTTGCTCTTTAACAAAACAAATGTTATATGGGAAGCAGTGAAATTCACACCCGGGCACTGCCCTGCCTGCAGCGCTCCGAGCTGGCATCCTCACCCACCGAACACTCCCTTCTGCTCGCAGCAACTGATCTGCTTTTTTCCTTCTGAGGTTGTAAATCTTTTTTCTCTAAAAGGGGAAATATTTCCAAGGGCTTAATTAATTTAGTGTAACAAGAAATTAGTCCAAAATGAGGGAAAAAAACCCCAATAACAAAAACCCGTCTCACGTTAACTCCTGACACCGTGCTATACAATTTCAAAGAAAGCATGTCTTACTAGGGGCTTTAAGAGCTCAACTTCCCATTAACACCACTAATAAAAATGTAATTAGAAATTTAGTTTCATTTTCTCTCTCCAGCAGAGTATTACTGCATTCCTCCCCTGCACAGGCTCAGCGTTTCAGAGGTTGTAGTTAGCAGCCAGCAAGATGTGTCTTTTTGGTGGAACTTACCACTTTATGAAAGATGTGGTCAAGATCCCGAGGAACTGTATTGATACCAGATGTAGTCTTGTCACTAAGTCTTAAACCAAGACTCTCATGAATCTTAAGTTTCCATTTTCTCTCTCTGCTCTGTTATAAGCAAAAGAGTCTAAGTGAATTACTGTTGACGTCGTTAGCAGAAGCAGTTTTTATTTGAAAATAGACGTCATCATGGGGAAATGTTATACAAGAAACTATGTCGCAACATATTTTTACTAAATTAGGTAAGCTGAAGTTGTAATGGCTTAATTAAATTATTTTTTTTGCATAAATATGTTAGTGTCTCTAGTCAGAATCAGTAGTCCTCAAAGTCAAAGCTGTGTTGCCAATTTAGTTTCTAGACAATAAAGGCACTGGCTTTTTAACATTAGCGCTGTACGTGTTGCAAAATAAAACAGAAACAATTCTCATTGGTGAAGGATTTCAATAAACTTTAATAATATCCACATGTACAATAAATATTTCTGGGCCCTCAAGCACTTATATTTCCTTTTGAACTTGTGAACAAAAATTGATTCAAGGTGACAAATTTGTAATCCATTATGATGGATGGAGCTGCCTTTGAAAAAAAAAGATAATGGTATATCATTTATATTTTCTCCGTGAGCAGATTTGGAAAAAAATTATCTAAAAGGAAGACAGCTGCAATGAAAGTAAATACAGACAACTGTAATATTAGTTTTTATTAAAGCAAGTGCCATTTAATTAGGAGTTCAAAGAAAGGAAAATGATACAAATATTGCTTTTGGCTACCACAACTGTTCTTGTAGCCACTTGGACTAAACCAATATATTAATTACATATCTAACATTAATTAAGTAAATTATGATCTTTGAATTCAATTTTCAAGCTGGAAAAACAAGTGTCATAAGATTAAACAGAAACATGTGTGAGTATTTCCGAACATATTTGCAAAATACAGCTTTGCCTTTAAAAGCTCAGATGCTATAGTTTTGCAATACATAACAGAGAACAACTGTTGCACGTGTGGTATAATAGCCACAGTTGATTTCTTAATGGTATTTAGTGTATTTACATATTTATTCCCCATTGCCATGTCGTTTTATTAAACCCTCTTCTATTAAAATTCAAAACATCATATTAACAGATTCTGATGGCGGAGAAGATTGTACTCAGCGCTCATGGTCGGGCTGCACACAGCCCGATGTTGAAAGCCTTGCAAGGAAAAAAAGATGTACTAGAGATATCCACAGGGTGACAGGGAAATAGTAACTTTCAGCCTACTTCTCCTTTTCACCCTGCAGTGGAATTGAATGTGCGTTGTGTTGGAGTAAAGAGTTTGGCCACAGGTGCGGGAGGAGGCAGGTACTTATTTGTTTATTAGAGAATAATAACGAACCTGCGCTAAGGTGACTAGAATGGCTACCTGTCAACACAGCATACTTTTGCTCAAAGAAGAGAGAAGGTTTTATGGGAAAAGGCACATGAATTAAAGGGTGTTTGCCAGGTAAATGCCCCTGGCTTGCTGCACCGACTCACTCTATGTGCAGAGTAAACATAAGAGAGGGGGCTTTTCCTTTATCTGCATTCCATACTATAATACCCAAAATAAAAAGAGAAGACAATAGCAGACTGTGGTTTTAACTAAGTTATGAGAGGTGCCACACAGTGGTGATCTGAAGGAAATGTATACGTTCCCATTCTGTAAGGCTTTTACAGGCCTCATGTGAAATATAAGAGAAAGATGTAAAACCAACAATTATGTGTAGCTAATAAGAGCTAAGAAAAGCATAGCAAAAGTATGCAATAAGTAGTCAGTGATATAAACCATTACAAGCCCTTCTTATATAGCTGAAGCCAGATGGTGTTCCAAATTACATCACTGTAAATCCAGAATAGTTCCACTGAAGCCAATGAATTTACTCCAGATGAGAAAAGAATTTTGTCTGTGATCTATTCACTTCAGATCAGTTCATATCCATATGTCCATAGTTTACTGTAGTATTTTTTAAATGAAGAAAATACCTGAAATGATCCAGTGATCTCCAGCATAGTTTTTGTCCGAAAAACAATCTTCTCTAGCAGGTGAGCTTCTGACTACCACATTACTATAAATACGGACTGAAATCAACTGACCAAGTTCGTGTTGAAGAGGGAAAAATAGTAAACCATCTCTTCTAATTTCACATATATAGTGGCTTAAAACCAGAATCCAGAATATGTTGCTGTCAAAAATACAGCAGAAATTAGAGAAGTTTATGACTTGCCTTGCACACGCAGTGCATTTATATCTATAAAGCCAGTGCGATTGCATGAGATCTTCTGCTCTTTAAGTAAATGCACATGAATGATGGGCAATGGCAGGGCTTTGTACATGCCAGGGTTCCCTTCCACATCACTTTCACAGCATAGCAGACATTCATCATCACAGAAGACTGCAGACTTTATTTCCTCTAGAGAAAACGGTAAGAAATACAGGACAGATTACAGAAACTCAACTACTTTTCAAGTATATTTGCAGCATACCTGATGGTGAGCGATGGAATGTTCTGTGTATGTTAACAAAATTATTTTCCCACTGATTTGCTCATGGATAGACACTGCGTTACAGAAAGTAATTTGCTTTGCATTAACCCAGCAGATGAGACAGTTTAGTAGGAGAAGACATATAGTAAGGGGATTTAGAGTGCTTAAACCTTTCTCTCCTGCATGATTGATTACTAGTCAGATGTCTCCAAAGGGCTAAGGGCTTGTCAATAGAAAGCAAAAAATTCAGGGGTGTTTCTCATCTCTTCCTTGAGGGAGTTCAGAGTTCTCGTTCAATATTGTAATTGTGTGGCTTTTACTCACTCAAAACACCAGTTCATCTTGTGAATGTAGCTATCTAACTGAGCAAATATCATCATTTCTAAGACCCATTCAGATTAGTAAAAAGTTGCTTTTTGCCTAAGAATGCAGGAAGTTGAATGTAGCTGTTTGAAAATATGCCTGGGAAATGGAAAATATGGGTAAGTTTCCTTACATCTCCAGAGGTAATCTGAATTAAAAAAGACAACCGGCCATACCAGGCCCTGTTCAACCTCCCACTGCCATTCAACCATTCGGTTGAAAGACCTCTGACTCTTTCAGGGATGGCCCTTTTCTTTCCTGTTCCTGAAGATACCCTGCTCTGTAGCCAAGGCACAGCCCTCACCAAACCAGGAGAAGAGTAAGTGAGAAGGAATCTGTTTCTACAACACAGTGGCAGGGACCTAATGTGGAAAATACTGAATCTATTCTCCTGCTTGCCCTTGATTTTTTTTTTTTTTGTGTTTTTTCAGTTGCTCTGTGATGATGTTGGCTATGTTTTAGAGCTACATAATGGGAATGGGAATAGTCCTGGGAGCAGAGCCCAGTTCCATCCTTCCAGCTGAGTACCAAAACCATGAAGCTGTGCAGTCCAATCCACTTTAACTTGCTCTCCTGCTGATGCTTTGACCTTGGGACACCAAAGGAAACAATGGTTCGATCTGCAGCAGGAGGGCTAGCAGTCCCTGTCCTGCTGCCCAGCCTAGCCAATAGCCTGGAGATTTGCCTGTTTCTGTCAGAAAGTGGGCTTGGATTTCTCAGGGTGAGAAAGTTCTTGATCCTTCATTTGTCACTGCTGTTTGGCAAAGGTGAGCTTTTCTAGAGAGGTTTCTGCGGGACTGTGTCCATAGATGTTGCCTTTGGTGCTGACCTCAGTGCTGGCTGTGTGTGAATTTGCTCAGGATATGCCAAACCTTGGATCCCTTTGAGGACATAGGTCTTTAGACAACAAGGTCCTGTACCATAGGTTCATGAAATCCTAAGCACCTCTCTGACAGGTCTCTTGGCACTGCCTACACAGGCTGAAACATATTTCTGCACAGTGCTCCATGCCTGATCAGCTGAGATACTTCCTAGTTTAGTATGGACACGACAAGCAAAGGTAAGTGTCTCTGAGATTAAGGATTGCTATAGGCTATGAGTTCAATTGCTCTGTGAGGACCTTCACGGCATAGACATGGTGCTGTGGTAGTCTCCAGAATGCATTCATGTGCACTCCTGACTCATGAGCTGCAGGTTCAGACTACAAGAACTTCTAGTTGACATATCATCTGAGAAAGCACTGACCACCTCCTGCTCCCTGGTTTCCATGGGGAGAAAACTGATAACTACATCCCAGGTGGGAGCTTTGGTGCACTATGGTTGTTAAGTGTCAGAGAAGGAGGACACCAATTCCATCTGCCTTCTGAGCATTTAAACAGGAGCGGTTTTAGGTAGACCTTTTTCCTCTGATCTCTGAACTCCAAGATGATTGTCTAAGCTGAAGAGATCTATCTTTATCCTAGTGCTATCATACCAGATGGAATTCACACAGCATTGTGTACAACTGCAGATATTATCTTAAGAATGGGCTATTATTTTTCCTTTGTTTTGTTTTGTAGTTTGCAAGGCTCACAGTCAGTTTATCTTCCTGCAGAGCACAGACAATTTCCTTAGATTTGAGGGCAGGTACACATAACATATAGAGAACAGGACCTTCACATCTCCTTTTAAAAACAACCAAATAAATGCTGAACAGGGGTTTCAGTTTTACACTGAAAATGAATTGAATCGTTGAGTTTTTCAGCGAAGAATGAGGCAACACTTCTAAAACTGTGATAAACCCTTTTCTGGTGTTTCTACTGTTAGACTGAAAAACTATAAGATTCTTAAAAACTCGCACACAAAACAGAGCTTATGCATTCCTCTGCTTTGTTCTGCGAAGCTGTACTGATGAACGTCATCCTTTTGGCAACACATGGCAACAACATCTTACAGTGGTAGAAAATAATCTTGAATGCTGCTGTTGAGACACAATCCACTCATGGTGTTGACTCCAGCTGGAATTCTGCTGGAGCCCTGCAACATCGACACTGAGCAACACCTCTGTGTGTTGATTTTCGTCAGTGTTTTACATGCTGTAAAATTCAGCTTCAAATTGATCCTCATCTCTGTCAGAAGAGTGATTTCTTTTTTCATCATCAGCTACTAACTCGAAGGAGCAAAGATAAGGTAAGTGAATTACCTCCTTAAAATTCTGTAAATGTCTTTTTAGAATAAATAGGAAGAATGAACATAATGCCTAAGTCTTAAATCACATAGAGCCTGATGTAACTGCCAGTGACAGCTGAAACACATATGCTCTATTATATGATGCTATTAAATAGTAGGAGAAAGTTCCAAATTTTTAAGAGTTATAAAAGTTAGAGAAGCCAGAAAGTCCTTAAGGGAAGAACTTCTAAATATTTTAAGAGTATATTAGAAATCAGAATGGTGAAGGAGAAAGCAGAGGAAGGAACAGAGCACATTTTTACAGCACACTGAAAATTCTCATTCTCCTAGGGGATATTTTTATCTTTCTTTTAAACAGTATTTTCTATCCATAAGTAAGTGAGGATAGTGGGATTTTGGCTAAATATTTCACTGTGTATATTCTTCAAAGTTACCTTTCCCTACATATTACCTGCCTGATGAAAAAACAAACCATTGACCTTGTGGCTGGAAGCAAGGGTAACAAAACAACTACACATAGATTAAAAATATTTTTCTGAAACACACTGAGGTCATTCATTTTAAGTAAATTATTTCACATTTCAGAGCAAAATCTGTTTTATTTTCTTCCAGAGTTTTGTGCAGAACATCTGCATATAAATAAACTCTAAACAAAATCTATATTGTCTTGAAGTTAGCAGCTTGGCTAACCAACCAACGTGACCATAGTGTGGTAAAGTATTTGGTGAAATAAGGTCTTTTAGCTGATCCTCGGGTCTCTTTATTTCTGTATGTTTTAACTCTCATATCTGAAAGAGGTCTGAGATGTTTATGTTAAGTTCAATTTAAAGACAGACACACTCATTTCCTTCATTAAAGATCACGGAACCATTATATTTTCCTAAAGGAAATTTGCATAGCTGAAGTCATCTGAATGACAACCTTGGCTTTGGGTCTGATTGATGAGGAGTATAACTGTTGCATACAGTTATGTGCATCCATTTCATGTGCTTTGAGATTTAAATCTCTTTGGAGAGTGTTGTGCCCGTTGCCTGTGAGTGCTCATTCTTTCACTTTTTCTCAGAATATGTGAATTGTTAATAAATAATCTGATAAATTATGCTCAGTGATATGGAGAATATATCCGGGGCTGGCAAGATCAGTCAAACTTTCAGAGGTGAACTGACAACAGTTTTCTGTGGTTGGTCTATTGCGGCACATCTGAAGCGTTCAAACACAGGGTATTACTGTCATTCCAGGCATGGTGATTTCAGGTGGGGTCATGCTGGCTATCCTCTGTAAGGACATGTCCTAGACAACACAAAGCATCTACAGTGTTGTCGGTGCATATGCTTGATAAATCCTGCACTTAAGTATCTCTAAGTCAACCCTGACTCAGAATAAGACACCTCATGGAAAGCAGAGGTAGATGGTGGTTTGGAATATTGTGTATCATCCCTTGGTGTGGTGAGTTAACCACGTCTACAGATGCCCTTCTTTTTCATCTTTGTTGGAAAAGGACTGAGAAGTTGAGATTTTTTCTTGTCATTATCTATCAGTGTTGCATGTAGCATTCAGTAGAATAGAATAGAATAGAATAGAATAGAATAGAATAGAATAGACTATTTCAGTTGTAAGGAACCTACAACAACCAGTCCAACTGCTTGACAACCTCAGGGCTGACCAAAAGTTA
The DNA here is from genome assembly GCA_025769975.1 of Gallinago jamesoni. NCBI lineage: Eukaryota > Metazoa > Chordata > Aves > Charadriiformes > Scolopacidae > Gallinago > Gallinago jamesoni. Next base: position 50,304,196 of record JAOQGH010000032.1, read on the forward strand.
AAGCATGTTGTTAAAGGCACTGGCCAAATGCCTCTTAAACACTGACAGACTTGGAGCATTAACCATCTCTCTAGGAAGCCTGTTCCAGTGTTTAACCACCCTCTCAGTAAAGAAATGTTTCCTAATGTCCAGTCTAAACTTCTCCTGGCACAGCTTTGAAACATTCCCATGCATCCTGTCTCCCCACTTCGCCTCCTCAGGAGGCTGTAGGTAGTGATGAGGTTGCCCTCAAGATGATCAGAAGTATCCTGGTGTTTCATCTAGTGAAACATGCTAGTGCAAAGAATCTGCCACATTTTTTTCTTACTAAGGATCTCCAAAATGCATTGTTTTGTATTTTGAGACTTTTCAATAAAGGAATTTCAAGTAAGAGAATGTAAACAGAATTTGTCATGAGATGATAACACCAAAGTGAACAGACTGGAAGAGAATTTATGTATGTGATATTGTCTGCTCATATCTGGTACATATTGTAATGATCATTATTTGAATTATTCTTTTCCTTTCTACTCGACAGGCCTATCCGTTATGAACATTGTTATTGTTTCAGTGAGAATACAAGTTGTTCTGAATTTTGGGAAGCAGATTATAGCTATTGTTGTTAGTTCCTAAAATGCCTGTTGGGCATCACTATTTTATTCAGTAAACAAAAAGTTTAAAACAATAATTGTTATTTGTTAGAATGAACATATTTGAATCCCTTCTTCTTGTCCCTGTAGTGCAGGGCCTTTCAGTCAGCATTTTCTATTTCTAGCTACTACCAGCATTTGCAAGCTGAAAATGCTTTAACAGTCGGGGTATGAAAATGAGAGATGCCATAGTTGTGATGAAGCAATAGTTCATTTTCAACTACTATTATTTTTGTCATCTCTAAGGAACAAATATGGGATTTGTAAGAGTCAAAACCATCAGTACTGCAATTAAAGGCCAAATTCTTTAAAGGAGGGATGGGAGCAGTCATCCCCTATGCAGATCAGGCATACTGAGTTATTGGTAATGGGTACTACTGAAGACAGTATTGGTAGTTGTATCACCTGTTTTAGCCTCTCCTCTCCTCTCCTCTCCTCTCCTCTCCTCTCCTCTCCTCTCCTCTCCTCTCCTCTCCTCTCCTCTCCTCTC
>JAOQGH010000032.1:50305648-50355381 GCA_025769975.1 Gallinago jamesoni
CCTCTCCTCTCCTCTCCTCTCCTCTCCTCTCCTCTCCTCTCCTCTCCTCTCCTCTCCTCTCCTCTCCTCTTCTCTTCCCTTCTCTTCCCTTCTCTTCCCTTCTCCTTCATGAGTGAGCCATTGAAACAGGATTAGAGGAAATTAATTGCACATGGTGTTAAACTGCAGGAGGCCAGCTCAAAGATTTTCCATTTTCAGTTTATAAACTCTTCCGTCCAATCACTATAGCTGGAGCTCACCGCACTTGAAGTCCAGTTTTATACTTATCTGATAACACTCAATCTGAAAGATTGCTGTGATATCTGTTATGTTATGGGACTGATTTATGATTGTCATCAACATGAGGGTAATCTACAGAGCCTTCCTGTCTTTAACTGTACTACAGTAAATAATATAATGGCTTTAAAATGAAATTGTTCCTCAGGTCACCATCAATTGTGATGCTGCTAACTACCTCTCATAATAATGATTTTTTTTCATTGTTAGCAGAATTCAGAAAAAGCTAACAATAAAAGCAAGCAAAAGAAGCACAAAACCAGGCTCTGAAAGAAAAATACATTAAGTGAATGACTCTATATTCCCTCGACCTGACAGCTAGTTTCTGTTGGTTTACACCACTAAGTGTCTGAGCTCAGCAATTATGATTCACAGTGAGCCACTGACCTCAGATGGGATTATGAGAGAAAGGACAGGTTGTAAATTCTTGGCACTCTTAACTTCAGGGTCAGAGACGTAGATATCTGCAACAGGTGGCCTGGACACTATCTAGCTGGGTAGTTGAAGGAGAAAAGATTGACTCTTCTAAAGAGTGATGCCACTCTGGAAAATAGCTCCACACACCTGAATAGTCTTGGGGGCCAACTGGCGGCAAAGTGGCTTCGGAGAAGAGGCCCTGAGGACAAAAAAGGCCAAGAGACTCCTGGGTTGCATTAGGCAGCATGGACATGCATTAGGCAGCATTATGCATGGACATACTGAGGCAAATCCAGTGAAGAGCAACAAAGATGATCAAGAGGCTTGCACCTCTGTCCATGAGGAGATGCTGAGAGAGCTGGGACAGTTTAGCCTGGGGTAAAGTCACGGGAGATCTTATCATTGTGTATAAATACCCAATAGAAGGATTTAAAGAAGCAAGAAACTGACTTTTCTCAGTGGTATCTAGTGAAGCAGAGGGCACAAACTAAAACTCAGAAAATTCCGTTTAAATATAAGAAAGAAAGGTACAGATTGGTATAGGTACAGGTTGTGCAGAGAGTTTATGGAGTCCACCTCTTTGGAGATATTCAAAACCTGACTGGACATGGCTTAGGGCAGCCTGCCCTAGTTGGACCTGCTTTAAAGAGGGGACTTTGACTAGATGATCTCCAGAGTTCCCTGATAATCTCAGCCATTCTGTGACTCAGTGTGCCATGGGATAGTTTTGAATTCCAATCTGTGAAAACCTTGGTTATTCTTCTGTATTATGGTATTATTTTACCTCACTTTCCTTTCTCCCTACAAGCAAGAGTAGCAAAATAGCTGTCTTTAGTGTCAACTGAAATGAATCTTAGGGATATAAAAAGGATTTCTGGTCTTTCACTGGAAATCTTTTAGGAGAAAGACAGAGCAAAAGTCACTCCGTAGAAGAACACTATTTCCGATGTAGTGTGCCTGTGCATGAAAATAAATAGTTTACTATATTTGTAGCTCTTGTGCCCAGAGAAGCATTTTAAGGAATGAGAATACCATTTTTAAGAGACTTTTTTTTAATAGAGAGAACACTATGTCAAATATCTCCATCTGCATATGGACACAGTTTTTCTACCAATTCATGCTACATCATAAATGCTCCTTCTATCTGTTTAAAGAATAGTGAAATACTGTTTGTCAAGAGTAGGGGTAACACCATCCAACATGTATAACCACTGCCCAAACCACAATATAGCCTCGTAAGTGCATGCTACAACTAATTTCCATTTTTGGTTTCACTTTTTGTGGGTGGCGGTGGGAGCTTGTTTGTTTTAAGAGTGCTTTTCAAATGTTGTGTTTTCAATGCAAACATTTTCCACAATCTAGTTTAAATATTTTGTCTTGTATTGAATATATAGGAAGTATCTTTTACTTCAAAATAACACTGTTGACAACAAAAAATAAATACAGGATTTGTCATAAAGCTTCTTGGAGACAAAAATGTGAAAATGAATGTTTGTCAATTTCTTTAAAAGATGATTTTAACAATGCTTATACCACAACACAAGTTTGCTTCTGTGTACTTTGAAGTCAGAAAACTGCAGCTGTAAAAATTGAAACATCATAAAATCATATTAGGAAAAATATTTTCCATATAGAAAAGGGTGCTTAAATTTTTTAAATTGGCTGGATTAAAGCAACCAAGCAGGGATTTATAAAGTCCAGTATCACAATTCTATCTGTGTGTTTTTACTACTGAAAAGATGACATATGTGCTTCATAAGTTGCATTTAATTCCAGTGAATAGTATCACTCTTCAAGCTTCTCACAGATTGCAGTGAAGCAGGAACTGGGGTAGAATATGTCAGGAAAATACCAGGGGAAACACATTTCTCTGTTGTTATTAGTATCAGCTGTTGGCAGTGTGAAATCCTCAGGGGATGATGTACCCTCAAGGTCTCATTCTGTATTATTGCACACAACATACAGGTACATTAGTTACACTGTCTTTCTTCGACACACACCGTGTGGTATTCGAATACTAATTAGCATTCTACATTAAGCAGAGAGCATCCTGGGGCTGCCTGTATTTAATTATTTTAGTGTGCCATTCTGTCTGATTATATGTCTGGCTGTTCAATTTACCTTGTGACATATTCTGTATTAAATGGTTAGTGAAGGTGATCTTCAAATTAAACACCATCCCTATGGGTAACACTACCATAACGTGAGTGACAGAAGCAGACATCATAATCTCCTACGTGACGCTACTCTTTTAGCAGGCGTGCTTCTGAATACTCACACTTTCCTTGAGTCACTTCTATATTTCTCTGCTCGTGTCTCCTCGCTGGGTATTTGTTCATGTGGCGTCCTCTGGGTTTACTTTCCCTGTTTTTCAACCACACGCTGCATCCAGTAACAGAGCCTCATGCTGGTGCACCTTCTCCATTGCCTCCCTCAGGACAGATACAGTAAGATCAGTTCAGTAGCTCTGAAGCTTTGTCACGGGCTTCAGCAGGCTCAGACTCGTTACAGATGTACCATGTTACGGTGCCCTCTCTTCTTCCCCTTCTGCTGGGGCTGTAGCACCTATTACACGCTGCCAGCATGTTGGAGCTACTGCTGCAGATGATGGGCAGATGGGGAAAAAAACACCAAGGATCACAAAAAGATTAGGTGGCATAGTTCAATTTCTGTCTGTAATTTCTCATTGGCAGTTTCTTTCTTCCTCTCCTGTTTCTTTACCCACAGTCCGTCTACATTTGTTTCTACTTCTGAGCCGTGTTCTGCATGTTCACCCCAGAAGTGCAAGCTTAATATTATTTTAGTTGAGCATAAAAACCCGGCACAGTTTCAGTAGACTTGAAACTGGGGCCCTGCTTCCCCACCCCCACAAGCTGTACTGGAACTGAGAGCTGCAAGAGAAGGAACGCAGCAAAGAGCTCTGAGCTTCCAGCAAGACCCAGTGTCCTTTCTCACCTTTTGGACTCTTCAAGCTTTTCTATCACCTCAGTGCTTTCCCCAGCTTGCCGGGACATTTATATTTTACAGGTTTTCCCACAGAGTTATTTACTGAGTAACGTCTTTGCGGAAGACATTTAACTTTAAGTCATAAATGGAGACTTGTTGTTTTTATTATTCTGTAAAAGCCTTTTGTCCACTTTGTTTAGCATCACGAGCTTTTGCCTACAGTGAATTCCACTAGCACTACAACCAAAATATCACAGCCAACAACTCACATCATACGTGAGCCTTGAATAAGGCTGTGGACTAAGCCATGCAAAGAATCAGTGAGTGGTGTTCTTCCCTCCGTTGCTCGCCAGCATTATTTAAAAGCGGTGCCAGAGCATTTTTCACTTAAACCCTATAAATATAGCTCTTTGAACATGTTCTGTTGTTGATTTGAAATTTAAACATTTCATTTAGCTTCCCATTAAAACAAAATCTCACAGGCTCCTCTGAAATGTAACATGCTCTGAGGCAGCTTTCCATTGTGAGAGAGGGTAACAGCTAAAAGAGAAGATTTTTTTGTCTAAATTGAGATTTGGAAATTATTTTAAATGGCATTGTTTACTGTAGTGAATAAGTAAGAGCACTGAAAGGATGGCTCTGCGTTCAATATACTCTGGCAACTTCTTCTTTAAGGGCTTTTTTTTTTTTTCTGAATCACTGAAATGAGGGACAGGATTGTTACTGATTGAAAAATGAGTGGTACCATGCGTGAAGAGCCTGTCCCAGAGCCTGCTGAAGTCGTTGGAAAGCTTTACACCAGCAACAATGGCAAAAAGAAACATGTCTCCACTGGATCATTTTGGAAATACATCTGGAGAAGGGAGGTGAAATCTGCTGGGAAGGACCTTGAAGGGGATGAAGGTCTGCTCCTCTCCAAATAGTGCAGGAGGAGCCAGGGCAGTAAGGGAATTTGGATCAAGGCCGCGAGGCAGAACAAAGACTCCTGCCAGGTTTGCCTTCCTCCTGTGGTGTGCTCTCTTTGCCTGTTCCAGAGCACTCTCATTCTTCTTCATAAAATATAAATAAGCCACACTGAATGTATTTGATTTGGATTGTGCTGAAACAATTCCAAATCCTACATCTTTTCTTTTTTCCTTCAAAACAGAGCCATCACAACTTGAAAACCCCAGCCTCAAAGAGTAGATGTGAATTTCTTGGATATAGTAGTCTCCTTTTCAAAATGGGTGTCCACTTACTGCTGCTTTTATTTGCCTAATTTACCCATTCCCAGAACAATTTATATATCCACCTTGTGTGCCAAGATACACCGAATGAGCAACTGCTTATGCTTTAATGAGTACAAACAAAATTAAAAACCTATATGCTGCATCTCGTTTCAAATTACACCGTGGGCAGAGACTGTGTCTGTGTTGGGTGTCCTTCTGTATTGGGATTCCTTCTGCCAACTTGAACCCACTTCTACTGAATTTGAAGTTGCAGTGACAGGAACTGAAGCAAGAAATTGTGTAGGAAAATTATTATTTGAGATAGAAAAAAAGAATGTGAGACAGTGTAACTCACTTGAATAAGTTTTCTTTAGTAAGTACTGGTGACTACTTGCACTAGCAAGTATTGGTGAATGATGAAGACATGAGTCTCTATATTTTATGTTGAAAAAAAATAGGGTTTAGGATATTTAGGTATATCTAAGGTCTGATTTTCAGAGTTATAATGCTTCCAGAATGGAATTTGTTAAAGTGAATTCAACTGAATTTGAGATGTCTAAAAAACCTCTATGCCAGCTACCATTTTTCACACAAATGCCTCTTCTATTTGTCCTTCAGAAACAGTTCTTGGAATCACAAAAAAAAATCCTTATAGTTTTTTACTAATTATAGAGTTGTACGGCAAGCATTTTACACAGCTCTGATATGCAGCTTCACCCTGGAGAAATACTGGAAAGCTTTTTGACAACATTTCCCACAGAACTGGGTCAGAAAAATGACCACAGTAAACAGTAGTTGGTTTGGAGAAGGAAAGCTCATCCACCCCAAAATGGAAGTTTTCATTGCAAAGTGAAAGGGGCCAGCTTGGTTTGAAATTCAGGTGTAAGCTCAAGAACTCCTACGCCTAACTGCTCCTACACAGAGCTGTAAAAATAAATACAACTCTTTCCCATTTGTACTTGGTACAATGAGTTCAGGAGCTCTTGGCAATTTCCAAATCTTGCAGTTGAACCATTGACATGGACAAACCTGCTCAGGGTTGAGAAGCTGAGCTCACCTCCCCCAGTTAGACCCAATGCTAAAAGTTCCTTGGCCTTGTTTAATTTAGAGGTCAAAGTATTTTAATCTCTGATTAAAGCGGGAGAAGGAGGAGGGAGAAGTGGAGAGGGGAATTTGTGGGAATTTTTGTACCTCTTGTATTTACAGTCTTTCCTTCTAGACCAATATGAGTTGGTGGTTTCAGGGAAACAAAGTATTGAGAATTACTGCTTTGTATACGTTCCTTAATGAATTGCTCAGATGGACTAAACGCATACAAATGTTTAAAAATATTTATGTGCGTCTGGTGTATGAGACCAAATGTATTTAATCCCCAGTATTTTGGAGTGCACCGGGCTGTCATTAGCAGTGATGTTCCTATTCGTGCACAATAATACGTAATTATCCAGTCAAATCTAACCTGCTCACCCTCCTGTACAGTTTTCTTCTGCCAAAGAGCTGAAAACTAAGTGATAGCTCCCCTATGTCGCAGAGCTGGGAACACACTGAGTTTTCCAAACGCCGGCCATCACAGACCTGGTGGATCCGACAGTTCAAATTAAGAAGGCGCGTGACTGCCCGCCTTGAGCACAAGCATCCACCGGAGGAAGTCCTCGTTTGGGAACAAGTCATGGGCTGAGAAATCCCCCAGGCGCGGGGTCGCCGGCGTGACTTGACTCCCCGGCGGGGTCAGGGGTGGGAAGTGGGGGCGCAGGGCGGTGGGCACACCTTTCCCTGCTCCCCCCACCCCCCCAGCAGCTGTCATGGGAATGATCAGCTGCCTATTACACGCATGCATGCACTCCCCTGCCTCACAGCACACAGCCCTAATGCGCTCTGCTCACGGGGAAAAATTTATATCCCTAGTTTGGCGCAGAAGGGCCAGTGCCCCCTTGCCAGGCAGCCCCCACAACCGCCAGGCAATTAATTGGGTAATTTTCCCTGCTTTGTTGAGGGCAGTGGGGAGGGAAGGACAAAATCCGCACCATCAGGAGGGAATTTATTGCAGGGTGAATTAAGAAGCGCAACCAGCCCTCGGGGATTACCATGTTCACATGAGCGTCAACAAACCAGGGTCCACCAGGCTCCCTAGTCATCGCAAGCAGCGGAGAAAAGCGTTTTCTTCACAAGCTCCTTCCTCAGAGCAGCAAAATGTCTCCTATCCCTCTTCTTTTTTCCCCTCTATGACCTCCTTAGCAGTAATTCATGCCATATAAAGAGGAGGGGGCCTTTTAGGGGTAGAGTATTTTTTGCTGTAACCTTATGAGACAGAGCTGTTAAGAGGATGCAATGCGCACGGAGGCCCCCGATAATGAATTACAACTGAGAAAAAATGGCTTGAGTGGGAACTTATTTGGAAAGCAGCGAAAGGGGGATATTCTTTTCCTCCGCTAACTGAGATGTCCTGGGGGCCTACAAAACTTTGAAAAATAATCCCTTTTCATAAAGCAACGCTGCCTAACTCAAATGGAAAACAGATATAGGTGTACAGTAACACAGATCTGCCCTCCAAAGGACATGGCCTGAACGCAAAAAATGGAGATCAAAGAAATCAGCTGGGCATCTCCAGTGGCAGGCGCACACCCTGCCAGCTATCTGCCGTCATGAAGTGTACTGGATGGTGACCATACATCGTGGATTAAGGCCCATAAACTATCTTTAGTGTAGGAAATAGAGCAGAACATGTTTAAACTGCAAAACCAGATGATATTTATGCTACTACAAGCTCTGTTTGCACAGTGTAACTTTTTCTTTCTTTTTTCTTTTTTTTTGAAAGCAGACTCATCTTGTTGGCGTTTTAAGTATTAGGAAAATATGGCCAGGTATATACCTTGCTTTTACTGGATGGCAGGATTTTGACCTTTTCAGGGATGTGTAATCATTTGATTCACCATCCTGCATTCGGCATTTTATTTAAATTGCATCTACATGAGCAGTCTCCATGATCAATAGGCAGCCTTATCTTTCTGTATATTGTTTTAAAATCAAACCTTCCTGGGCCCCATTCACTTCAGGTGAACACAAACCCTTTTCCGTACCAGACAGTTGGCTTTCATGTCGTTCTGTAGCTTCAGAAAGCTGTGAGGCAAACTAAAGGCAAAAATTGTATTAGTCCTAGACTTTGTCCTCATTGTTCATTTCCACAAGAGTACACATAGCATTAATACAACCTGCTTTTCCAGGAAAAATGAGAGTTACAGGTGTGTGTGTGTTACATGACAGTTGTTAAAGTTATGTACAGCTGTAAATCCTAAGTTTAAAAAATATCACATTCTTATTTTGGGGGAAGCAATGCACACTCCACTGAGTGCCTGACTATTCCTGCACACACTTTTCTTAATGATCGTAGTCCCGGCTCCGCAGATTAGAGTGGTCTTCAACAGCTCAGAGTTAGCAAAACAGCATACTCCTCCACTAAAAGGGCTCACACCTGATGAGAAAGGAAAATCTGTGATCTTGGCTTCCGTCGATTTTTTTGCTGTTAGTCCAGAGCTGGAAGAATGAGTAGAGCAGCAGTCTCAGAGCCCAGAGTAACATGTGGTTTCTGTCTACCACGATAAGTGACAGACCAGTCATGGCCTGTTCTTATCACCTTTGAAATTTGAAGGGGTTGACTTTGGTTCAAATGAATCTCTGGGTTTTTTTAGGAATGTATTGCTTTCTTTTTTTTTTTTTTTTTTTTTTTTTTAACCTCAGTTGCTCGAAAATAGTTGGCAAATCCTGCTGCTACAGCAAAGCAATATGGAGCCACATGTTCTGGGGTCTGATCCTGGAGCCAGGGACTTAGCCAGGTGCTTGAAGTTATCATTTGTGTAATATGCATGGCTGATGTGTTTGGTTGATTTTGACAAAGCATCAGAGCTGTTGAATTTTTTTCTCAGGAACCAAGTAGAGCTTTTGCTTACGGGGCACCAGGAAGCCCTGGCCAAACAGAGGTTTTCTCTGGTACCCCAGTTCTACTGACCAGTCCCAGAACCAGGGCTGGATGCTCTCAAAGGGATCAGTGGCCACAGTTAGAAATGACCAGCCCAATCTTGATGATTCCTTAGTTCAGACCTCTTTGGTCTGCAGTCAGAAGCTAACTGCGTGCAGTTTGGCAACCCAGTCTGCTCTAACGTCCTCCTGCCTGGCTGGGAACAGACAACATGGAAAAGAGCAAGAAAAGACGGTTTCGGAGATCAAGTCCTGCCGATAGTTTCTTGGTGCTCCCAACACTCTGATTCAGGAAAAGCAAACCAAATAAACTCCCAAACCCTACTGAGGCATTTTAGGGAGGGAGAACGCTTTGGCATCCACAAGCTGCCTCTCATTGCACAGTGATCTTTAGGCAGATAAATATGAGACAGGCCGTGGCTGTGTCTTGCTCTGTTCCTGATTTTTGCCCTCTTGCATGCTGGAGCACAGACATTAGCACAGCAGAACACAGAATCATAGAATTATAGAATTGTTTAGGTTGGAAAGGACCTTTAAGATCATCAAGTCCAACCATTCACTTAGCACTGCCAAGTCCACCACTAAACCATGTCCCTAAGTGCCACATCTACATGTCTTTTGAATACAACTCAACCACTTCCCTGGACAGCCTGTTCCAGTTGTTGATCACCTTTTTGGTGAAGACATTTTTCCTAATATCCAATCTAAACCTCTTCTGGTGCAACTTAAGGCCATTTCCTCTTGTCCTATTTCCATTTCTATTCCTGGTCTTGAAGAAATCATAGGTTCCCTTGAAGAAGTAATTGCTTCCATGGAAAATCCCCATATGCAGACCAATTGTCTGATGTTATCAAGGCACAGAAATACCCCAAATATGTACAACCGAGAGTGTCTCTTTATTCAGCAAACACACTGGAAAATACTGATACGAATATTAACAATTATTCTCTGGAGACTGTTCAGCAGAAAAAAAAAGTGTATCTTATGCTTTAATTTTTTTCAAAACCAGTTTTAACAAAGTGTGGAGAAAAATATTGGTCAGTTATATTTTATTTAAAAAGATCCTTACCTGGCCCTGACACCGAACAACCGCACATGGCTACAGTTATCCAGGAAGGTCTTGACTACATTTACACAGACTTTTGAATTCTGTTAATATGTCTAAACAAGATATTTTTAGCAATCCCCCAGAGCTGCAGGTTTTACGTCCTAGGAATTGATCCCAGGCTGCAAAATTTAATATGGGTCCTGGAGTTTGCAGTATTAGAAAAGTAACTTACTAAATTTGCACCTGAATTTACAATCAGACTTTGAAGGTCATCCATCTCTCCTTTCTAAAATTTTGAAGAAGGAGGTTCTAACTTACAATGTAATTTGGGAAGGTTTGACCCCAGGCGACCTTTGGCAGATACTGCTAAAGAGCAAACGGGGCAGAAGGGCAGAAATGGTTTATTGCACAAAAATGGTGACTCTGTGCTAAGCTTCTTAGGTTGGAAGGAGCATTTTGAAAGTCCAGGCAAAAATGTGACAAGAAGCCAGTTTAAATACGAGCACATAGGTGTGATATGTTCTGAGGGCCAGGTGTGACTTGGGAGCCTGGCAGCTTTATGCACGTTGTAACTTTGACATCGTGGATGAAGAGAGACAGGCTAACAAAGATTACCAATAATAAAGTCATGAAAAGGTATGGCTCTCAGTGTTATTGCTCCTATGAGACGCGGCGAACAAATGCACTATGAAGGGTTACTTGTGTAAAAGGCAAGTGCATTATTTGTGGCATAGCCACGAGCAGTTTACAAATGCACTTATTTTGTCTTGGTACATCTTTACGTGTAAGCATTTACCTTGTAATAACCATCTCTGAATAATGCTCTGTCCTGCTTTTGTGTAGGAGGAAGAGGGCAAAAAGCAGAAAACAATAACCAGCTTTCTCCTTTTCTTCTGCAATTGGTTGCTGCTGTTATAATTTGCTGTTAAAGATGCTCTAAGCACAAACACAACCTTAGGGATCATGAAGAAAAATATTCTTGTGTGAAAGCATATGTGGCAGGCACACATTTTTAAAACCCAGATCCGTGGCTTATAACCAGAGCAAATGGTACTGAAATCAGTAGGGCTCCACAGTAAGAAAGCCACTCCAAATTCAGCTCTGAAAATCCTCATTTTCTTTGCCAGTCATAGTCAATGATGTACTATCCCCTTTGTTACTTCCCATAAAAAAATGATCCCTGATGGGATAAAGGCACGAGAAGCTGAAGGTGCAGCTGAGAGGAGCATCTGTTTTTCATGGTAATATTTCCCATGAAAACCATCAAAAAAATTTGCAGCATATACGTGCGTGTGCAGTACTGTGTGCATTTTCACTTTCCCCTCTATCAGCCCTCCTCCACTCTCATCTGTGTTCAAACAGATCCTTACAGCAAGCGAGGGCTTTGTCTTGCTTAGCCATTGATTTGGAAAAGTTAGGTGTCAAACTAAGTAGAGCTATGTAGGATCTCTTCGTAGTCAGTGGACCATAAATAAGTGCCTAGGAGACGCTGGAGGAATTGTCCTCTGCAGGTGATTTCACTGACTGCAAAGGGAGCTTGGATAACCTGGGAGAGGAGGAATGTACGTAGCAGTCAGCCAAAGACAGAGGAGCTCAAAGTCTGCTCAGAGAGGCTCGGCTGGTATTCTGGTTATACCTACAAATAGCCAAGTGCATACAGATGACTAGAAGAGCATTTTGCTGCAAATCTTCTCTGTGCATAGAACTTAGCTTCAAAAAAGAACTAAAAATCACTATGACTATATTAAAATATTTGACTGTACTAGATCTCATTTTTGATGTCTGCAGAGGAAAAAAATCAACCCTCAAACCTAGAAGTGTAATTTAGTGGAAATCTATTTAAAATTTGACACATAGAAATTATCACTCTATAAAAATGGCAGTGATTTTAATATAGTACATCTACAAAATCTAGAATATGTTCATTAGAGCTAGGCTAAGTATATACAGCTCTACCATTGCATATAATTTCCAGTACTTTTTGCATATGTATTAAACATTTATAAACCCACATAGCATTAATTATATATTTAACTAAATATGTATTATCCATATGCAAACGGTTAATTGGTCAAGCAGTATGACCAGCACAAGAAAATGAATTCCAGAAGATCACTATGTGGTGCGTTTCTAAAAGGACTACCTTAAAGAAAATACGTGGAGTTATAAAATACCAAGATATTCCTCCTTTGTCCCGGTCCTGTGCGAGGTCCCTGGACCTGGTGCAATGTTACTGCTCGCAGGTCTGGCAGCGGGATTACAAACCTGCAGCACTTGGGCTGGGTCACTCAGGCATCCCTGGGGAAGCAGCTCCCAGGTGTGTGGAAGGGGCTCTAAGGTCTGGTCTCCGTGTTCTGGATTGGAGCGGTCCCATTAACTGCAGCAAGCACAGAATCGGGGCGCAGGATTTGATGTGGAAGGCAGGCTTTAATTTTTGCCGTGACTGTGCGTGCACCAGAAAGAAAAAAACCCCGACAACCCAGCTTATTCAATATATCTGTGCATATCGAGCTCTTTCTGCAGACTGCTTTTTCATGCTTCAGAAATTCCTGTTCTCCATAAATTCCATCCCATTTTACATGATCTTAAATTCCTCTTTGGCCATCTTCTAGTTTTTATAATGCAAAGCAATGTTTGGTGACTGCATGTTTCACATCACTAAGTATATTTCATTTGACACTTCTTTTTCTCTGCAGTTCCTTACATGCCTTAACATGTTGCTCTCTCCCTCCTGGTGTTCTTCTCTGTCTGCTTAATGCTCTTTTCTGCTCCTTCCTGGAGCTTCCTTAATTGATGCATTTGGCTATTTGTTGCATTAAAAAAAAAAAAAAAGAACTAGCTTTGACTTACCAATTTACAGCACTTCCATTGTCCCGTGTTGCGTGGTATTGTTCACTGCTTGCTTTCCTCGAAGATAAACAGAGTCAAATTAAAATGTGTCTCTTTATTGGACACTAATGTGATTTCCTTAAGCATGGCTATCCTGCATAAACTTTCTGAGGGGTCACCACCAGCTTCAAAGGATTTCTTAATAAGCACAGAAAAAAAAGGGGCTGTCTGGGTTCAGTTCCTGTCATGTTGGGAAAAGATGTGATCAGTGTTGGATTCATGAAGTGATATTTGCTTTTAGTTTGAAGATGGTTTTAGATTGGAAGTAAATTCTCTTCAGCCCATGAACAGTGGGCAACAAACGCTACTGTTACTGTGAGTCACTTGGAAGAGCTCTGAATTTGGGCAACATCTTGGAAAAAAAGACTCGATTGACGAGTGGACCCTTCCAATCCTACTAATAATCAGCATTATCCACAGTAAACTTTTATCCTTTAAAAAAAAAAGGCAGTGGTTTCCTCAAGCATCTGGAGGGTGGCTCCCGAAGGCAGATTGCAGGGGAGAGGCAGCAGCTGGAAAGCGGAGGCTGAGGCTGCTCTTAACCTGGGAGCCCGAGACAGAGCAGAGCAGTGGGACTTCGCCCAAAGATGTGAATTAGCTCTTGGGCCAAAGCTCTGGCACAAATTCCTCGACTGGATTGTCTGCACCTGGCAGGGACTCCCCGTTATCCCCAGCCCCAGCAAGGAGCGCCGCAGGGATGAGGAAGAGGAGGAGATTGGGAAACAAAGGCCGTGCCCCAGCAAACTCAGACTTTTCATTTCTCTCAGCTGAGTTAAGAGAGGGAAGATAAAAACCCCACAAAACCCAAACAAGCCCAGCCTGCTTCCCTTGAGCGGGTGTGCTGCTTGTCAGGCTCATCAGGTGGGCTGCCCCAGCATGGATAGGACAGAGCAGACTTGCCCCCGACCCCAGTTAATTCTGCATCAAAAGATGCAGCTAAAAAACAAGTCGTGGGCCAGGATCCAGCCCTGCAGCCCACCGCAAGGCTGGAGGAAAGAGGGGTTTGGGAACCCCTGGCTTCAGCACAGGTATCTATCCCATGTAGGATGCTGAGGATGCCCCATGAAAACCCTGCAAGCAGAAGGGCTGTGATTGCCGGGCAGAGGACAGCACTGTGATAGCACGAGTGTTTCCTGGGTGGGTTTGGCAACCTTGCTGCCCGTGCTTTGTCTTCCTATCTTGTTGCTTAACCTTCTATTTTCTTTAATATAATCCTCACCTTTCTGTTTCATGATGCTAAAGAGCCATCAGGCTCAGGGCTGCTGCCGATGAGCGTGCCCAGCCCGTCAGAAGGATTGCACAGGGGAAAAAAATTCCCAAATGCCTGCTCCCGTGGCAGCCCCAGTTGTTTGCAGGAATCCCCTGCAAAATCTGATGATGCCTTGAAAAAAACAGAAACGAATTTTAAACCATGAGTTTTACCCCTCAGTTCTAAGCTACCTGCTTTTATTGTACCCATCTTTCTGGCCAAAAAATCCCATGTGTGTCAATTTTCTTTGCTTGGTCCTTAATACCCTCAAAGATTTCTTTGTTATTAGTCGGGACACAATAACTCACTGTCTTTGTTTTTAAGATCTCTTTCTGATTGTCTTTGTAGATCACTGTGATTTAAGTAGCTTTTGGTAATGACACGTCAATACTAGATTATTTTTTTATAACATGAAGTAGAAATGTACTCCCCTGTCCATATGTACGATATTGGGACATTTTCAGTTAAATTTGCTTGTCTGTTGGGACTGCACTCCTATTACGGTGATCTTGTGGTGTTTAAGGAAAAAAATGAAATCTATTTGCATATTTAATTTTAAGGGTAAGAAAATGGAAGCTGAGCTCATATCTCAATAATGGCATTTTATCCAAGTACTTTAGTTGCAGAAAAGATGGGTCTGGAATATGTTTGTATGAACTCATATGGAGTTTCTGAAAATATTAGTAGCCTATGTTTAAAAACATACAGCTAAACTTCAGCATGAAATCCTCCTCTAGAAAAATATAAGGCATTTTTTTACATGTTTAAGTTAGATTTTTAATCTTGTTTCTAGGTTTCTCTAACATTAACGTCAACCACATGTCACTTACGTAGTCCATTTATTTTTTAATTTAGTGTCTGCATATCGAATGTATAATGTACAGCTGGACTCGGCGCAATATTTTCTATGAAATGCGAAGGGAGCTATTATCCAATAAGAAATACATCTGGCTTTGGTGTAGCAGAGCTTTTCCAAAGGCAGAGAAATCGCTGCGATAATTAAACTTGAGACCCAGAGAAGGACAGGATTCCTGACGGAGTATTAGACCTTGCACAAGGACTGGGATCCCAGTGAGAGTTCTTTTACGGCTAAAAATCTATTGTATATTACTAAAATACTTAAGTAAGTGCAGCCAACTGCTTGCAGCTGTCACTTGGTGACTCTGGCCAGGTATTAGACTCTCTCTTACACACCGGCTTAGGGATCTGTCATAT
Source organism: Gallinago jamesoni (assembly GCA_025769975.1). Taxonomy (NCBI): domain Eukaryota; kingdom Metazoa; phylum Chordata; class Aves; order Charadriiformes; family Scolopacidae; genus Gallinago; species Gallinago jamesoni. Next base: position 50,320,869 of record JAOQGH010000032.1, read on the forward strand.
TTTTGCTTACAGTCAACTGAGTCCTGAGCAGATGCATAAACTGTGTGCCCTAGCGCTTCCACACAAAAGGCTTTTAAATTAGAGGAAAAATTCATTTTAACAGCGAGGTTATGTTTTCCCTTGAGGTTTCTAACACTGTTCACTCTCGTTGCCGAGGATGTTTCCGCCTTGACGGTAAAAGCTTTTCCTTTTGTTATCCTCGCAGCACTTGTTAGATTGAGTAAGTGAAGGTGCTGGTGCCTCTGTTTCGCTGAAGGGCCTGATCCCACAGCCCTCGCACCCGGCTGGGTAAGGCAGCAGGAGAAATGGGTGTTAGAGGGGGCCACAGGTTAAAGAAAAGAGAAACAAATAAGAAAGAGAAGGGTTTATTTGTCTGCAACTGGTTTGTTGTCACCTACAGCTTCCTCTTAGTGTGTTGATGGCTCTCCTTTTTAAAAGAGTGAAGGCTCCTCTGGAAAAACTAAAATACTTGATTTTGCTCCCTAATTTTGTATGCAAGAAATGTTAGTTTCTTCTCTCAAACACCAGCAGACAAACGGCAGAAAAAATATAGTAGAATCTGGACTCCCACTGAAAGCTGACCTAGACTCACCCCTCGCTTTATTGTTTTTCTTTCATAATTAGCTTTTGCTCAGCTTTGTCATTTTCATAAGCCTCGATATTCTTCAATTAACAAAACAGAACAAGAACAACAAGAGCTTAGGCAGCTCATGAGGTCACTTCTTGCAGGGGCTGGATTATGGCACCAAAAGAAGCCTGAAAAGCATGTATTGATCCAGTCTGACAGTTCCTGCCACATTAAGCCTCACCACAGCTGTGATATAAAGGCGCTTAGAGCTGTTATCATAAATACCATCCACTCTCTTTAAAGATCATCAAAATTGCTTCACATTGTATAAGAGTTATTGTCATATAATTTGTTCAATGCATTTTAACAGCATAAATTGGTTTAGCATTTTAATACTAGCTTAAAGGTCAAATGCAGATAATTTAAACTAACATTCATCCTATGAAAGTTATCATATAAGCTCAATTTACTGAATGTGTGGAGTGAAAACCAGTCATCTTTATTATTTCCTTCATTTATCCAAAAGCTAAATAATCCAATAAAGTCTGGTTTTAAGTGTTAAGGCACTTCCATTTAAACTCTCAAAGAACATATTTGCGATTATTGTGTGAATGACTATGATATTTAGAATACCAGCTTAAAAGAAAATTAAATTTCCTATATTTCTTTCTGTAGGAAGGGGATTATAAGAGAGACATATTCATAATCACTGATGGGAAAATACAGCTACAGCTTTTACCATGAACTGAAGATATTAGGATCAAACATGTCTGTGCATGTCTTAACCCCACCTACATCTGGGCCTCTGCCCTGCCATAGTCCCACTGTGCACAGAAAACTCCCTTCCAACTTGTGGCTCCTTGAACCAATAAAACATGAAAGACAAAGGTCTGTTTCAGAGAGAGGAAAAAAATGGATGATCCTATGTGTGGAAGGCAATAGAGCCAACAACATCAGCAAAGACAAGTAGGCAAAGTCTTGTTGTAAAAAACCCGTTTCCAAGAGTTCCCTGAGTTCCAAGAGTTCCCTGGAGTTTTTCAGCTGTAAGCAAGAGGGATAAAAAATTGATATGGCCTATAATAAAATGTTCACTCAACAGAGGTGGAACATCTCTCAGGTCCCAGAGGAAACTTGTGGTCCCACCTTAATTTTGCTGAGGAAGAGCCAGTGGCCTGCTGGTCACAGAGTTCTGGAGGAGCAGATCACTTTCTTGTTTGTTGGTTTTATTTTTTCCTCCACTTACTGGAGAAAAAAGAAACTTCAAAAACTGAAAAAAACACCTGTACTTTAAAAGTAGCTTGGACCTTTACATTTCGGTGTCAGTGATACAAAAAATAACAAAAAATAGCATTTTTATCTATTTATCTAGAAGTAATAACAAAAGGATAGAAGACATTTATCTCATTGGACAAATAATTCACAGTACTGGTCCTCTTGTTTTATTGTCAGACAAAATTTTTGGTATTGTCCCTTCAGTGTAATTCCCAGATAGAATCAGCATTTTCCTAACGATATGAAATATTTGCTAAAATTCTAATTCATTGAAAAGTCCTTATTTGGTAGCATATTTGTGTAATGCGAATATAAAAGGAATTTCTGCCTCGGCACCCTGACCCGACCCGTGCGCCTCTGCAGCCCCTGCGCACAAGGGCTCCTGGAGCACATCCCTGCTCCATGCCCCTCGCACAGCCAGCCCTCCTCACAGCCTGGATTTTATTTCAAGATGTGAAGAGCCCGCTGTGTTGTGCGTTTGAGCGGAACCACAAGCTGAGTCTCTGAACCATCCATGAGTTTCACTGGGTTTTGCTGAGCTCCAGAAGCTGTGCCGGGGACAACCTTCCATGCACTAGGTGTACCATAACCACCTCATTTTTAGCAATTTCTGATGGAAAACAAAACATCAGAAAGTGCTAAAACCCTCATCTTCATTCTTGTAAGTGAAGAAATAGCAGTAAGCATAAAAATTACTGCAGGTCTACTACTTTTCTGGGTGTATATTAGTATTTACATGAAAGGCATCATTACCTTTTTAATTTGCTTTTTTTCGTCCTACATCTCAGAAGTGGCGACACTTCTGAAATCACCAGAATTCTGCAGGGGAGGGGATTGTGAGATGCAGAGTAAGACACCAAGCTCTAGTTTTCTTTTCATCTGTGTGAGGCTCTGTAAGAAGTTCATGAGTCCTAGCAGAGCTAATCTGATGATGCACTGAAGTCTAAAAGAGCTCTGTCTTTAGAACCCCAAATCAGCCTTATAAACAGCAGATACCAAGAATAATTTGAAGGGGTTTCTGTTTAAGCAAATACAATCCCTTTTATTTAGAAACACTACTGGTCTAGATGGGTTGCTACCAGTGGATTGCTACCACTGCTGCAACAATCCTAAAAGGAACTTGTTTTAAATGAAATCCCTGAGGATTTTCACTTTGCTCTGATAGTATGCTCTCATATTTGCATTTCTAAACATGAGAAAATCAGAAGCAATGACACACTGAAGAGACAGATTCACCCGTGTCCTCTCTTTCTCCGGCTCAGTGGGTGTTCAGAATTGAGGGAGGCTCAGCCTGTTTAACCCACACAGATGCCAAATGCTACTCACACAGACCTTAACATTTCAGTCAAGATCAGACCTTACAGATCACTGCTACACAGAATCACTGACTGCTTGGGTTTGGAAGGGACATCTGGAGGTCATCTGATCCAAGCCCCCTGCTCAATCAGGAAAGCAATCCAATCCTTTCAAAATTTGGAAATCTTATGAATATCAGATACATTAAAGACTGTTAGAAATCAGGTGACAATAGCCAATAGACAACCAGAGATTTAAGGAAAGAAGTTCAAACCTCGTATCTTTCCTTGCAATACCTATGGCTGTAACAACAGATGAATGTTTTCCATGCTTTCACACACCCCGTGCCTTAGAAATACGTATGTGTGTGTATGCACAAATCTATGCAGCAATGCCCCGAGACAGAACCCAGCTTTGACCATCTACGTGCATTGTTTACCTATGCCCCATATGTTCAGCTGTCACGTTGCCTACGGCACAGTCCAGCATGCAAGGATGAGAGATAGAAGGAGAATGCTTTGAAGCTACTCTGTCAATGTTTGAGAGTGAAAGATTATCCAACTGTTCTCAATAGTGCAGCCACCTGCAATGTATTCTCACTTAGACGGCCTTGAAAGCAAAGGGGTCTGGTCGTCTGGAAAGGTGAAATATCCCATCATTTTACTCCCTCACTGAGGGGACACTGAGACCCTGATTGATATGAAAAGACTCCTAAACGAGAGGTCCCAGATGATGTTTGAGGTCCCTGAGGTTTTTTCCCCCTGGCTCTGTTGACCAAGGGATGAAGGTGTTTTATAATTGAAACAAAGACCCCCATGCAAGTTATGAATATAATATGGTTTGGCAGGAAATGTAAAATCTAGTTAATAATTTGTGCTTTGTTGTTTTGTTGCATTTATCTTATAAACTTTTCATAAGAAATAGATACAAATTATAATAATTTGTTATGGAGTTTGTCTCCAGCCTTTTAGGAGTAAAAGGAAGAGACTGGGGTTGGCTATTTACCCACAAAAAGAATATTGCAAAGGAAAGTGATTGTCATTTGGGATACTGTCACCTCAGGAAAAAAATTACAGCCGTGTGACAAAATTTTTTCTCTCTCTAGGGTTTCTGTCAAGGTCAAAGTCATTTACACAATATGTCTGGGATTAAAAGACAGGATTTTAATACAGAAAATAGAAGTGAACCAGAGTGATGTTTCAGAGGGATGGATCCCTCACACAAAAGAGATCTCCACACTCATCACTCCTCCATCCTTTTGCAGTGCTCTTTCAAGCACTTCCCAAATATTTCTTATGCTGCTTCCTCGAGCTATTTCAATTTTTCATCTCCCCCTTTGCTTTCTTCACATCTTCCCTCAGTCTCCTTTTATCTGCCCAACTCTCTGGCTCAAGATTTTATACCAAATAGACGATAAAACATAACAAAAAAATATGTAGAAGAGCAGATGCTGACTGGAGGCACAGACTGAATGTGATGTGTGTGTTACAAATTGGTGACCTCAGGAAACGATTTTGTGTAATCCTTGACCTCTCCTTTGCTATTCCAGTCATGCTTGTTTCTGTCCTGATGTTAAAGCATGACTGCCACATACAGAAGGGAAGGCATTGTAATTATTGTTTTTAGTCTTTCTGATCCTTTTATTCTGGCTCATATGCGCAGTGATGATAATGTATCATTGCTCCTTCTGACACAAATATCCCATTCTGACAAAAGCGCCCTCCACAGAGCGATAGCATAAGCCTGAGGCCCTGTAAGTCAGCTTTGCAGGGAAGGAGAAACCCGTGACACAATGTCGGGGTATATTCTAAGTATAAATTGTTTTGTTTACATATATAAACCAGGCCTGGTAGGAGAAGTGGTAAAACAGCACTTTGGGCAATTGTATCTTCAAGGGATATTTGCTTAACACCCGTGTTTAGTTGTCAGAGAACAATTATCTCAATTATAATTATTTAATAAGAGAAGAAAGTAAATAACAAATATCAGGGTCCTCTACCTTTTTCCAGATCCTTATTCTAAAAGAGCAACATTAGGTGTCTTCTCAAATTGAAAATTTGCAAACGTGCTAGGAACTTGAAAAGCTAAATGTAAAAGTAGCACCTAGAAACACTTGCCATAATAGTATTTTTTTCTTTAGCCAATATTCCAGGGTATTTCTTGCTTGTCATTACTTCAAACTATTGGACTTTGACCCTCCTTTGAAGTCTGTGGCATATGCTGAAAATTAAGCAAGTTCTTAAGTGTTTAGAGGATTGGTTTCACTTAGAAATAGTCAGTACATTTAACTTCCAGCACTAATTCTAAACTTCTGTCTTCAGCAAACTGGGTCTCTAGATGACATTATCTCCACCCATGCTGTAATGCTGTGACTTCTTACAGTCAGTTATATCCTCTGCTTTGATTGAGACTGTACCCAAAAGGGCTTATAGTCAAAGCTCATGGTTGTGCAAAGCTGTGGCACAAAAGGTGGTGCCACCTTGAGCTTCCAGGCTTTTAGAGGAGCACAGAGAGCAGATTATAAAGCAAATGACAGCTTTGGTCCAATAATAAATGCGTGTGATTAGCCAAGAACTAATACATGCAGATGAAAACTGATTTCTTAGAAGAAACTGGTAGGAGTTGTGATTTGAGATCAGAATTCTTCGCAGAACTGAAAATCGCAGTGTGTTGGAGATTGGGATCAGTTAGCAACTCATTGTTTCATACTTTGGCAGAGTGATTGTAGCTGTTCTTTATCTATCATCTCCTAAACCCCCCAGCCCTGGTAGATCTCACATCAGGGTTTTGCAGAAGAGTTTCTCTACCTTTGAAGACAGATGGGGAGCCTCCTTCCTTACTCTAATGGGTTTCTGCTCAGCTGAGATCCTGCTTACCTACAGAAATAATTGAGAGTATGGGGTAACAAACAGTGTGCACTGATTACCTACATAAATTTTCTCAGGGCTGAGCAGAAAAGATGGGTGATGGCTTTCTGGGTAAATATTTTTACCTTCTCGTACCATTCGTTAATGTCACTTCCACCCCTGTGGTACAGAAGATGGATTGAGCCTTAACGGAGACGCTTCAGCCAAAGTGCTAGAAGAGGACTGGAGCATTCCTTATTCCTTGTGCTCAGGGATTTTTTCCATACAAGGACACAATCGGAAGACCTAAACTACAAGTTGCAAACTTATTTTTCTAGTATGATGCATCCTCCCCCTCTTATTAACACAAAACTCATACAGAAACCTTATAGTTGCTAGACAGTTTAGTTTTTTGTGTCTTGTGAAGTCTGTTTGTCCAGGTATAAGTTGCTATCCACATTAACATAAACACACTGAACATAGCACTCAAATCCTGTTCTCCAGATTGATGTATCTCATTTTAAAGCAAATCGTTTTCCTCCATTAACTCACACACCAGCTGAAGAAGACAGTGAGTCATAAATAGGGAGTTGCACGTCAACATGCCAGGGTGTTCTAAGCAGAATACAATGATACTGGAGACAATACAATGATTGCAAAATCCTTAAATCTTTTTCTAACATTAAGCCTGCAATTACCCCACTGAATTAATGGGATTGCAGTCATAATTGAAGTCAGACATTGATTATTTATCTTTGTGATCATCACTCAAAATAGGTAAGACAGATATGAGTTAACTTAAAAATATACTGCAATTAATTAGAAAATTCCTGCTCTTTTGCTGTGTGGTAGGGTTTGAAGAAAAAAATAAAAATCTAACAAAAGTTTCTACCCACTTGAAAAACCCAAGTCAGCCTCAACTAGCTCTTCTAGGTATGGATAAGAAATACCTGCTTTTGGAGACAGCATGCACAAAGGAGCAAAGTGATTGGTGTCACACTTGGAGGCCTTCCATTTCTTGTCCTCATCGACCTGTGTCCCTCGTGCCACTGGCCATACGGGCACCAGTCCAGAGCCACACTTAACATGCTTGAATTTATAACAGGCTGCCTTGCCTGCTGTAGCACTGCATCTCTTCCTCTTGGGCAGGTTACAGCAAAAGCACCACAAGGTACACAAGTTGTTCCAGAAACAGCCATCACATGAGTTGCCTCATTCTCATTTGGGAAAGTTGAATACTTCAAATTACATATTTAAGTTGAATATTGTAAATTGCCTCAATTATCTTAAATAATACACACTGCTCAAAATATAGAAGATCTGGTGTTAGAGTTGTGATAGTTTTCTATTGAGATTCATATTTATTCAGTTACTGGGTAAGTTTTCTTATGTAAAGCACATGCCCTCTCCTCCAGTTAGGGAAATCAGCAACAAATTTCCCCACAGAGTTCACTGTGCTATAGAGGCCTGCTAATGACTTTTGCTGAAGGCTGTGAAATGAAAGATGTCTTAGACAATAAAATCTCCTTTAGTTCTATTTGCATTGAAGGTATGTTTTTGTCAGCACTGCAATACCCCAACTATGTTTCATTTCAGATGGGTAAATGATGGATTTTTTTTGTTTGTTTTGTGACCACATCAGAAAAAAAACCTGATTCATGTCAGAATCAAAATGGCTTTTGGTTGCACACAGAACAACAATGAACTGTGAACCAATAAAAAATGAATTATGAACCAAGTAAAACTGTTTTGCTCCACCTAAGCCCTAGTTGGTTTTCATTTTCTTTTTGGTTTTAGGTCTATTTGAAAGCCAAAAGAAAGCCACTTGAATTAAAAGATAATAATTTGGAACTAAGAACAAAATATTTTGCCATTTTAAAGTTAATGTCTGTATGTTTTCCAGTCTTCCATCCCTTCTATTTGTTTGATTGAAGTGAGTTTCATGTTTAGCCATTTTATTATTTTAATTAAATGTTAATTTTTGCTGCCTGTCTCACTCCAAAATTCCATTTCTGGGAGGATATTACTTGCTAACAACCTCCTTGTCAGCTCTCAATAAGGAATAACTGTAAAAAAGTGGAGAAAGCACTCTGAAAATGATAGATTTCATATGAGTAGCAGGAATAACTCAAATGCATTTTTGTGAACTCGGCATTATATCTTGTAAGTAGTAGGTGAACAGTAATTTTATAAAGTAACCTAAAACCTAAAATCGAGGAGGAAATTAGGGGATTTAGAAAGCCTTCCACCTTTGACAGAACAGCCAAGTACTAGGACCTGACAGGTACGATAAAGAGCTTAGATGTTCTTCTGATATTGTTCTTAGCCATAAGCCCCGAGGCTTTGTTCTACATGCTTAGTTAAACTGTTTTTATCTTACATAAATCCTGGTAAGCTACTTTAAGACCCATCAGACTACCTCAATTGCCATTTAAGTGTTTTTTTCTGCACTAACTGCTTCTTGTTAAATAGTTTGACATTTATGTGTCTAGACTTGGGTTGTTTTGATATTGATTTTGTACAGAATGATAATGGAGCATAGTGGCAATATTACTTTTGCTGTCATACCTAGTAGCAATATATCTCTTTGAACTTCTTATGTTGGGAGCAAAATCTACACATATGTAGGTCTAAATTTAGTCTATTCTTCAAAACTGGGGTTCTGCTTTACTTACTTTTCTACTGCAAGTAACATTACCTTCCGTGCAGTGCCAAGAATCTTTATTTTGAGGGAAATCTGTCAAATTATGGAGCTTCCAGCTCAGTGTCTGCACAGCAAAGGGGATTGTGCTGTCAGCCAACTCTTTCCCTCCCTCTCTCCTTCCCTCACTAATGACCTCACTGTGGGTATGGAAAGCTGCTTTCTGTAGATGCTTAAAGTATCCATAATAAGCCAATCACTTTTAAGATAGTTACTGCTATCTGTTAAATGAGATGAGCTTTAGGTTCCCTTTTCCCCCCCCCTTATGTCTTTTGCTGTTTGCCTACCAGATCAAAATAATGGAAGGAGTCTCATTTGTCTGGCCATGATTTAAACAGAGTTGCATAATATACAACTCAAAGATTTTTAGGCAGAAATTAAGAAGTCAATTTTCAGAAAACATGAGGTAGAGAATTTTGTACTATGAGATACCCTGGCCAATAATGGGAAAGGCAACCTTCAATGTTTTAGGACTAAAATCACTTTACTTTTGAGGATTCACATTAAATATTGTACCAATGTTGTATGCTAAGATCTTCAGAGCCAAGCTGACGACAGTATTGACCTTCAAAACTGCCCACGTATTCACCTCAGCATTTGTTTCAAGCCTTTGATAGTGTGAGGATCTGGAAGTCATCTTTTCTGAGTGGAAGGAAAGAGATTTCACCTGGAAACAGCTGAGCTAGACTTTTGCATGACTTTTCTTCCTCTGCCTCTTTCACAAATGCACAGGGCTTCTGCTCCTCTGTCCTCCTCACCATCCTTCCCCACCCCATTGATAACTGGGGCAATGGAAGCACGTGGGGATATAGACATGAGGATGGAAGCTCACCTGCTCGCCTACAGCCAAGACTCCTGGTATCCTCAGTTGTACAAGTTTCCAAGGTGCAGTTTGTTATAACTTTGCCTTCTTGCCATTAAGTAGATATGAGTGATTTCAAAAATGGCATTTTTGGTCTAAGCCAATAAATCCTGAACAAACCAAAAATAAATCCACAAATACTAAATACCCAAGTTGAGAAAATGTAGGATAATACTTTCATACTATTTCCTGAAAGTGAAGAAAATTACATATAATCTGCCTTTTCCTGCATACCTCCATTCATATTAACTTGGAGACATCTCTGCTTAAGGTTCTCACTATTCTTCTTTTTCAGCACTTGGCTATTTAGTGCCTTTTATCCTAAGGAGGCGAAAATACTGGCTGATGGATGAGGTCTGTCCAACCTTGCTCAGTGATTTAGGACACTTCACATCCCTGGGTTTAAGGATGCTGCCTCAGTGCAATGGGCAGGAAGGAAATGGCCCTGTGAAGCTGTCATCTGAGGTGACTTCAACAGAAATTGCAAAACTTTATCCTTGAGAAAGAGAGTGAAGTTTAGTTCAAAAGCACTGAGCACTGTTCAGCCATGCATTTGCCCACAGAAGATGGTTAAATACTGGAAAACCTGTTTTTAGAGGTATGAAAATATAAGAACCACCAGACCATTTTTATATTTAGTATTTTTCAGAAATTGCCAGCAAGCCTTGGTCAACCCCTCTTCCCCATGACATTATCAATATTAGTGGACCGGTGTTCAATTCATAAATTATGGGGTTTTAAGTTTTCAGAAAAATAAATGAGTATTTATCACATTTGACAATTTAAATATATATATAGGTTACAATCAGTTCTAGCTAAAGTTATCCTAAAAAAGGAAATCAAACCCTTTAAACCCATGGACTAAGGCCAAAGTTTCCATGTCTATTTGTGCATATTAACATGTCATTTTAACTGAAACCTGCAATGCATATAGAGGTACCTTCAGTTTTCACTGTAGTGATGTAAAATGACTATCCCAATAACCCTTGTGGCTACTGAGAATTTAGTTTCCCACTAATTCTAACAAGATTTAAGGGCTTAAGGACCCTTCTATTATTTATTACTTTCCTTCTCTCAAACATTTTGTGTAGACTGACAGCCAAATTCACTGGACATTTTGACATAGTTGTACTCCAGACTGAGGGCTTGAAAAAATTGGCAAGGAAATATATTGATTCCAGGTGTTCTGGTGACTATTTCAGTTTCCTGTAAACCTTGTGTAAACTTGATAGTTTTGACTTTTAGCTGTAACTTCTTTTATAGAGGCAAATGTGCATTGCCTCTAGCTTTAGCCCAGCAAATCTTGTCTTTGTCCAGGGCTGTCCAGCCATTCTGGTCCTACCTGGTTTCTTCTTAGATAAAAATTTCGTGCCTGTGAGCTTCAATACCCTTTATAATTTCAAAATCACAGACCTTTCTTATTGTGAACATGACAGATAAAGAGAAATGTTTCTGTAAGTCATGCTTGAGGGCCATATTGAGGCTAAAAAAAGAGTTGTTATCGAATGTATCTTTTAAAATTTGACTCTGCATAATAGGAAATATCCCCTTTTGATACAGTTATTTAACTTTGAGGGGCTTTATACATCTACAAATCTTTTCTCATTTACCAAGCAACAAGTGCATCCACTTGTTCTTGGGTGACCAGGTCCACGGTGGGATCCAGCCCCTGGTGCGGCTCCTGTTTCCAGGGGAAGGCAGCCTCCCATCCACCCATGTTTCCCTGACTCCTGCCTTTTCTGAACTTTCCCTGGAACTGCCTATGAAAAAGCTTCTGTATATTGCACACCTTAGAATGATTACTTATAATACACCCTAGACACCTAAATTAGGTGTCTAATCAAGCTAGTTGTCCAGGCTTGCACTACACTCAGTGAAGAGAGGTGGGAGCTTCTAGAAGGCTATTTCAATATTCACTTAGCTGAAACTAGATGGCCAAGTGACTGAATTACCCTCTGGAAATGTTTTTAATGGATAACAAGAAAATTTGGACAACTCAGAATAAATACCTATCCCTTTCTCAATTGAAATATAAGATGTTGGGTGTTTCTGCTGTCTGGGCTTTCAGGAGTGCATTCAACTTGCCCGAATTTAACCCTTTACTCCAAATTTCCATTAGCCAGTTAGGTAAAACAGACATTTCAAGGATTTATTTCACTTGCTTTAAACAGCCGTATTTAATTCCATCCAACGGTTTCAAAAGTTAAGCCACTGCTCCCAGTACCATTTAAAAAAACATCACCTACATCTGATTTGTCTGCCTTACCTTATAAGAAATTACCCTCTTAAATATTTATGTCATTGTGACTCAATGCTCTGCTCTTCCAGGAATTTGTCTGGAATGTGTCTATCAGTGGAGATGAGGAACCTTCCATGTGTATGATGAGCAAATGTGAATGCTCCTTAATGCTTCTTCAGCCCGTCTGGGTAACCAGCAACCTCCAAACCTGAAGCTGTTGTGCTATGTCACCAAAGGAAAAAAAAACAAATCTTAAAAAATCAAGCAAGAAGCAGACTACAGCAAATGGAATCTAGTCCTTTGGTAGTGTAATTAAACATCTTTGAATCAGAATGAGCTCATGGGTGACACAAACCCCTGTCTGTTTAGCGCCTAACATGTAAATATGTTACTGTGTGGATAATGGTCTGTTTCAGGGCAGTAGTAGAAGAATAAGGTTTATCGTAATCCCTAATTCTGGGTAAAAACTTAGAGTGGTTACTGGTTGTAATAATTGTGATATTTTATACAGTTGTGTGACTAATTTGACCTCAAATTGTTTTAGCTTTAGTTTTGTTTTCATTGCATTATGTATTTTTTTCTTTCTATTTAGTTGCTTAATGTAGTTAACAAAATAGATACAAATGGAAACCTTCATGGACCAGATGTTTCTTTCCTAGACTGCAAAGACAGCAGGGTACATTAGAGACAACTTAATAAGCCTAATAACACAGTGGTGGTCCACAGAACCTGCCCATTTTAATTCTCATAAACTTCTATTTAAAGTTGTCCTTGTCCCATAGGCTTCACTGAAAAACTCTGACTTGTAGTTCATAAAATTGCTAAAATATTTTTGAACTTTTGAAGTTGATTTGTAAATGCTTGTGAAATCAGCTGAATATAGACACTAGAACAGAGTAAGTAATTTAAAATGAGTCAGGCTGCCATTTGGTGGCTGAGAATACAACCGTATCACAACCTGTGGGGTTGCTGCAGCGTCTAAAGGTCAAATTATACTTTTCCATATGGGAACTTTCACTGTAGTGAAGCAGCCACACATTGCCAACTATTTTTACAGAGCTCGCAATATCAAGCTGTGATGAGCGTGGTAGCAGGAAAGAGTAGACCAGTGAAGAATAGTGTTTTTCCTAACAGCTCATGTGATGGTCAGGTGGAGAACTGGGGGTTCTCAGGGTGTGGGACTATCCTGGTGTCAGGATACCTTGTAAGTCCTTGGACTGCCCACTTTCACACAACCAGTATGTTATGTGGCACCATCAGCACACCCGAGGGTCATGGACTATCCCTGCTTTGGAGGCATCTGTTCACCATCTGCCCCAGTAAGCAATGAGGGAAGCTTGTGAGTTTGCAGGTGCTATACCTTGGGATTAGTTGAGGTCTTGAATATGGCTGCAACTGGAAGCAATTTCGGAGAGGCCATGACAGCTTCAGGGAAGAGACACTCTAGCATGGGACACTGGATAGAGGAAGAAGGAGAAGAACTCAGGGAGAAGCCAGAGATATCAGCTCAGGCATATGTCAGAAAAGGACCAGTAGGCAGAAATGCGACATCAAGGTGATACCTACTGTGAAATAAAAATGGAAAGGGCAGAGGGAGGTAGAAATTTGGAAAGATGGGGCAGGCAGATGTAAAAAAAAAATTATGTGGGGAGTGTCATACATAATAGAGAAGACCAAGAAAAAAAGGTATTGTTCAAGTCAGTGCTAGCCAGAGCAAGCAAAGGCTGTGGCAATAGCACCTTGCCCAGAATGTACTGAAGTTTTAAGAATAGCTATAAGTCTTCAATGGAGAATTCGGATTCTAGCTGCCTTTGATGTCTGAATGACCATGCACTGTCTAAGTGAGCCTTAGGAAAACGCCAGGGAGATTTTACAACCCAGGAATTGGACAACCATTCCTACTTTTTAATGTGATAGTTATAAACAGGTATCAAGTGTGGGGACAACTAAATAATAATAAAAAGGAGATGAAGAAAATGGTACACGTTCCCTTCTCCCATCCAAAAAAAAAATCTCCTTGTTGGAAAGTAGACTTTTTCCAGCAGACTGCAATGATAAATGGGAATGGGTGTAGTTAAAATAAAAATAGCTATAAGAATAACTGTTGTGGTTCTTTGTAGTCCAGTTGGAAACCACTCTAATTTGAAAACTGGACACATGACAATGGCAAAACACACTAACTTGATAACTCGCAGGCTCTACAGGTGGAACAACTATAGAGTTATGAGACCAAATAAAAATAATGGTTGGACAGATATTGAGTCCATAAAATGATGGCATCCAGGCACACAATATAATACAGTACAGATGTAGGTGTATCGCTCTGAACAGTTTGCACTCTGTTTCAACAATAAAAATGTGTGATGTTTCCAGTACCCGCCACCAGCCATATGAGAGAATAAGTTAGCCAGCTGTTTTCAATACAAAACACACCATCCTAAAATCAATTGATATTTCATACTCTTTGTATTCTTCTTTCCAGCACATGCAGGAAGTATTAATGGTGACATGATTGTATGTTACTGTAGTTTAACAAAATGGTCAGGAAGACAAGCTATGTTAGCAACATTATTCAGACATTTAATAGCATTTATCCTTTTAACTTCATTATCGTGCAATGCCCCAAGGCCCAAAGTGAGTTATTTTTAACATGACTTCAGACAGAAAAGAATAACTTCTTATATGGACATGGATTGGCCTCTTTACAGAGATGTATTACCAAGGCTCCAGGGTACAAAAATAAGGGGCTGCCACTTCTGTCTCCCCTCTGCCCTCACTCTTCCTTGCAACCACTCCATGTGGTCAGTACTCTCCGGTTTCTCCCTAAGGTCAGAAACTGAAGTCCCCAGCCCTGAGGCCGTCACAGCTGTTACCACTCTCCAGATGTCAGCACTCGCCTGTCCCTTGTCCCTCCTTCCTCCTCCAAAAAAAACCTCCAAATCCTCCAAAGCTTGCATCTTTTCCCATTTCCCCCCTTTGAATACAGTGCGAGTCATCTCAAGAAACTGAGCGTGTGTGTTTTTTATGTGTGTGCACATGTGTGCATGTGTATCTGAGTGTGCAAGAAAAAACAACCTTTTTCCCAGGGAGTATCCCCCCTCCCCTCCCAAAAGGAGAGGAGAGGGGATGAAGAAAAGGGAGAGACCTTGTCCTCTCTTGCACACAGCAGAGCCATTGGATGCCATCAGATGCTGGTGACCCTGTTAGTGCCACACAGTACAGTGCCCAATGTACCTCCCTCCTTCTTCCCCAGATAACCAGCCCCACCATCACCATTCCTCACTTCAACAAGGGCAAAGCTTCCAGACAGCACTGATATTGTTCTGGAGCAAGCCACTGGTATTATCTAATCATGTTTATAGATCTGGTTGCATACGGCCTTTTTCTATTTTTGTTTCTCTTCTCCCCTTTACTCATTTAATTTGCTATTTTTCTCTCTTCTGTGCCCTATATACTTCTTCATCACCCTTTGAGTTTTCAGCTCATTGTCCCTCAATTCCTGTTCTGTTTTCCTTTGCTCAACTAGTCTGTTGTCTCAACTATATTTTTCCTTTCATCCCCCATCCCTAGTCTTTGTTTATTTATTTGGTGCTAAGGTTGGCAGATGACATTTCTGTAATCACAACCACCACTCCCAGCAGTTAGTCTTTTATTTTTGCATCCTTTCCTACCTCTTAACTTCTTTTCCTTTTTGAGCATTAATTTCAGTACTGAAATATTTACAACTTTTCACTTCTTGAATGAGATAAAGGAGATATGCTTTCCTCTCAGAAGAGCCACTCTTTGTTTTCTCATTTGTTTCTCTAACAACATTCACTTTTGATAGACTCTCATTTCAGTAATGCAAAGGATGAAGACCAAAGCCTATCTCAGTATTGCCATTCATGGATACTTTTCTTGATTGTTCTTTCTTTCAGGGGTCTGCACTGGGTTATCCACTGTGTGTGCACTGCCTGTGCAAAGAACTCAGCAATTTTCATGGCAGCGAAATACTGTACATGTTGCTTACAGACCTATCTTCCCCCATTCTACTCTGATTATTCTGTATGGACTTCTCAGCTGTTTCCTGAACATTTACCTTGTTAAATCTGTAATTTTCATAATTTCTCTCAAGGCATCAATATTGTTCTGAGTTTTATGCACCTTCTCACAGGGTTCTTCCATGGACTCGACCAATCTCATATCCAGTGTGTCACTTAATATTTAACTGTCTTCCACCGAACATCTAGGCTAGCATTTAGTGCAGGTGCATGATCTTCTACAGCTGTTATATAGTCTCATCCCTTCCTACTTCAAAGTGTTCATTGCACTTCGAGTAAAACAATCTTAGTGTCTATCGTTTCCTCAGGTCATCCTCATCTCCCCACCAGCCTCTGTCCTGCAAAATTTCCCCCTCTCCCGCCCCCAGAAAACATAAAAGGTGGTGGGGTTTTGTTGTTGTTGTTTTTTGGTTTTGGGGTTTTTTTAAAAGAAAAAGATCTCGTATCTTTTTAAAAACCTACATCAATTCTCTTCTAGCAAAATGGAAAATACTGAATAGCACACTGTCCCTCTAATCCTGCAACCCACAGATGACTGGCTAGTACACCAATCAATTATATTTTTAACATACAACATTTCCTTATTCTTCCAATTCTGCACAATTTTCAATAAAAATGACCCTTGACCTGTAAGCTAGTCCAATTACAAATGTGTTATAAAATTGGAATAGTTAATTTTAACTATTCTAAAAATACATATATTATCCCTCCACATTTGCCTAATACACAATGTTCTTTCATGTTCATATCAAAAGATCACTTTAATAGAAAATTATAAATGTGTTAGAACAAAGGATTAACAGAGGATCATTCAGCTGATTTGCATGCAACAGTAAACAACAGAAGAAACAAACATGGAGGGGATAATATGCCAAATTGGCAGAATTTTACTGGTAAGTGTCCAAAAAAAGAAGGTGGGTTCTTTTCCCCCCCCTCTTATCTTCTCTTCTGACTGGGTGGTCACATATAATGACCCTGACAGCCTACACTGCTTGTTTAGTAAGAGCATTGCAGCATGTTGTCCTTGGGCTTCCATTGCACGTTTGCTCCCAGCCGAGGCAGGTTGTCACAGGATGTCCCAAGACACCTCTCCCCTTTCCTTCCCAGCTGAATCAGAAAAGTCATGAATGCATCACCGGTATTGAGGACAGCAGCACAACAGGCTGATGAAGTATGGGGAAGGTGAGAAGGATGACTGAGGACCCTGCTGTACAGGACTCCAAGGAAAAGTAATGCTAAGGGCATCTGAGACCACCACATCACTGTGCTGCAGAATAACACTGAGGAAATGAGAAGATGAAATGTAACTCGTGAGTGGGAAATAGCAGATGTTCTTCCTCAAGGGCAGAAGCAGAACTATAATTACAGAAAGCAAAGACATCCTATCAAGCAGAAGAGCATTAGCTATGCAGCTGAGAATGCCACAAATAAATTGACAAGAATTATTATTTGCCTTTGCATAAAGTAAGTAAAGAAAAATGACACAGGGACATCCCCCAACACAAAGAAATGGTCACAGGGCAGACAGAAAAGGCTAAGAGCACAAAAGAAGAGAACATTTTCTTTAAAAGGATACAAGATGTCCAATAACGTATCAGTAGCAAAATTGTACATGGTGTACTTTAGACAGAAGAAAACTTCATACACACTTCAGTGAATTAGTCATAGTCAACTCAAATCACATTTTATGTGAAAGTAACCACCAGGTCACAGATGTGTCAGTGCAGTCTCACTGCATTCAGTGTGAACATGCCTGTATGAAGGGTTACTTGGGTTTATTTTTAAAGGATTAATCTTCAAGACTACAGTGAACTTCAATGTTAATGTATTCAAGCACCTACCTCATCTCAGCTAACTAAACAAAAACCCTCCATGATAAATTAACCTGAAGGGAAACTGTATAGTTTCAGTTTCATCCTTCTTTGAATAACATATTGTTTTCACTATGAAACCAATCCTCCAGGATGCACTATATCTATAAAGATTTAAAAGTAGTTTATTTAATTTCCTTTTTTATCAGAGTTCCCTTTTGGTATCAAAATACTTACATGAGACTGACATGTTACACTTCAGAGTAAAGCTGTCCTCACCTCTTTAGCCCCACTTCATCTTTGGTGTAGATAGATCAGAGGTGGGCTTAAGCCCAGGGGTGCTAAATGTAGTACCTGCTAGATTCATACTTAGGAAGATGTGGAACCACCCTGTCCTACTCTAGGACTTATTCAGTGGAAGAAACTGAAATCTTTTACAGCTTATCATCTACAGGACTATTTAGTAAGTTGCAACCTTGAAGGATATCAAGGATATCACCTTGAATAACAAGGGTGATATCCTACCGAACACAATGGACATCTGTGCCACAGAAGGTACTATTGGAAACTTCGTAGAGTTATGTGGGCAAAACTGGCCTGTATAGTCCTGACATTAATACTGGGGGTGGGGGTGGGGGGGGAATATCTCAGCATTTAGAGCTGCCTTTGTTTTCAAGATGAACATTACATTTTACTTGCAAGCCAAGGAAATTCCTACTGAAATCAGTAGGAATACCGATGAAGTTTCTACAAAAGATATCAACTAACTCAACAGATCTGCCTCTTCAGTGCATTTGGAGTCATATCTGCAAAAATCCCCAGGAAAAGCTTGTTTGGTTTATGTTTTGTTCTTTCTCGCATTGCAAGCTCAGCATAACAGGGAGAGGAAACCTGGCTATTTCACCTATCCTTCAAGGCATAAGGGAGTGCCGAGCTAAAAAAAGTGGCCAGATGACAATTGGAGACAAAGACTGTGTGTCTGACCAGCTGCTGCTGCTCCAAGAAAGCAGTGCTGATGGTGAAGGATAGGCTGGGGCTGGAGGAGCCTGAGGACACCAAACTTGTGTGAGGACCACTGTGCTCACACAGCGTGATTGGGACACTCACTGTTTGGGTGCAACATCTCTGCTGGAATGGACATCAATACATGCTCACAAAAACTTTGCAGGTCTAGAAAACAGACAATGAGCTAGCAGACTTATAGACCTTGTGGCGAAATGATGGACTAACCAACAGAAAACGAGACATATTTCTAAACAAATATATGGTCTTTAAAGACCATAAATGGGTAAGCCCATTATGCTGCTTTACAGTCACACTTCAGGATAGACTTTTTGACTATAAGATAGATACACAGGTAACAACGTTGAAGTCAGCTGAGCCAAATGTCCTTAAGAACTGATGAAGGCTGCTATTGTGCTCTGTTAACCTTGATTGTACAAAAACATTTCCCAACAGCCCAAAGAGAAAAACAAACCTGGAGCTGTTGTTTACATTTCACTTCCCTGTCTATCCACCCTATTTTGATGTGCAATTGACAAGTGCAACCCCCACCCCTCAAAAAACATCCATACAGACAAAAGAAAATTCTCTAGCTCCATAAAGTATTAAATCGGCAAAGATTATCAAAACAATATCCTAAGGGGGAGAGAAATTTTCAATGGCATTCTGTCAGCTGTCAATCACACACTTCTATTATCCTTGTCTGGCCTCTATAATTTGCCCTCTATGTGGGTTAGGAGAGAGACCACTCTTTTTCCTTCCTTTTTTAGTTGATTTGTGTAATGGAAATTTTGCTATCAGCATCCACGTGATGATCCCTGTGCACCTGAAATGTGGCACCACATAATTGCAGGAGGACAGAAAAACAAACAAAGCATCCACAAACTAGAATAGGTCTCAGATACAAACACACTCAAAAAGTGTCCTGTATCCTGCAGTTGCTCATTGTTCTTCAGAAAACTCCATCCACAGAATTCTAAACTCACTTTATGATTTTCTGTTTCTCACTTGAGGGGCAAATGGAGCAGATAGTCTTAGACAGCAAACTGTCTTACAGTGGAAAGAAAGGAAAGAAGTTAAGACCCACTTTTCCTTGAAGAGATTTGCTTTTGAGCTGTTAAAATTGTCTTTGGAAAGCAAAGTAATTAGAAAATATTTTAGAATTGTGAAAAGTATGTGAATGACTCTCTTTGGTGAGCTTGTTTTTTGTCTGAATGGCAGTCTTGGGTAATGCCACCTTCACAATATCAAGACACAAAGGTGTATTCAATTGGACCTATTATACTGAACTATATTGGAAACTTATTTCTTCCCTGGCTTTAATGAAATCCCAAAGTTGCTGACTATTTTCCATTCATAAAGGGAAAATATATAGCAAAGCTTTTGCATAGGTCTAGAGTATATAGCAAAAATAACGGGAAAACATACTGTAAAAGTCTGTTCATAATATATTTGCTGCATTTTAGCCAAAAGCCTCTGCCAAGATTTAATACTTCTTTGTTTTAAAAAAGTGCTTTAAAAGAAAATAGATATGTAAATTGTGGATTCCTTCTTGGCGAATTATATTTTTAAAAGCAGAATTGGCAAGTTAGGTTGCCTCCAGAGACTTTGCATCCTAAGTTTGGTTGTTATTAAAAAGTATTTAGTAGTTTAATCCTGGACTCCAGTTGTCAACATCACAAAGTCATCACGCAGTCCCAAACTACTGCAGTCTGTGGTTAAAAGGAGCACAGAAGTGAAAGTTCAGAGGTGGTATTATTATAGGTCACAACTGACATGGCAGGTAACAGGGCACAATTACACACACGAGAGATCGCATAACATCTGCTCACATTTTGTGTTCCTCAAGTCTGTGTTACTGGTTTTGCTCTTTAATGAGGCCTGAAGTCACCCATTAAAAGAACAAAATGTAGCTTAAGGAAACTAAAAGCAAAGTGGCTTTCCTTTATTCCACAATGGTCAGAAATGTCTCGATTGCCTACTACATGATGGCTCACCACAAGTTCTTCTGAAGACCATCTCACCTTTCTGAGGTCTCAAAGCTGTCTGTGTCTCTTCTGCTGCTCTTAGTCCTTCCTACCCTTAACTTTTCTGCTGTGCTGGCAGGGGAAGGAGTCTTCCTTCTCTGTCTCCCTCCATCCCTTTTTCCTGTCTTTCCACCACCTTAGGGTGGTGAGGCACTGAAAAAGGTGGTGAGGCACTGGAACAGGTTGTCCAGAGAAGTTGTGGACACCCTGTCCCTGGAGGTGTTTAAGGCCAAGCTGGATGGAGCAACCTGTTCTAGTGGGAGGTGTCCCTGCCCATGGCAGAGGGGTTGGAACTAGATGGTCTTTAAGGTCCCTTCCAACTCTAACCATTCTATGATTCTATGATTCTGCAAATGTCCTTCTGCAAATTCCCTTTTGCAGGTTCCACCCCGTTACCCTGCTTCATCTGGCTATTTCAGTGTCTGCCTTCTCTATCCTCAGTGTCCACAGAGAACAACTACAGATTTCTTCCACTTCACATATGTATTTCCTTAATCCTGTGCTTCCATATTCCCTGCAAATGCAACCCTATCCACAGACTATTAATTCCTCTCCTTGTTTCTGTGCACCTCTGTTGAGAGGTTCCGATTGACAGACCTGCTTGGAATCACTCAAAACTCAGACAGCAAAGGTGATTAACAGGTTAGATGGAAAAACTGATACAAATTCCATTGGAACAGTACTTAAAAGCTTTCATTATGCTATATCTAAAAAATTGAGACTGTGGGATGGAGTCATGCCTCTTCAGCAACTAACACCTTGTAGTGGTTAGTTATCATCATATATAATTTCATTCAGGAGCCAGTAGCAGGCTGCTTTCTGTAAAATATGGTTCTCAACTGCATGTTAATATGAGCTATGTGTTCCAGAGAACAGAGACAGTTTGTCTGATACTTGCAAATTACTTTATCAGGCACAATGAAGTACATTACTTTTCTATGGGTAAGGATCTGCCAGAATTATTGCCAAACATCCAGTTTGCCAAAGATATAGCAGTTATTTCCAAAGTATTTAGGAAAGTTATTAGCCTATAAGTTCAGAACCATCTTCCAAACTGAGGTTCAATAATCTAAGGAACAAGAACTGAGAAGGGGTAAAATATGATCACGCATGAACCCTCTAACAAATCTCAGGTAAAGAGGAACATAAGTTTGTACACTTCCCAAACTGAATAATCTTGCCCATAAATACTATCTGAAGTGTGCACAACTAACTCCCCGGTGCTATGGGTTACAAGAACATCTACACTTATGCAGTTAATTATGGAGAGGGAGGCAGGTCTGCTGGATTTGATCTTGTAGATAAACATATTATTACTTTCTGTCACCAGTATCCCTGTAAACTCATATAACACTATTTTGGATTTCATAAATAAATACTGTTATCTAGGCTCAAGTTAATTAGAGTAGGTTAACATCAGGGCATCCCATTAATAACGTGGTGTCCCAAAATATTTTTCCAAGTTTCCCAAAGGGTAGGAGAGGTGATCTCCACAAAACTGTGGAGCTAGCTTAGAAGTTAGTAGCACTGAGATCAGTATGGAATAAATGTCTTCTAGCCAGCAAAGAAAAGCTCCTTGGTATACAGCAGGACATGCCAAGGGCCTGAAAGGAATTTATGACAGCCTCACACACCTTTTTTTTTATTATTATTTTAAATAAAAATATGTTTTGTAAATGAGCAAGAATGACCACAGCCTCACTGCATCTTTTCATAAGCTCAAGGTACTGAGAAGTGCTTATTAAAGCTGCAAATGCTTGAAGCATGCTGGGATATCCTCTGGCAGATGTATGTGTCTCTTACCTCATCTAGCCTTCTGTAGGTTTTTTTTGTTTACAAGCCATCCATATGGCAGCATCATTAAACATGCCATAAAAAGACTACTCAAGTGGTTGTCTTGTTACTCTAATGAAATTACATGTTTTTTAAAACCTTGCCATTCCAACTGCCATATGTTATGAAAACTTGAGCCTACTGGGATGCCATTTCATGTAAAGTTTAAGTGCCTCACCAGTGAATATAATTAACCATAATAGCATTTTATTAGCTTTAGTTACAACTGCAACTAAAATAACACTTTGCAAGTCATGCCAGCACACATAAAAGAGAAAGCAAGTACATTGCATCAGCTAAGAAGGAGACAGCTACTCTTAGCAATTGCCCTCCTGTCTGGCCTAGCCAGCAGGGGTAGAGGATAATCCTTAAGAATCGCTGCTATAGGGCATAACCGTTGCCATCCAGAGGACAGTGAGGGGGGGGGTGGGTGACTGTTGAGGGCTGCTGGCGAAAGCCAAAAGCCAGACTAAGCTGCAGGAGCAATATGCTGAAGAACCACTCAGGCAAAGAAAACTATGGCTCCTCTATGCTAAAAATGGTGGGGTTTTTTGGTTAATTTTGCAGACTTGGCTTCTTATTGCTGAAAAAAGATGCAGTGCTAACAGTAGGTGCTTAGCTGGCACTGGGAGGATGGTGATATCTAGAAGAATGGCCATGACATGCAGATACAGACCATAGCCTCTCCAAATGGCAGAGCTGGAGCAATCACTGCGATTGAAATTCCACAGGATTAGCCTCTCCACTACACAACCTCATCTTTTGCTTCTCTGAAGTAACGGGAGCATACGATCCCCTGCACCCAACCCAGATCACAGCTGGGAGAAGACACGAAAGAGAAATGAGGGATGATAATACTCACGGAGGGGAAGAGGGTAGGAAAAAATGTGCAAGGTAGAACAAATAGAGGAAAAGTGAAATGCTGGCAAAAATGAAGCAGCTACACCAGAGGAGAGCAAACAGTCAGAAAAAACCCCACGCTCGTAAACCCTGTGTGCTGCTGCTGACGTCCACAGGTCCTTGCTGAGGCTGCTGAAGCTAGTTACATCTTTCGTGCTTCTAGGAACTGTGAATGGTTTGTTCTTGCCTAGGAAAGAGCTAAAATGTCCTGGGATGGATCCCAATACACTGTTCTGAAGCTGGGAATACTCCAGAAAAAAGAAGTTTGGCTGTATCTGCCCACTTCTCCCTTCCCTTCCTTATGGCTCTTTCCAACCTTCTGCAGTACCCACTGTAACATATTACTGTCATCACAGGTCTGTTTCTGCTTAGCTAGTTACTACCAGTGAGACAACCAAAACGACAACAAAAACTGCTCGAAACACTGGAGATAAACTGCACATGGCAAAAGGAAGCAAGACTTTGGCTGAAATCACGTCCCCCCTCTTTCAAAATGCTTTTTTTAACAAAATACATTTGCTAGTGAATAATATGATAAAGACAAGGAAAGAAAATGTACTTCTCTAGCTGCTTTAAATAGGCAAGTTTAGAATTTTCAACATGAGGAGGGTTGTTATTCACTTGAATAAGTCTTAACCTTTCTTTAGGGTGGTGAAGCACATAGTGGAAGAGCTTGGTGTTACCTTTGATCATGTTAATTATCAGAGTAGGGTTTTATCTTTACATATGTTCAAAACACAGAAAAAAAAATAAAGATATTGCTCTTTTAAAAATTATTTTATGTAATAAAATTAGATAGAACCTTGCTGCTAAAGACGTGACAGTTGACAAAAATATTTTAGTTCAAAGGAAATTGACAAAAAAAGCAGCAGGTGAGGAACCACTAGCCACTTGGATGGATGAATATCTAAGGCATTTACTTTCTTGTAATTCATTCAGTATTAGAGCAGACTTAGGAACTGAACCCAGATGTCTTGATTTCCAATCGCGTAGTGGAAAAGTTGGCTTTATTTTTACATCTGTTTATCCCCTTTAATAAGTTTTCCTGTCATCATAATGTTCCTGGGGAATAACAGATATCAGATCTTCGTGATACTGTCCAAGAGCTGCAAGATTCTATGAAACCATTGGTGTGTTGGCCTTCTGAATAGAAGAGGATATTACTGTCTATCTTGTTTTCTGTGCACCAGTGTGACTGAAAAGCCTGGTGTGTGCATGACACCATTTCTCACCATATCAACATCCCTACTTAAAGGGAGATCAGAGCTTCAGTCTGCTCAACCTTTCTTCATTTTCCTGCTACCTTTCTTCCTGGGGCTCACTGGCATATTTTAAAATGAGCTACTCTGTACTGAAATACATTCTTATGTGGCCTGGCTGCTATCAGTATGTCCAGTGATGTGCAACAAATTTGGTAGAGCTATCATTTCAAAGACCTCATCTGAAGCTTGATGTCATCAAACTTCCTCACTTTGATAAATCAACCAAAAGCTTCCTTAACTCTCCTGACACCATTCAGCAGCTACTTATCTAAGACAGGGCATCATTTAGGAATCAGCCACTACAGTAACAGTCTTTGAGCTTTTTGACTGTGCTTTGCCTTCTGTGGTTATTTGTTCTTTGCATTAGTTTACCCAGGATGAGCTGACATGGTGGTGATATTGATGATTTCATTTTCAAAGTCTGGAGACATTTCTTCAGTTTTGAATGATTAGGGGGTAAAACACCCCCACTCTATAAATTCTGTATCCTCTCATCATGTTTTTAAAATTACTCTGCAGATTATCATGGGAAAAAAAGACTAATAAATTTCAGAGGAGAATGAGACAAAATAATCCTTTGAGATTCTTTGGAACAATTAATTCCACTTGAGAGGCAAAAAGACAAAGACTCTTCAGTATTGCTTTGACGTAGCACCGTGCCTTTTAAATCCATAATTTGGGCAATTTGATGTTCTATGCACCCCAAATTCACTGCTTGCATCCCTTTGAAGCACAGCAACATGATGCTTAAAATATCGGAAAGTCCTTCCCAAGACCTGGCAGACATCAGACTCTAGTTCTACTCTCGTACCTCTCCTCAAACTCTTACCAGGCTTTCACCATCCTAAAAGTCTGTTTTGATTCCTCCACGTTTTCTGTCCTCTCCATTGAGATGGCAATCTCTCTGTGACAGGGTCTGACTGACATATCTGAGGCGCTGCTCTCATCTGGACTGCAGACTGACATCATGACAGATCAAAGCAGACCATTGACTCATTGGTCATAGACCTATCACTAGTAGAGCCCCTGATTTCTGCTGATGGGCTTATTCTTCAGAAGCGGTCACTAACTAAACTGGGGAACATTTTTCATCAAGAGGTTTCAGCAGACAAGGTATCTAATTTTTATTGCAATATTTGTTATTTATACCATGTGACTGGTTAGTCAATCAAGTGACACTGTCATGCATTCCTACCTGGATGAGAGATATTTTTTAAAGAAGAGAGGAGTCTATTGTATAATTTATATGTAATTTTTCTATCATATTTTGACCAAATTCTCCCACCTTTCCAAGGTCCTATCTCCTGTCCAGCTCACTTAACACCACGCAGAACACTGAAATAAGTGGTATCCACATCCTTCAGGCAACTGAAAACTCTATATGGCCTCATGGAGAAATCTGGGCAGAACATTTCTGAGAAAAAACAACTTGTACCATACATATCTGGTATAGCGTGTGTGACAAATACAATCAGTGATGAAAAGAAGGTGTGCAGCAGACATTTTAATATGTATATTTGTTTAATATTTTTATTTTGATATTGCTCAACCTTGAGATTTTCACTGATGAAAAAGAAAGAGAACTTTTAAATATATGTTGCAAAAATCTCTTTGTGCTCTATGGCTTTTCTTCATCCATCCAGAACATCATTGCAGAATATCTATATGGCCTCCAAACTGGGTCTAGTATTTAGGTTTACATCTGGAAGTACATTTAAAAAACTCCTTGTTCCTTTAATCTTTTTTTCTTTTATAAGTAGCTAAATTAATGAAGTCCCTTGCACCTATATTCCTCGAATTTTCCAAATCTTCCCCTAATTGCTACTTTTGACACTTCTGATTGATAGGAACATTTCTCTATGCGACACATGTTTTTGCTTGTTTACTGCGTGGGGATTTTTGACTGAAATTTCTTTAAAGTACACTCTTAAACACACTGAATTTCACACAGGCCATAAGGGGATTTTATTATTGGGTTAATGATGGTAGTATTAAACACCTAAACAGCAAAATATTTGGAATGACACAATGTTGGGTGTTTTTGCAACCACTCGCAAAAAAATACCCCTGTATTGTTTCTCTTTTGTATAGAATAACTCTAACCAAAGGAGCAAATGAATGTCTTCACATTAAATACAGAAGAATATTTTACAGTAGTATTGCTTTCAATTTTGAGTTCATGCATAATAGAGCATGTAATCTAATAAATGTTTGTTTTACGGAGGATAATGTAAAACAGAAAT
Source organism: Gallinago jamesoni (assembly GCA_025769975.1). NCBI lineage: Eukaryota > Metazoa > Chordata > Aves > Charadriiformes > Scolopacidae > Gallinago > Gallinago jamesoni. The sequence continues at coordinate 50,347,771 of JAOQGH010000032.1, forward strand.
AATGTCTTCTGTCTATTGTCAAGCGCCTAAATTGGATCTCTACTTGTTATATCTTAGGGTCTATGCTTCTAATGCTCATCCAAAACACATCTCAAATTTCATCTACTTTCTCTTTCCTTCCTATAGCTTTCCTCCTCCTCCTACTCTGTCCAATGGTACAGCAGTTTTATCCTCGTCTTCACCCAATTCCCACGCATTCTTCTCTGCAGCAATCTGCCTGCTCTGGCTTTGATACAAGTGAGTAATGAGCTGAAAAATCTCCTCTACAAGCCCTGTTTTTCCAGGAATCTTTTCCTGGCTATTCTCCACCCCAGCATTCTCCACGGTCTTCCTGAAATTTATGCAATGCTTTGAATTGCCTTTGAATAGTGAGGGTTGAAATCAGAAAACGTTTCTGCAGAAAAACAGATCCGCACAAAATTGGGTCTAAAACACTTGAAACATGTCATCCTTGCATTTTCTTTCTCTTTCATCAGTAATCCTATTGAGGATATCTATTACATTATACTATATAATGGCTATAGACTTTGCAATTTGGACAACTATAAATATCTGAGCCCTACAAATTCTATTGAAAACCATATCCTGACTTTTCTGAGTATGGGCTGTGCTTGCTCTTTCTTCTTTTTTTTTTTTTTCTGTGTAAGTGATTCAATTTTCCTAGCCACAGACACGTTAAGTAGTTACAATTCCATTTATATTGAGGTATAAATTCACTTCTCTTACTAAAACCACAGTGACGGAACTAAATTTTCGGAAAGATTAGTCAATTAAGGTTTTCTTAATAGTAGAAATGCCACTGGAATATTTTTGGAGAAAAGTAAGACATATTTAAAAATTAAATGGAAAATCATTGCCATGTCATTCAACCTCAGTTGGCAAGTGGTAATAAAAATGCCCAACCCAAACAAATTGGAACATTTGCAGTATACCTGTATAATAAATAAGAGTTTTTATAGTGGTATGAGTCAGAGTCAGGATTTAAATTATTATTTAGTGTTTTTAAAGAAAAACAATGCCCTTTATTAATTTCATGGTACAAGACATCTTTGCAAGTTTCACAGTTTCTCCTTGCATAATAATGTCACTGCAAATCTGGGGTCTGGTCTAATACCATTAATGTCAGTGGGAAAACTTCAGCTCCGCTTAGTGGCAACAGGTTCAGCCTCCAAGATTCCTTTTTGACTTGCCTACAAACTGCCATCAGCTATTCGTTTCCCTTTATTCTCATTTTCAGTATTTTTTTATATCAGTCTTAGTAACTCTCCTGTAATACTCACGTTGTACAAATCAGATAAGGTTGTAAAGGGTAGCTCTTTATATCATTAATGAGTATATCAAACTGTATGTCTGTAATTTTTGCAGCCATATAAATAGTATATGTTGGGAAACAAGGAATGGCAGTGAATTTTCAGGCACGGTGGCAAATGGAAGGTCAATGTAAAAGGATGGTAAAATAAAATATTATAGGAAAAAAATACTAGAAGGAAGGAAGGAAAGCTTTTTTTATTGGGAAAAAAGATCAATCTCAAAGAAAGATAAAAGACCAGCTTTTGAAAAAACCTAGGATGCAGCAAAAGATTCTTCAATTACATTGAAGTCTGTGCCATGCAGCATGACCTGCCATGTAACCAAAATATTCCAACTGTATTGTCCAGACATCAAAAGTACTAGTCCTTATACTTGCCTGCTTGCTCTATGGAAAATATGACTTCCAGTTAGCTTGTAGCAGTAAATGACATGCAAGAAGTTATGGGGAATGTATATTTATTTTTTGAAACACATTTTAACAGCTACCACCTTTCACAATAGAGATTAATTGATGATAAGAAGAAGAAAAGAATACAGTGAGGTGCGAATCAAGGATAAAATAATCCCAATTGTATTTTGGGAATTTTTTGAATTTAAAAAAAGTCATAAATAACTAACTATAAGTATATATATGATAGCAGTGTACGTGAAATAGTATATTCACAGTTTAAGGCTGGGCTGCTTTTGCCTTTCACCGTGAACTTGAAGTGGCTCACTTAATTTCCTAGAAAATTTCTTCACTTATGTGAATATTTCCAAGCAGAAAAGTACTCGTTTTCCAGGGAAAGTAAAAAGATGTGTAATCAGAACCAGACTTATTTCTGAAAGGAAACTGGCCCATTTTTAGAATGAAAATATGCCTTGCATTAAGGAAGTGTGATCATTCTTGATTTTGTGACTTCCACAAAGCAAAAACTCCAACCCTCCAAATCCTATTTGTGAAACAGAAATAATAGGACTTTCCATACTGGATCAAACCAGAGGCTTGGGTAGTTCAATATCCTGTTTGTCACTACCCGAGAGAGCAGCTACAGAAGAAAACATGAGAACTCCCCCAGGGAGATTTGACACGATCTATCCCCCTCCCCAAGACAATTTCAAAGGGTAATTCTAACTTCTAAAGTTGGAAAATGATATAAGCTCTTAAATTAAGAGCTTTAGTATAAGTTTCAGCAATTTAACATAACATATAATGTTTATTGAAGACACTTTTTGTATACTTCTGCTATCATAAGGTTATAAGTCACCCTTTCTTAATTTATTAGTAATCAAGTGTGTGCAGGCACACAAATTTTTTTAAGATTTGTAAGAAAAAGTTGCCAGAAATTACTCTAATCATCTCAATATTCTGCAACGAATTAAACCATTTTTCTCATTTTAATTGATTCCTCTGAAGTATTCAGAGAGAAAGTAAAAAAAAGGAGCGGGGGGAGGAATGAAAAAAAAAAATGTTACCTGGTCAAAAATGTTAGCTGGTCAACAGTCAAGCAATTAAAACAGCCCCCATGTAGCGGGGGATGCATGAACGCGTGGGGACGGCTGTGCCGTCGGGCAGACACGAGGAGCCACTGGGTGGGACTGGGCGATGCTCCACAGCAAGCTGAAGAACATCAGTGGCCGGCAGTGAAGCATTAACTGCGACGGCCTACCTGCAAGTGGCCTGATGCTAATGCAAAATGGCAGCTGAGAGCAGCTCCACACAACTTTCTCAGCCTCCCTAAGTAATTGGTAACCTCTGAAGCCCGCTCACATGAGTAGCTGGGGAGAGCTGCTCCCAGTTAGGCAGAGAGGTCAAGCCGAAGCCTGATTGTCTGGACCTTCAAACACGTGACCTTCTTCCTCAAAACTTTCTTTCTCACACCTAAAGATCATGCCACTGGCCCCCAGAACTGCACTTTGATCGGTGCTTGGAGAACTTTGTTTACCTTGTGTATTAAGACCAGTCAAATGTGCTTGAACTGTACAGTATCAGTTTTTCCCAGGTCCTTTAAGTTTGGGCAAAGAGAAACTACCCTGTCTTAGCAAACTTCTACCTTATTTAGTGCTGATCTTGGACTTTTGCAAAACTGACAGTGTCACTAATCTAATCCTGATGTCTGCAATGAAGTTTATTCATTTGGAACACCCAAATGAAGTTTAACTGGAGCAATTTACTGAACTTTTAGGTCCAGCATTTTTCTGGGGCATATTCTGCTTTTAGATTGAATATGACAGTATGTCCTGATTAGCCTGGGAGTGTGAAAAGTGGAATCAAAGCCTTGTTCCAGGCAGCTACCATGTACTATGGCATTCCTTGTCACACTTAGCATTTGACCACGCATGCACTAAAATTTTGCCAGGGCTTTTGAGAGGCCAAATCAAGTCTTTGATTTTTAAACAGGAATGTAAAAGGATGGAATTCAATCTCTGTTTAGTTTTGATGAGCTTTAAATATTTTTCTTTGGAAAAAAGATTCAAATATTCTAGTTGCAGGGTGAAATGGTTATTTCTTCTTTGCTTCCACTAGCAACATTTTCTGGAAATACACCTCACTGGCTGATCATGCTCCCGTGTTCCAGATAAAGCTATTCACTACATGCTTTTCTCTGGCAGAAGCTCTTCTGTTGCCCAGCATGCTCAACTCTGGCTCATGTTAAATATCTAATTTTCTTTAATAATTAAGAAGACAGTTTAGAGACAATCATTGTTATTTCCTTCCTACCTATTCATCTGCTCTACTATCAGCTTCTTTTCCTGCATTTTGATTTCTGTTTTGGTAGAAATCATCTATCTAAGCAGGTCACTAAAAACCGGCAATGGTTTTGCTTACAGTGGTATTAACAACAACCATTCTGGCATTCTTGGATGCTGAATTTCACATAGCAATCACTGGCAAACCCTAAAACTGTTGCAAATTTTACCAGTACAAAAGGACATCCTGGTACTCCAAAAATTTGGTACTCACTTAACCTAGTCAAATTCTTTTACAGTTTAGAAAGCCAGCTGCCTTGCAGTGACCGTCAATTTTATTGTACAAATCAATTTGTCTCCACTGACGGAAAATAATTGCAAAGCAAACAAATTATCCATGCTACATTGAACCCTATTCACTCCGGGGATGCTGAGCTTACAGCTTGAGAAGATTTTCCTCTGCCTGTCTCAAAAATAGAGCTTGCTATTTAAAAAAGCCTCAACAAAACATTAAAAAATCTTACTGCTCTTTCTCTTACTGCTGCTGGAGATCTTCAGTATATTAATTTTGCATTTGGCTAGACATTAAGATGTCAGTACATGGAACTTTTCTGAGTATATTCAAACCCAAGTCTATGATAGGACTTTATAAACTAAATTTTTAGTATAAAGAACACTGTTGTTGAAAATGAAGGTCTTGGAAGCTGCTGAAGGCTTACAAAGTCACTTAAGATCTTATGTAAAAACACAAGCCAGCAGCTTTTTATACAGGCCAATATCCACAGAGGGATTTAAACTCCTGTATAGACTGTAGGGTTGGAGTGCATTTACTCAAATTTCATTCCTCAGAACCACCACTCGCTTTTCATCTGCCACTGGAAACATTTAAATTCTGTCAACACGCCTAATGCCCAGCAGTTCTACTCCTGCAAACCCCCCAGAGTACCTCCACAAAGGGGTGCTGGTCTGACTGCCGTGCCTGGAAGATGGAGAGCATCAGCCTGGTCTCCACAAACTGTGGATGCAGCTCTCATTTCCCAGCAAACACCTGCCAGTGACTAGGATTCCCCAGTTAAGGTGGACCCCTATTTGAGCAATGCCATGCTCCTTCTTTCTCCCTCTGGCAGAATAAATATTTAAGTACTTTGGTGAAACTCTTCCCCAGGAATGCTGTCAGACATAGGTTTCATCCACTCCTCTATATCCCTACAAAGCCTTCCTGTGGGCAAGATACCTCCAAGGTGGTGGCTCCAGCCAGCTCCTGGGAGGGTTGAGATGAGGCCAGCACCAAATCCCAGTGAGACTTCAAAAAAAGAAGGGTCTACCTTCAGAGAAAGGTCTGCTTGTAAGCCTGAAGGAGAGGGAGAAACTTCATCCAGCTGGAAAGACTTAGAGCTACTAGAAGAAAAATCTTGTGCCTTCAGCACTCCTTAAGGAGTCAGGAAAGCCCACAATTAAATTTTTTTTTGCTTCTGGGAGTCAAGGTCATAGTATCTACTGAAAGTAAAGATCATGAGTGCCAGCTCACAGTCCTAACTGAAGGTGTCCAGCTTCAGACCACACAGTCTTGCCCTAAATTGAATGAGAGAACTCAGTGCCAAGCTTGGAAAGCCCTCCAATGTCTAGTGGAAAAAAATTACATCCAGTGAAAATAAAAATAATAATTTTATATGTATACTACCACCTGCTTAGATTTCAGGTGCTGAAGGTGAATCTTCTCCTCTTTTGAAATACTTTCTCATTTTCCAGTTCTTGCTCTGTGAGGCTATTTATAATCAACATTCAGTGCTATGGCAGAAAAAAGAACCTGGGTACTTTCAGTATTCTCTGCTATCAGTAAACTTCAAAATAGGACCACCTTACCAATTTTTAAATAAAAATGAGGGTTACATAAGCAGGGTTGATGCTGGTGTTTCCAGTCTGTCCCAAAGATCACCTGGATGGTAACTTGTCCCAGTAAACCAATATTTAAAGCTGCATTTCGTTCCAAATGTAATTACTTAATTTCATTGCCTCAGCATTTCATAGATGCCACCTGGTAAGAGATACAGCAGTAAGCTACATTTTTTCCCAAAGATAACTTTGAATACAGTGTTTGATGACATACATCCTGTTGTCATGGCTGCTGTTTTTAAGGGTGGGGTTTCTAAGAAATGAGTCCTGTGGTGTCATTTTAAGTGTATATTAAAGCCTACTGGACTGTCTGTATCACTTAGTGTAAAATTTTAGCAAAATTTATCAACTTGTATTGATATAAATTTGCCAGGGGCAAGTTGGAAGAGCTCTCAAATTTTCTAAATTGTGGAAATAGGCACTCGTTATTAGAAAAAAGTTGTAAAATTACCTACACTGAGGAAATAGTTACAGAAAAAACCCTACTTCTTGTTTAACACCATAGAACCTACATGAAAGAAAAGCCTTAGGAAAGCTCTAACTGCACAAAATGGGGCACAGACTGGGGTACAGCTTCCTTCTTCTTAGGTGTCAAAGCCAACAAACCTTCAGAGAAACAACAGTGAGAAGCCAGACTTCCTCAGTTCCAATGTTCATCAACCACCTCAAGCTACTTACCAGACATGAAAGAAAAAGAGAGGCCAAGAAGTCAGTGGAGGGAGTTACAAAATACTTGGTAGCATACAGCCTAAATTCTTTAATGACATTTTTAGTAAATGTTCTTGCTGCCAAATGCAGTTTGCTTCACCATCACATCTGTCTCCATTAATAATGCGAAACTCCACTTCAAAATTATTCCTATAAAGCACTTTGTTAATAGCAGGCATTAGCTTTGTGCATTGCTACAAAAGTCAGTAGAATTTGGTTTTTGTGAATGTATGGAGTTCTTTATCTGAACATTTGCAATTTAAAACATCACTTAGAGCTATGAGAATTCCTGACAGAAATCCACCCCGAGAGAGGCTAAAGTCAAATCACTGGAGACACATTTCTATGATCCTGACCTGGGAAGAACATTGCCCAATCTAGGCTATGATGGGAAAATATTTGAAACAGGGACAAATTTCTCATTGACCTCCTCTTCCCCCACTGAGCTCACATTCTTCACCTCCACTTCATAATTTTTCATGGAACCAGAGGAACAACACGTATTTTCTCCATATGTTTCTGCTCAACCTCTAGTTGCATTTGCAGAGAGGTTAACTTTCCAAATAAGAAGGGGCAAGAGTATAAGCTCCACATTTGTATAAGAAATAAGAAGAGGCAAGAGTGGAAGCATTCAGATGCCCGCAGGAGTAGAAGATCTGAAAAAAATGGAGATATTTTCAAGAACACACTTTTAATGAGATTTCCAGGAGATCCTTCACCTGCACCCCAAATAAAGTGAAATATTTTTGCCTATCATGTTTAATCATGTGTAACTTCATATCTACTTTCTGTTGAAATTATGTGAATTTTTGGAAAGTAATATTTTGGAGGAAAAAATAGTGTGTGAGAAAAAAAATAGACAAAAGAATTTTTTTCACCCACTCAGTAACATCCCAGGAGTCTGTGAACCAACTTCGTTACAATTGTGAGCTAATACTAATTATTATATATTATTATTATATATGTTAAATTATAGAATAAATATTTTAAAATAAAACTTGGCTTCTACTGGGACTTTTAGAAGAATTT
>JAOQGH010000032.1:50355481-50413396 GCA_025769975.1 Gallinago jamesoni
ATTATTATATATGTTAAATTATAGAATAAATATTTTAAAATAAAACTTGGCTTCTACTGGGACTTTTAGAAGAATTTCTATTTAAACATCATCTATTTCTCTTTCTCTTTTTGCATCTAATTTATCTGCTAAACACTAAAAACATTAATTATGTGGTTATCATAACATCATTATGTAAAAGGAAACAAGATGAGCTCTAAGCTCAATCATGTATAAAGTAAACAAACCGCAAACAGGCAGATGGCACATTTGGGACCTGACTCTGCCCTGTGAAGTCGTTTACTGCTTTAAAACTGAAAGAGCAATGTCTACATGGTCCTTGTCACTGGTTTAGCAAAATCATTTTAAAACCACCTTTTTGTTCGAACTGGTACAACCCTGCTTGCAATGGCCATGCTTCACAGGCTCCGTACATAAACTTATGAACCACAGCTTTCAGACCTACGCTGATTTAACATTCAGGTAACTCCTTTACCTTTAATGTGTTTCCTCCCAACTCCCACCTGAAACTCTGAGGGATAAGGAAGGCCATTGCATTCATTTAATATTTTATTAATTGCATTTTAAGTCCACAGTATAACCACGCGCTGCTACTGGAAGGACAAAAGGAAACACTGCATTAAGATAATATTGATTCATTTAACCAGCATAAAACGAAGAAAAGGTCGGTCAAATTGGGGCAAAGCTGGTGCAAGCAAATACGTCCCTGGCAACTAATTGTTGTGATTCAGCTACCGACAACTGCAGGAAGGGCACAGGAAGAGACTCTCCAACCCTCACTAAAGTGTGCCATTAGTCTGTTCTTTGGAGTCATCAGACTGCCTCCAGTTGGTTTTTGCCCCTTAGGCAGTCATCACAATTAATTGGGCATGCAGTTTATCATAGACTAATTAAGTGGCTTCTACTGAATTTGTTGCTGCTTGTGAAGTGAAGGAGCTCTTTCTGGCTTATTATTTGTATCACTTGCAAGGCAGTTTAAAGCACATGGATGTGGCACTTCTAGATGCTTATTAGATTCCCAGCAACAGAGCACCGTTGCACCCAGGAGGGAACGCCAGTCCACCGACTGGTTTGGGGCAGATGTGTTTGCTTCACAGGTGTATTAGGCTGTTTTCTGCAGGAAAAGACCTTGATAAACTTGTGGGTGTGTGTGGGTGTGTGTGTTTGCGATTATCCCTACTCTCCACTGACTTAAAATTTGAGAGAAAGAGAAGGATCCCAAAAGAAAGAAAATCTGCCAAGGTTCCCACTAAGACAGAGACTCTACAGTGAGCTTAGCTCTGATTGGACATCGGGGAATTTTCTTGGGAATTCTACCTTGAGACACAAATTCATAGGACATCAGACATTCTTGGTTCCTGTGCTTGCAGAGTTGTGTGACTATTCTCCTAGAATATTTGCTTTGCGCATGCTGATCTGGGAGTCATTTTGTAGACATTAAAGAAAATGGCAATTTAAAAGGAAATCTCCTTTGAACTAGACTCCATATTTACAACTATGTCACTTTTAACGGCAAGGCAGATCAGTGGTACCTGTATCTGGAGGGGTACGGTTGCTTCTAAAGGTGTTTCTTCACCAGAATGCTTTAAGCAGAAGCTCTGCTGGCTTATCCCTGCTGACATTGCCAGTTAAGCCAAGAGCATTCACGTTTGGCTGCTTTTGCTTGTGCAACACATCTTACAACATTGAGCCACGGTAGGTATCCCAGTCTCCCCACCATTGTCTAAGGAAGTAAGACCTAAACCACTCCAAGGTCAATGTTGATGCCACCAGTCAGACACCTGAAAAGCTCCAGGGAAATGCGTACAGTATTTTTTATTATTTCAGAGTTTAGCTGTGTGTAAATGTCTACAGAGGAATGAATTACATGAGGTGATGAGGGATGGAAGAATTTGAATCTAAAACATAAGAGGAAAAAAAAATGTTCAGCATTGTTTCTGTAATTGGCATAAGAAAGCAATCTATTCTTCATCAAGATAAGGCAGTTTAGCTACTTTATTTGATTATTAGGGCATTTTAGCAAATACTTCTGAGTCCTTATAATGTCCTCATAATGCTCCCATATGCCCCAAAGGGTTGTGTGGTCTCTTCTCTTAGTCTGTGCACTGCAAAGTTGACTTTACACAAAGAAAATCAAGATTGCAAAAGCATTCCTCAACAAGGAGACATTTCCCATTTGGTCTTCAGCTCCTCATTGTGTTTCCCACTCACTTAGCCACAACATTTATTTTTATAAACCAAACTGCCAGGAGCATGCCTGCACCACCCTTTTTGCATTTTTAACATGGGCTAAGAAGAAAATGTCTTGTATTATGCCAGGTTCAAATCTCTGTATTTACCTCCCTGTTCACATAGATTTTCAGTCATCATTAAGGGTGGAGGATATATTTAATGTATAGCTATACTGCACACTAAAATATTGAATAGTGATAAGTTACCCAAGTTACCTTTAAGCCAAGTACATGTGAGCACTGGAAATTGTCTATCCATAGCTGCATTGAGCTCTTCAAAGCTCTTTTCCCCCTCACTTTTTGATGTGCCACAGGTTTCTTCATTTTCCAGCAGAACAGGAGCTGAATGGATACCAGCAACAGCAGGGGGAAAGCAGAAGAGTCCTTGACCCTTACTTTACCCCAAGATGTGTCCCTAAAGAAATATAAGACTTAAAGTTATCACACAGGCTAGTGTAGCCGAAAAACTTTCCCACGGTCTGAGGGCCAACACGCAGTATCTGCTCCATGCCTGTCCTTTGCCAAAATCCAGTAGTCCATTCCTACTCAAGAAAGCATTCAAACTTGCATTCAATGAGGGGCAAGTGGCCAGTTCCCACCAGAGGGATTTCTGCATCACAGTTTCTGAAAGTTGTTCATAGTCTCAGGAGTGGAGCTTAGCTTTATTTAGGTAGTAAACTACAACATCTATCATTTTAATAAAGCTAAAAGTAATAAAATGTCTGAAAACTATGAAAATCACTGCCTTAGAGTTGAATTGAAGCAAAGCACTTGACAAGAGTTTAACATAATGATTGTCATTAAATAACTCATGAAGACTTCCACAACTATATAATATATTAAGGGGTTATTTTAAAGGGTATACTAGTTTTCATACATCAGAACCGTATTCTTTTATATAAGATGACAATTTAAGCTTTCCACCACTATCCACTACTGTATTTCTTCCCCAAGCAGAGAATTTCTGATAAGTCCCTAGGCAGACAGGTCTTTCAGAGGAATGAATGTAGTGTATCGTGTTGCTGTTTCTTCCCATCCATGAATAAGGATATATTTCTACATGATAAGTGATATAAAAAGGACATGAAATGGTCCTTGGTAGAATTTGCCAGTATCCTTTAAAAGATGAGATCCTCAAGAATCACTTAACCCCCAGGTATCCTGAAGATTACAGAATTCTTACTTTTGTTCAGTTCTCCAGTAACCCATACACCTTCTTCTGTATATGCAAGAATTGTGGCAAAAATAGCCCATAGGTTGCAAGATGTCTTTATTCCCCACCTGGGATCCAACTAGAGTTGGTATGAAAATGTTTGCACTTAAGGTAGTTATCTCATAGCCAATGGAGAGTAATAGATGCAATTTTGGGACAATCCATCCTATTTCAAAGTAGGCATGAAACAGGCCTCTAGTTTAGATGAATAATGAAAGTGTCTAATTTCCTGTGTTAGCTATAAACTGGAGCTATTATCTTGGTGACAGATATTAACATTAAAGTCTAGTGAGACGAAGCCCTCCACAGATAGTCCATCTCTTCACATGTCCAGTCTGGCAAGTGTATTCAACACACTTTAATAATTAGAGTGAGGAGCTTCCTGAGAACAGAGAGCATGTCCATGATAAAATGTTCTTTTTGTCTTTTTAATTGAAAATATATTTATACAAAAAGTGTAAGAAGTATGAAGTAGCTTACCCAGAATGGCTTAGTGATCAGAAAATGGTCCGGTTAGAGGGAAATATGTGACCACAGCACTTTTCATGGAGGAAAGAGCTGAAATGAACACGTAGCAGCTATACTGTAAATGTTGGGCTACTGGAGACTGGGCTCTGCCTTCTCTAGCTGGGTTTTCAATGCAAGCTGACACAGCCACTGGAGTTTTCAGAGGAGCAATATGAGTGCTGACCAGACCAAGCCTTTCAGGGGAGGTGGTCAGAGGAAAATCCAATTTGTGAATCCCAGCAGATGCTGAAATAGGAGCCGTACCCCTGAGCATGCCAAGACTGATGCTTTTGGGCAAGCCAACAGGTAGACATTTAAGTGAGCATTATAACATCAGAAGAAAAGTAACCTGCATACTTTTGGTACACAGACTGAAGTAGTTGAGCAAGGGTTCTAAGATTTTAAAATTTGGATTTGTTCAGTTGCTATGCCTAAAATAAAATGGCATCCTGGTCAGAAATGGGTTTTGACACATCCTCTATACAAATAGGAAAATGTATTCTTAGTGATTTCACCTGACTGCAGTGATTTATTTGGTAGAGACAGATTGATCTGTGTTCAGTTTTTTAAGGAAGTTTCTACTTACTAAGTTCTACTCATCACCTGTTCTGTCTTCATATTGTCAAAATGAGCCAGCCTGGGTAACAACTCTGTGCCAGCTTGGTTTTTGTAAGAAAGATTTATCTTTTTTCCTGAATTGGCTGATCAGAAGAGATGGTAAAACCAGCCTTATCTGTGTCTGATAATCCTTACCATTAGAGGGATTTACTTCATACTAACTCCTATGCAGTTCAGTTTCTTCATTTCTCCTTGAAGTTTGTAGCATATTGATGATTAGACTGGATATCACTTTCTCTGGACTGCAGAGGAGATAAAGTATTCTCCAAAGCTGAATAGCAGTCATACCATCCAGTCCTCCAATACAGAAGCTATTGCTTTCAGAATTCCACTTTTCCCTGGATTATATTGATGTATAAAATATATTGCCTGTTTTGTTTTCTTTGTACATGTACATCATCTATCTCCCAGAGATTTACTCTCTCTATAGGGTAAAGGTTTTTACTTGGCAGTTTGATTTTTTAGTAGATTTATGGACTATTTTATAGCTACATATGTGACTGAAATTAAGGTTGACTGAGAAATTCAAGGTATGACTTAATAATGTTCATTTGAATACTGGATTATGTGGTTGAAATATATATTTAGCTGAAACATTATTACAGACATAAAATGCTACTTAATGCCAGTGTAAGAGCTATGCTGTTTTATTTTTGTTTTAGCTAGTGGTACATTGCTTTCTACAATATATTGCTGCATACTTGTCTGTGATTTTTATCTATGAAACATTATTTTCTGATGACAAATGTTATCTTTGTTCCTTTTAAAGATGAATAAAGCAGTAAATTCTGAAGTAATTTTTTATTAATCTAACTTACATTGGTTTCACCATTCTACTCATCATTAATCATATATTATTGCTATCGTCTGCATTAGCTGTTACATGTGTAGCTTTAATAGAAATTCTCATTTTAAAATGGATCACTGCTGTTGCACCTAAACTAACACAACTGTGCAGCTGAGGAGAGCAGGTAAGCCATGGACGTATCTGAATGAAGAATAAGCACAGGGCTGCTTCAGCCAGCCTAATGGTCACGGATAGCCAAGCAAAAGTTAATGCAAATACCTGCTAGAAGAACTGCCACTGGTTTCCACATGGTTGAAGAAACCAAGAAACCATAAGACACAATCCTCACTCTATCATCACCTACATGCATAATCTTAAAAAAAATCCTTAAGGTTTTTCACCAAGCAAGCAGCGCTGTGTGTGCAAAGCTCAAATACCTACAGCACATCGCTGGCTGCAAGTTAGGAAACACAAAACCTTCAAAGCTAGGCAGCCTTTACTTACTGAATTTCTGTGCCAAAAGTTACAGTTATGTTTTTTAAGTTTCTTGTGAATTTACCCTTTAAGTTGTTCAAGGTTTAATTTCTAATTATTGCAACACTGGTGATATTTTTAAACGTGTAACTGTGGGATAAGTGGTGGTACCCAGCATATATAGCATATAGCTACATATAGCATGCATTGCATTGAATAGTCTGAGTTTGCTCAGTGAAATTTTAATGAGAAATTAACAGCTTTTGCATGACAGCAGGAAAAAACACAACTTTCCTTAAAACAGTAAAAGAAATCTAATACTGAAATTTAAGACTTTTATCAGATTATTCAAAATGCCAGTTATTAATTAGACAGAAAAGAACAAGACTGTTTTCCACACACTAAATCACAGTTCCTAAAAGGGAAGAAATAGAAATTAGAAAGATCTTCCTCAAAACATAGCATAATCTGGGTCAGTCCCACTTTTACAACGAAATGCTTATTGATGGTGGGATGCAGAGATGCTCAGCCTCTCCCCTTATCCCACCATGGTGACCTCAACACTAGTGCTGCTGTACCAATGTGACACTGGTAGCCTCTGGGAGCCAGGAGGAGCTGCCAAACTGGGAGAAAATCCCCCATTCATCACACACTCATTTAAGTGGACCTTGGGCCAGAAATTACATGGCCACAAAAAAGCTCCTACAGAGAAGCCCTTCTCTGGTGTCCCCCTGAATGTGACTGGGGGACAGTCCAGTTCCAGCCCTGAACATGTGGCTGGAAGCAGCACACCTCCTTGCTAATGTCCAGCTGTCCCATCAAGGAAGCGGATGTGAAGCCCTTTGGCAGCATGACTTGAGACTACACGACGTCAGAAAAGACAAATGTCAAACGGGATCTCTCCTCTGCTATGCCATGAAGACAAATACAGCAGGGGAAATATACTACAACCTCCCCATCCACTCCTTTTACATTGTGGTACCTTCAAAAGACAGATCTTACTCAGTGAAGGAAGACAGCGTGAGAATCCCTCTGACAGGAACTTTGTAAAAAGGTCTATCAGCTTCGGCTCACATTTCTGTCCGAACCACCCGAACGGCTCCATTCCCTGTTGCTCCTCATCTCCTGAAGGCTGAATCCTCAGTGCTCCACTGCTGCAGGGGGGATGCCCACCCATCACAGAGATCTTCCAGTCTGTCTACAGGCATCATCACAGAGACATACACTCTTTTCTTATTTTGATAGCTCCTTTCGTAATGGCTAAGGACATCTCTGGCTTGTTTTTGAATTGCAGTGCAATACGAGGGTGACGGACACAAAGAAATGGCAGTGGCTTGGCAAACTCTGCTCGACAGCTGGTTCGCAGGACTTCAAAACAGACTGTAACATTGTTTGGGAGTGCTTCCCTTTAGCTGCTAAGCTGAGGCATGAAAAGGAGAACTGTAGAAGCACTATGACAAATGATCTCAGGAAGAGCTTCTATTAGCCACTGATTTTGACGCTTAATGTTTTGTTTTCAGGCCACTAGCTTAAGACACTTTTTTCTTCTATGTTGAGGAAAATAAAGATGCTCCTTCCTATATGTGGGTGGCCCAAGACTGGAACATCGTTTTGTTACAGGAGACAAAGATGACAACAGCTGCAAACTTTTCTGCCTTTGCTTATTATTGTTATTTTTGATCTTAAAAGTTTTTTTATGAGTGAAACAAAGAGATCCAAAGCTTCTTTGGTATTATGAATGCATACAATTTGTGATTTATCTCCTGATACTTTTTGTACGTGTTCTGGAATTTTTTCTGTGATATGAACGTAGAAGAAGTTTTACATATGACATAAGCAGACCTTTCCCTTCGCTCTTTATGCTTGTAATGTTAGTTAGATTTGCGTGCTTTGACTTGTTGGGAAGATTCATTGCTGGCAGAGGAATGAAGTATGGACAGTTGGCAGGTCAGAACACATTAATGTGATTGCTTTGCGCAGAAAAAGTTTGGCTCCATGGTAGAGAAGATCCCCTTTGAAATGAACGTGGAGACTAGGAAATTAATTATTAAGGAGGATGTTACAAAAACGTACGTCAATACTGTTCAATATGTGGTTGGAAGGTAATTGAAAAAAATTATGCAGACTCTGACTTTTAAAAGGAGAAGGAGCCTCATGAACACACACTATAATTCCTGACAGCACTGTCTGGCTGCTGGACATGTCACGCTCCAAAGTATCACTGGAAAAAGGCCAAGTCCAATCTGTAAGGCATGGTTGAGACACAATGGAGACTCACAGGGAACTTTGGTAGGTTTTCATTTGTTTCCTTGTATTTGAGCATTCCAATCCCTCTATCTATTTAGAAAATATTTAATATGCTCCTAACTTTATATTCGATTAAATCCACCACATGAGCATCTTCCAGAAAGGTGCATGAGAGAGCTGATCACTGTGCTCATTTTTGTTCATTAATTACAGAGCTGTCTACAGTTGCTGAAATTTCACCACCATTTACAATCCTTTTAACCATGTTATAATTGTGGGTTGGGTTGGTTTTGTGTTGGTTTTTTTTTGTTTGTTTTTTTAACAAAACTTTCTGATACTAAACCCACAATTCTTGATTGAAATAAATATTGAAGTAGATTTATGTAATACAGTTGAGGATACAAATTCAATGCATTATCTCCCAGATAAATGTACAACTGATGCTATATTAATCTCAAATAAGAATGGAAAAGTGATACGAATTTTGTTTGTATTGTTATTTGGCCATTTTTAACCTTCCTTCCTCTCCTTCCTTTCTTTCTTCCTTCCTTCCTTCCAGCATGCAAGACATTATGTGCATAAAAAGAGCAGCTAATAGCTAGCAATTTTGCATATTGTTCTGATTTTGTTAGCTTTACCACTGTTTTCACAGGATGGTGGCTTCAAAAAAAAGACCACAGAAAACAGTAATAATATCTATTACTGGAAACAAAGTTTGGAAGTACATCTATTGCTTACTTATCTTTGGAACATTTAGGCTTCAGGGTTTCTTTAACTTGGCAAGCCTGGGGAAGGAACACTTACCCATGTGCATGCAGCACATTTGCTCCCATATAATTACTTTTTGTTAATTCTATGGAACTGCTTTCTTTCATTTTTACGAAGTCTCCAGTCCTGCAGCCATTCAAACACATGAATAGCAGACTCCTAACTTCAATCAGATTGCAATTGGGAATAAGGTACTTAGGCATGTGCAGCATCTGGTTGCAGAATTAAGCTCATTCATCTCTTGGGTCTTCTCAGGCAATTACAGTATGAGATTTGTGCACATGCAATGTGGGCTTCTTTACCTGAGATGAGAAAAAAAAGTTTTTAGAAATCTGAGGGCAATCTAGACGGGTAATACAGTTTCTGTAGTAAATATACCAGCTCCAAACAATCACCCTATTCACACACCACAACATTTAGATGAGAAAATGTTCTGAGTGTATAGACTTCATTAACTAGTTGAAGCCAAAAGGAAGTGTGAGCCTGTGTGTGTCATCCAAATTAAGGACATTTTTTTTTAATCCTCCTGAAACCCCACATTTTATCTGATATCTGAGAGACGTCAGAATCTGACAAGACTGCTCTTCACCTAGCTTTACCCAACTATCTTGGAAAAAGTTAATTATTTTTTTAATGTCTACAAATTCCATTAACAAACACATGGACTCAAAACAGTGCATGATGTTAACACTTTCATGTAGTGTGTCATATTTTAACCTAAATTCTTCAGGAATTATCTTGTATATTTTTCTATGCCATAGGATGTGCATGTTTCTAGCAGTAAAATTATTTTTCATTATTTCGCTGAAATAGATTAAAAATCTATTTGCTTAACAAATTAAAAACCTTCAAATTATAATAATATTTAAATAGCATAAAGATTGGATATTATGACTAATTGGAATAGAGTTTACTTTCCAGACATTTTCCTTGATTTGATGAGCTGACTCATGGTACAAGAGATTTCAAAGGAGGGAGGCTGTAAGGATTTAACACTTTTTATACATATGTCTTCAAAAGATAACTTCTGAAACTTTAGTTGGGAAAATATAATATTATTTAATAATACTCACTGATACCGATCTGTCAATGAACAGCTCATCCCTACTGAACATGTTGCTTATTCAGATGAGGATTTATTTCCAAATTCCTAATGATTTTGTTTTTCTGTCTGAAATCAATGCTTATATCACATAATGGATTGTAAAAGTTCCATGTGAGCTGTATTAGGAGAGTGAATGAACTGAACTTATTATGCTAAAGTAATGCAAAAAGAGGAAAGAAAAGAATTTTCTGAATGTTTCTGAAAATTTTTTTCTTTAGTATATAGTCATTAATGTATTAAGACATACAAAAATGCATTAAAGAATCAGGAATATTTTCCTGCAGGTACTTAGAACCTAATAAATAATGAATGTGATGATTAACTACATGGGCAGAAGCACAGAGCATTACCATGAAAAAAACTACATAAAACCTGGACTTTGAATGGGTGTGCACCATTTTTTTAAATATATAAAACCAGTTGAATGTACTCAGTTTTGTGTGAAGAGAAAACAAAAGAAGTAAGTGCGCTTGAACTAACATTGTATTTTCAAATGAAACAGATTTAAATATTGCCAAGAGCAGTGAGGGCATCTGGAGTTGGGTAGAAGGGCAGCAGAGCCAGATGAGAGGAGCACCATGACGCCCTTCAGCGCTGCTTGAGCAGCCACAGAGGTTTGTGCAGGTCTAGAGAGCTGAAGTAAGACCACCACCAGGGCTTCTCCCTGCTTGATGGTGACCCTCCTCGAGCCTCGGGCTGCCCATGTTGGGCGTGAGGGTCAAAAAGTTCCAGTGGGTCATATGGGTCATACGTGTCTTCCATTGACCGGCGGAGGAGCTTGTTGGGCCAAGCCTCAACAGGTCGCAAGACAAAGTCGACTCGCCCGGCCTGTTTCATCTTGGCAGGAAGGGTGACCCTCTTCATCACCCTGCTGTATCCCACCGCTTGGGCACTGATTATGTACGTCCCCGGAGGCAGGAGTCGCCAGTAGTCTCCATCAGCAGCTTAGGAAAGGTAAAGGCACAACAAAACTGAGTTTAGTTTGTAGTCTTAGGAGTTTATAGTTTAGGTGCACCTATACACGTGCATGCACAGACAGCACAAGGTGGTAGGCTTCGAAAGGATCTCAGATTTTGAATAAAGTTCAGATGCAAACACTTGAAGACAAAAAAGAGACTCCACCTGTGAAAACCTGGCCTTGGGGAGCTAATAGAGTAAAATTCCCTTACAAAATGTCAGTAACTGCTGTGCCCGCATCTCAGGGAAGGGAAGCTTTCCTTCATGCTGCTTTCCCAAGGGTACAAGGAATAACACCAAAGAAATCAAACGAATTTAAAACTATATGAAACTTAAGAAAGTGAAAGCTGAATCCAGGCTGCTCTCTCTATATACGTATATATATATTTCATGTCTAAGGAGCTAAGAAATCCCTGCTTTTATTATATTACATTCAATTACTTTGCAGACATTATAGCACATAAGACTATGGAGTCAGAGCTGCAGCTGGTATAAATTGCCATTAGTGTAAAACGGGTGTAAATTTCCTCCAGCTGAAGGTTAGAGCCTGCAGGCAAAAGCAGGGAGTTTTAAAACAGAATATTTATTCTTCATTTCATATTCCCTTTATTCTGAACGGTAAGTTTCTCAACTCAGTAAACATTGCATTAATCCTATTTTCTCAGGGAATTCCTCAGTCATTTTTAACACTGAAATTAAAAGACATTTTAATCACGTGGCATTCTTAACCCCACCTAACTCAAGAACAAACACTCCTTTTTCCATCAATGTAAACACATTTTTTATTTAATTCTCAGTTCTTTAAATGTCCACTGCCAATGGAAAGCCATTGTCTGGGAAGAAGTTTGAAAAAGACCCTAATTCATGACAGAGTCTCCCACCAGCCTCAAGAATCTGCATCATCTCCACTATTGTATCCCCCCTAATGTTAGGGGTTTTTTTGAAAGCTGGAAAGCATCTACTACATTATAAACCATTCCGACTTTCTGAATTGATTCAACAACTATCATTAGAGAAAAATGTTACCATTCATGTCTTCTATTTTGCACTCCTATGGCCTACCCTGTTCTCACTGAAATCAATAATAAAATGAGAGCATTGATTTCAGTGAGAGCCTAAAAGCTTAGAACTTTATGACTGTGAAAATTAACAGTTGCATATGCCTCAATGCATGTTTACCAGCTGGCGACAGGTATAAAGTGAACATAATTCAAGGTTCTAGTTTTTTTGCATTTGATATAACTATTGTCCAAAAATAGCATATATTTATGATTTTCTAAATGAACAAAAAAATGTTGCCTGCCCTTCAATCGCTGCAGTTATTCCAGCTGTTAAAATCAGTGTGGCTCCTACTCTAATGTCTACACCTCATGCTCACAATATTTCAACTAAGTTATTCTATCAGGGCTCTGTGCATCCACACGCTGAGTTAGAGCCCCTCGGCCGGGCTATTGTCATATTCCCTCAAACATGAATCATAAAGGTGGATTTCTGAATTTGATGGACAGCAGACAGTTCCAGGTGGAATGTTTTTAACAGCAAGGACTGCATCATCCCAGAGACACAACAGACTCAACTGTGTCTTCACTCCTACTATTATAGAAACAAACCCACAGCTGAGCCTTCAATTCTCCATTAAGGTGTCACTTCTATCAAATACGACAAGACTTTTGCAGGTTAAGCTCTCAGTGCTTTCACCCTGCCCCAGGAAAAAAGCTCAAACTAAAAATATTACCTGTGGTGACATCATGCTGTATGCCCCTGACTGAAATGCGGGCATTTTTTATTGGGTTGCCAAACTTATCAGACACAATTCCTTTTATCCCCCGATGAACCTGGCAAAGCAAAGCAAAGTTAAATGGGAGTCATTTATTATGGTACCACCTCTTCATCTGCTACAAGGAAAGCCCTGTAGAGAGGAAGCAACTTTCAAGAGGTTCAACCCATTATTCAAGCTCTTGGGCACTAATGCCCCTTCAAATCACAATCTCTGTTTTGGGAGCTCCAAGGGGGCTGAGGGAAAGGGATAACTGACCAAGAGCTTTTTTGGGCTTGGTATATGGCTCTGCGTTGAGCGTCCCTTCTCTGCACAGATCACTGGCACCTCATGATCTGACCCTGGTATTTAAAGACTTTTTCTGAATGTCTGCCCTAGACCACCCAGAACCAAAAAGAAATGAAAAGTTAAGGCTTTAAAAAACAATCTAAACAACGAAAAGGCATCGCTGGTGTTAAGAGTGAAGTTAATGCTAAAGCAATGTGAATTTAATGGCCTTTAATCTACTCAAAGTGCAGCACTAAAGGATGTGTGAAATAACTCAGAGTCAAGCAGAATTATTATCTTTCAGACAGTACCACCTATCAAACAATACACTGCTATCCTGGCAGTAGAATCCATTCATGCAGGCTGTATCAATAAACCAGGTCTTCAGTATTAGTTGAAATACATAGTTTTCATTTTCTTTCACTGCACCTAAAAGGGTCCAAAGCTGCTTAGAGATAAAGAACCACAAATGAACAACTGTCTTGTGACAGACCCAGTATTACTAATTTAAAGTAGAGCAGAAGCATAAGAATAAAATAAGATATATAACTTCTATATCAGTATTACTTAATACACAATTTTTAACAGAATATTTGTTAATAATTCTTAAACACACAGAAGCACATTAATCAGTACATGATATTAAATAAAATTATTAATTGGTTAATATTCATATTCAATATCAGCAAATGGGAATAAGTGAGGGAATTCTTTAGCTGCTTGGGATTCATCATTGCTGTGCTGCCTACAGTTCACTGCATATCAGAATGTCATGATAGCAGTGTATATAATATCCCTTTTCCCTTCTCTGCAAGCCCAGCACCCAGCTGCTTGAGCTGATGAGAAACATGCTTGGCGACAAACTAAAGAGCGATGTGAACTCTATCATACAATTAGATACACAAACACCTCACTGTATTTGAAGTTCAATAAAACAAATCAGGAAAAAATCCAAGGATTTAAACATTAAATCTCTTAAGGTTCTTTTTTGCAAGATTCTGAAATGAAAACATTTTCTATTGGCAATTCTATATAACCATTTTGAATGAAAAATAACATTTTTCCACTAAACTCCTATGATTAGCTTGATTTGGTCTTTACTTGACTTCCCCTCACTCTTCTTTCTCTTCCTCTAATTTTTCTCTCCCCATTATCCTTTGTCACAAAAGAATAGAAATAAAGAACAAAGCATCAAACCAATGGAAAAAATACATTCGCTTTTCTGTTGGAATACAGAGGTGTTAAAAATAAACATGAAAATATCCAACTTTACAATAATTCTTAATAAAAAGTCTAGTCTAGTGACAGTAGTTTTTTATTTAAGGTGAGGCTGCATTGTAACTGCTCTTGTTAAATAGCTGTTCCATACTGAGTGGAGCTATTCACTGCAGAGTTTGGGAACCCAGTCCTCAGTATAAGGACTTGAAAACTGTCCCTTAAGAACTATTATGATGAAGGACTGCAATTTGCTTTTCAGCATGGACTTGAGGATTTATCTTACGGATAGTGGGTAAATCTGGTCAGAAGAGTCATCTAAGACACAAATTTAATTTACAGTGTAGACATACTCAAAGTAGTATGACCTCATCCAACTTCAGTAATAATTTTGCAATTACAACATGATGGGATAAAAATGTCAAAATTGAAATATCTTTAACAATGTTGATTTGTTTTGCTCTAGTAAGTATACTGGTTTTGGTTTCGCCTCAAGTCTGTGCCACATAAGTTTGGGAGAGTGTTTTGATACCAATTCTGATGGGGAGAAGGGATCGGCGTTTATGAAAATGAATTCTATTTCTGCGTGTTAAGCCAAGTAGATTTGTACACACACCAAACAGCCTGGTATCTATCAGAATAAGAAAAGTTTGAATTGGTTATGGCAGACTTAATCCTTATCAGGAGTAATTCGGTCATCCTTATCTACAAAGTTGTTTTGCTTACTGTCCTGCATTTACTCAAAAAGCTTTTCCAGCACAGACTTCTACAGTATCTCACACTATAAAAATCTTTACATCTTGAAGACTTCAACTGCAATATATATGGATTTAACCCAGCTCCATTTGGATTCACTAAAACTCATTTTCATCAGACAGCTGTAAAATGAAATGAGTTTGGTGGTCTGTACTGTAGACTTTATTGAATGATAATACTTACCACAAGTAGCAAGAGGTTGCTTAGAAAGGCCATAAAAACACTCCTAACAATTTTAAATTACTGCGTACTCTATCAAAATAAGGCATGACAGAAAGCTAATCTACTAATGGCTAAGAGAAAGATGACCAACTTCTGTTTCTGTGTTCACTTACTTATTGTCAGGGAGGTATTTGTTTTTGTTGAGCTTAGACTTATTATTAAGAATGACTTTTAAATGGCATGGTTTAATGCTCAGAGACACAGTTGTTCCTTTAGAAGGTCAGGCTTCAGATGTTTTTTAACTATGAGCAAGAAATCAAGCTGAAAAGCATGGAAGCTAATTTCTAGCAAGATACTTAGAACCTCCCCATTTCAGCTGAATCTAAATCTCCTGCTGCCGTGCAGTAGGGTTTGGGCCACAAACATGGAATATGGAAAGGAAAAAGTTCCAAGAAGGTCTCTGGAGAGCAAATCTTGTTGGTTTATTCTTCAAGAGTAAGGCTCATCTCAAAAGCCTTCTTTGACCTACATGATTCTATGAGTCTATGATCCACATTTTTCTGAATATGCAGGTTTTCTCCAGCATTAAATTTTGGAGAGTCAATTTATAAAGTTGCACAAAGTATTTAGAGACAAATCCCTTTTTCACTGGTTTCAACGCCTTTAGAGTCTTCAATCTCCATCCTTCCTGCAATATAGGCAAAATATTATCTGTGTGTCCTGCTAGACAAACTGAGGCACCGAGGCCCCTTGTGGAATGTGATGGTTGATTTGGTGCCATCTCAATAACCAACTGGGGAAACAGTAAAGAAACAAATATTGACAAAGAATGAAGAAAAACCCCTGTAAGCAGGTCTGTAAAAGCAAAGCCATACCATTTCCATGTAATTCAGAAGAGCATCTCTGTTTTCATGCCAGATTGTAAACAGTTCTTCCTCCAAAGGAAACTTTTCGCATCCTACCTCCACAGTAATTTCAAAGCAATTTGTGTGAAGGTAATTAAAATCTGCCATACCTATAGGTTTAAAAAGAGAAAGGAGAGATCATGAACAAGCCATTTAACCCTTAACTAGTGCTTTGCTGTTGCAGTCAGCTAAACGAGTCCTTGTGGATGTGGGTTAATATAGCGTAAAGAGTGTGCATGGCCAATATATAAAAAGTATTCAACAAAATCAGAATTCTACAACTCATTTCAACTATGAATTAAGTAATGGCAATGACAATTCTTTCAGGCGAAAAAGCATCATTTAAAATTATTATTCACCTGACCAAGAAGTAGCGATAGAGAGATAAGGATTGGTTAATCACGGTAATTGGATAATCGGCTGTATCAGAGGTGATTGCCAAGGGTCACCAGCAAAGAGATGACCTTTTGCCATTTGTACGTTCAAAACTGTTTCTGTACAAAAGACATTGGTTATAATTTTCAGAAGAATGTAAGCCGAAGATATTTAAACCTAATTCTCACTCATGCCCCAAAGCTCTCTAAATGCCTAGTTTCAACATAATTATTTGGGGATACAGCTGAGTCCTATTTGAAAACACAACTGAAGCATTGCTTAAAATTTTATGAACACTGATATTTCATCCATGCCAGTATTTCAGGAATCCTGAAGAGAACTAAACGCTATTATCGGGGAAATCAAATTAGCAACCTAAGCACAAATGAATGGGATGTTTGTCTCTGTTGTAGTTTTTTTCCTGAAAACGAGTTTATTTAAACTGTACTTGCATAGTCTGCAGAATGGATTCATATTTATGCCACTAAAAGATGAGAGTGTAACATTAAGCATTTATTTCCACATTTTAGATTTTAAAATTAGGATTATATTATGTGCAATAAATAATTGAACAAGTAACTTGGTAACTTTTCTTAGGTCATTCCAGGGCTGAATACATCCCATGGTTTCTGAATATATATGTTACCTACGTACCTTTTGCTACTAAATCCCTTACGAGTTACTTTTTTGCAGAAGTCTGACCTAAAGCAAACTGAAATGAATAAAAATGTTTCTTTCAAACCCTTGTGTCTCATAAAGGTCATATAGAGGTTTTACCTCACTTGATATGATGGTAAAGTGGTTTTACCTCCAGTGAAGCTGTACCACTCAGCACCATTTATAATACCCCCGCGTTTTACAAAATTTCCACCACAGCGTAGCTCAGATCGGTCCGAGATGACTGGATGTGCATCTGCGTAGGCTTTAGCCAGCATTTTAAACATCTGTAACGAAAGGGTTGGAAATACATTTGCTTTTACAAACTGTAAACACTGCCAATGCTGCTCGTAACTAGTGCTCTCGTGAGCCCACACAATGAGCCGTCTTGCATCCTCGAGGCTGATGGAGGGGGTGAACCTCCATGCAAGGATATTCTGCCAGGAAATTTTCACTTGCCGCCTTCTCCAAGATCCCTCCCTGCATTCCAATATATTTAGCCAGAGATAACAGTGGATTTTGTGATACTTGGCTTCAACCTATCATCTGGGGCAGTAGTAGAGGGCTTGTTTTTATTGTACTTCAAGTCCCAGGTTTCAAAGTTGAAATTAACTTTCCCCTTCACTTTTTAACTTGTACTATTTTTACCCTTTCAAAAACACCTACACTATCCTCAGCCCAACCAGATCTTTGCATTGGCTGTTGCTGTTTAAAATAGACAGTGTCAACTTGCTTTGCTCTTATCACTCACATAGGACAACCTGCCAGATTGATCTCGATGACAGTTGCTTCTTCATGGGGCAGAAACCATTCCTAAAAAGCAGAGGATAGGATGTGGTGATGGTGCATGTCACCACTGATTTCCTAAGCGTTGATACTGATGAATAGCAGAGGAGTCACCATCCAGAAAGGAAAAGTGACAGGTAGATGTAGTGAAGACAGAAGAAACAGCAGTGATCGGCAGAAACCATTTCTTTGAATCAGGTTCCTGCCATTTTTCTCCAGTGTTTATTCCAACTTTGTACAGAAATTCCCCCTCTCCTTTTTGTTTATTTGATCCTCATCTAGAAAAGCTATAATTTCAGATTTCAACATTGAAATAACAGCAAATGTCAGATGCTACTTGATCTTACTACTTAGCATCATGAGTTTAATTGCATATTACTTAAGACGTGTGCAAGAAGTTAGGTGGCTCAAAGAAGTGATACTAAAACTTTTTTCTTGATGTTCTCACCAAGGATAAAGACCAAAATGACCAAGCACTCAACTTTGACATAATATTTACAAATGTTTCTAATAATCACTAAGCAGAGCCAGCTATGGGATCAGATATGTGACCAAGGAAAGGTGGAAAGCGAGTGTTATGTACCTGCAAAGACAATTTACAAAAATACTTCTGATGTCCAGACTCTGAAAATCCTGTCTTAATATAAAATGCTTTTGCATCTCTTTTGAGTTTCTATGTCTCTAAGTATTGCTCAGCCCAGACAGTTAAGTCTCCTTCAAAGTTCTGCTGTAAAGAAATGGATGTTAATTAGATATGTAAAGATGCACTTTTACTGTCAGTAGTCTGGGGCCAGGCCCAATATCTTTAATTTCTACAGAAATTTTTGTCCGAATTCTGAACTTTCTGTGAGAGATATTTGCTAATAGTTTAGAAGGTGTCCATGTGACTTCTGAGTATGTTCCTCACCTTACCCAAAGACATCTGCAGATGTTTTATTTCAAGTGACCAAGTCTGTCTTCTTTATGCTTTATTTGGTAAAATGAGGTCAGGGCTGTTACCTCCACCAGCACTTTTACTCCACTGACTGTCACAGGTTGGGGATTTTCAGGAGGAGGGAAGGGAGTGTTTCCATTCACCCAAAGGATTGAACTTGACTTGACGTGCACAGGCATCAGTGCAACTTCTTGTGCAACACAAAGCAACAAGAGTCTGATAAAAACATCCATCTCCACAAAAGGCAAAAAATGGGAAAGTTCTGGATTAGGTGGGCTGAACCAGATGCAAGAATGTGAGTGTAAGGACGTGGCCTCAGTGAGTACCAGCCTAGGCTGTGACTCGGGCTAAAGAAGCTTAAAATCTTCTGCCTCCTGGAGCAGGTGGCAAGAGGCTCCTTGTGCTCACGAGGGACACAGGGAGGTGGGAGTACCCAGATGCATTTTCAATCAGGGAAGCCTGGTTTAAATATACATCACAGAATTCGCCTTTTTAATTCCTGGCCATTACCTGCACTGCAGCATCTCACCCTGGGCTGCAGCCAAGGGTGCAAACCCGCCTCATTTCCACCTGCATGGCAAATTCGACAGGTCAGCACTCAGAAGAAGGGTTATGGCTAACGTATGGCAGCTAAAACAAGCTGCTGTATTTCAGGATGCAGGTTCTCTGGCAGCAGCAGCTGCAGATGACATAGCTTAAATGCAGGTCACCTCACAGGTACAGATTTTATAACGTTCTGGGCAATTTAGAGTGATACAGGTAGTGTTGTTAAGGTAGCTGTGCTGACTAATTTGAGAAATTGGTTTTAACTGTGGACATCCCCAGCCCTGCCCTGTATGTTTGAAACTTCTGAGTTTGTAGCTACCTTCCCATTCTTTGCAGCCACCAACTATGCAGCAGCCACCCATGTGAGGTCCTCTGTCTCATGCTGTCTCAAACCAGAGATGCCAGTAGGGCTTGCCCAACTGTGCACTGCATTTGGGATGGAGCACTTTGTATGTGCGACCCCATCATTTCACTCAAAACTCTTGTGCTGTCCCTGACTGGAGATGATGGAGGGACTGATGTCCTTCCATTCCATGTGTAAACTGCTTGATAAGGCACACATGGCCATATTCCTCCACCATTCCTCCACCATCTATGTGTAAATTGGGATAGCCCTGACCCAAGTGATGGGATGTAAGTGCACAGATTTATGATTTCTCCTAGTCCTCATCAAGAGCTTCTGTAGGTTTCATTACCACCCACCAGACATTTTGTACATGGGCTTTTTACTGCGCAGTGCTTTGGTCTATTTTACTGCCAGATCACCACCAGACACTTTTAGCCAGGTATCATACAGCTTAGAAAAAATGGATTGATATAGAAAATGTTTACAGTTACAATTATTTAAATATTTAATAGGCGCTGTTGAGAACTGTCACTTCAGAAGAAGCCAGCCCAGAGATATACTCTCAAAGATAATGGATGCTTCAAGTCAAAGATCAACTTCTCAATTTTTTCAACGGCTGTCCGTTATATAAAGAACCACTTTTTCTTAAGAGGCAAGGGACATATTTAACATATGCTGGAAGGCTGAAAAACTAGCTGTTCTCCTAGTGGGCATGTCGGCAATGAATACTAGATTGAGGAAACCAGAGGGAAATAGGAAAGATGGCAAAAAATTTCACAGAAGATTTACAGTGAGTCCCAAATGGGGAACTTTCCAGGGACAGAGGGAAAAACCATTCTTGTTCATCTGACCTGGAATAGATGTTACAAGGCTGCCACCATACGGCAACCAGCATTTTTTTTCCTACAGGTTTCAACAGAAAATAACACTGCTGGCCCGGCTTTTCTTCAGAAAATCAGAGGTAAAAGTATCATAGCCTTCATGCTTTAAATAGTAAAAGCCTGGCTTTTCCTAACCTGTGCCTTGTGAAATCATGCTTGGCCTAACAAAACATGGGTAAATCTTTACAGATCAGTGTATAACTGATGCTGTATTTTAAAGCACATTAAATAAGTGTATAAATCATATTTTATATATGTATACCTACATGCATTATGTATATATAAACATGTGATTTATTACATATTTCATACATACCTGCATACATATACAAACATGCATACAAGCTAAATAAATCAATGTTTGTTGCTTGTTAAAAGAAAAAGGTCTTGTAGTTCCCCACATGGAAACCATACTGTTATGCTCACCGTGCAAAACCAAAATTACCTTCTCATCAGGTGTAGGGGAGAACATTTTTTCTTCCATAGGATGCCTTGAATAGTCGTAAGGATACGTCACAACCAGTTCACCCCCATGGAGACTGGCAGAGAGCACAAACGGGATTGACCTCAACCACTTCATGACTGCTTTTGTCTCAGGGGCCACCTGAAATCCAGGAGAAAAAAAAAGTTGTGAATAGTCATGGAACTCCAAAGGAATTTTGTCCTGGGCAGGATGAAGCACAGCAGAGAAGGGAGTGTGTCAGACAGGAGAAACATGAGTCTTTTGGCCAAAGGTTAATGGGGGAAGAGTGTGAGTTTGCTACAGGGAACAGACGAGACGCACTGCTCATTGTAGAAAAACTGAAAAAAAAAAAAAAGAAAAAAGAAAAAAAGAAAAAAGGGACATTTTGAGCAGTTCAAAGTGATAAGGGCAGCATTTTTGGCTTGAAAACGTGTGGCACTGTACCACTACTTGCAAACCAAACTCCTTATCTAATTGCATTTCTGAATCAGCAGGATTGACTTTGGATGGATAAACTGGAATAGGGGGATCAATTTGTAACTCTCAGCACTTCCTGGAAATACATTGTCCTCTTTCCTATCCTTTGCAGGTTCTTCTGCAAATAAATGAAAACTAATGTATACAAAGCACAGACACGACTGCAGTTTACCTGTGGTGAATTGCTGCAGATAAGCCACAAATGTCTTTCTAACAGTCCGTGCTCAGTGACAGCTGCCAAGGGAGTGGGTACTGGACACCTAAAGATGCTCAGGCCCCTATTTTCTGCCCAGCATGCTGAAGGCTCCTTCATCCCCTTTTCTGAGGAGTAATTTCACGGACCTGCTCGGCTGTTAGTTAATTTTTAGGGGTAACAGTGTCATCTGGTGGCCGGTCTCTGCAAGCCCAGACATATGCCAGTGACCTTGGAGGAGGTGATGTTCTTTTCCTTGCAGCTTGTCAAGTTACCAGGGGACTGTGGGTGAAGGCAGAAGCTGCTAATCCAGACTCTGCTTTGCACAAAAGCAGATAAGCAGGTTTTAGAAAAATAAGCAAGATCTCTTATAAAATAAACAAGATCTCCTGGACTTAGTTCAGGTTCTATATAGGACTGCTAACATGGTATATCACCCCTTGCTTTGGTTCCCAGGGTCCCAGAATGGCTAATGACTAGTAACAGGGAACCAAGTCAACAATGTGAGGGAAAAAAACAAACCCAGAAAACAAATAAGGAAACAAAAACCAAGCCAACCAACCAACCCACCCAGAGACCTATACATTAGGGTTACAATAATAGTAAGTCCTGCTTTATTTGGAAGAGTCCCTATTCTGCTATTGGTAAATCACAGTTTTGGGATGCAGTGGGTAACACAAACTTGGGTGTGGAGCAGAGAAAACCACTGTGAGACAAAGGTGCACCATGGATGTATCACCGCTCCCAGCAATGAAGTGGAAAGCAAAGGGTGTCAGGAAAAAGCCATGTCTAAGTACAGTTTTAATATACCACCCTACCTGTTCCTGACCTAGGCAGGAGGCTACATCCCTTCAGATGCCATAGTTATTAACCAAGTCCTCCTAGTTTTCAGCTTTTCTTAAAATGCCATTCTGTAGTCATTGAGCTAAATTAATGCCTCCAGCTGCTGCAGCTGTGCTATTTGAAAAACCTGTACCTTGTACTTGGGAAGAAATAGGAACCTGAGGGTTCCCACCGCTGTAAGGGGAATCATTAAATCAGCAATTTGTGGTTAGCATATGGACACAAGTCAGATTGTGCCATGCCAGGTCCATTTTATCTGTCAGCCTAGTGGTAGCCTCTGAATATCTGTGTTGCAACTGTTCAATCTCAGTAGTATAAAGAGGCAACTTAAATGCAAGATGAGATGTAAAGGGTAAAGTCTGATCAACTCAGGAGCACCCAGAGAGCACTTTGCGTACCAGGAACATAACCAAGGTTTTTTGTATAATTGGGAAGATTAGACACACAGTTTCCAGGAAAGGCATGACCTGAAAAACATTTTTTAAAAGGCAGATAAAGGGCACTCTGAAAGGAAAGGAAAAACGCTCTGCACTTTTTGCAGTCTCACACAGCAACTCACACAATGCAGAGGTGGGAGTAGAAAACAGCTCACCAGGCTTCATGACAAGGAACCTGGCAGTGTCTGAAGAACACTACTGGCAGAAGTCAAAGTATTTGCTTTCCTGGTATTCGTGCAGTATGCTAGGATAATCTGATAATGACCTTTATCCCTCGGGAATTTCAGACTGAACCAGCCACTCTCACCTGAACCCAGAAAACGCTTTGTTCATTCTTTAAGTCCCTCTTCTGAAAACCAGGAGACTCCAATTGGCTTGTAAGAGGTTGCAAGCGGCACTGCCTGCCCCACAGGTCCTTTCTTGGGGGTTCACGGGGTGGCTGAGGAGATGGCACCAAGCCCACACCCTCCAAGCCCCAAGCACCAGCACTCCGCAGGAGGATGCTGCCCCAAGATCTCAGCAGCTCCCTGCCCAGCCTGCAGGTGCCCCAGCCCCCACTGCCCAGCCAGAGAGACATCAGAATCAGCCCTGCTTTCAAACAGCAGTCTTGGGCCCCAATAAGAAGATTTTAAATTTGCTTCTTTAATTCAGTGGGCAAGGGTGAAATGCATTCTCTTTAGAGAGCTCCTGAATTCAGTCACCCTGATTAACCAACTTACTCACTAGATACCTGCATGAGCCAGAAGACACTGCTGTGTCACAGAGCCAACGTTTTATTGAAGTGAATGTTATGGAAAATCAGGAGTTTCAGTGTCACTATTTTTATCCTAATAACATTTCAGTGACATCACGTACCATGATTAAGGCTTTGAAATGTGCACATCCTGGTTCAGCTCCACCGGATGATATCAGATGGTATCTGTGTCATTCTGGCCTTTGACTATTCATAGACTTTTCCTTTAATGTGGGTTTTGATTTATTTTGTTTTTTCACCAGTGATCTTGCTTTTTAGTCAGAGGAGATCAATTTTAAAGTATCCACCTCACAAGAACAATTTGGGGCACAATTAGAAAACAGCAAAATTATTTCAGCTTAAGTACAGGGAATGGCCACTACCCTTTTTAAACCTGAATCTCATTACTGTTGATTATACTGCAATTAGTCACTGTCTCCATGGCTTTCAAAGATTTCTTTTTTCTCTTTTAGAAGCAACCAGGCTCAATTTTGTTAAAGACTATGTCAGCCTCCACTGGCACAGACTTCCAAATTCTGTTTGAGTCAGGCCAATTTAACTGACTTCATTTGAGATGAAGCCTGAAGTCTCTCAGTCTGAGCCCTCAGACCACTTATTACAGTAAATCATAATAGCAGGGAACACAATGCACTGTACAGCAAGGGTTATGGGGAGGCAGGAGCTCTCCTGAGTTTACACCATTGGCTGGGAACCTGCTTTCCATTTTCTGATCTTTATACAATGCCCTGCAATACTCAGATAATTACTTTAAGAAGGCAGGTAATAAACACTATTAAGTAAATGAAAGCTGAGAGGCTGGTGTTGAAACATCCAGTCTAATGCACTCACATGCACAAGGCCGACTCCTGTAAGAGCCTGACAAAATTGAAGCTCGTTACGGGAGAGCTGATTTGGCTGTTCTGTGATACCACCAGTGGAGGAGAGGGACACAAGGCTGCAAGACTGCTTAGTGCCAGGCTTCTGAACTATGTGAAACTGCAGTCATCAAGGAGATTTTGTGGTGCCATCCAGGTCACAGGCAAATTAGTTCCCTCATTTGTTCTGCAAAGTATATGGCTTTGGAGGTGATCTGGGTGTTGTTTAGGCCAGGACCCATTTTGGGGTCAGGAGAGCATCTAGAGGTTCCCTGAGGTTTGATGCTCTGAGGAATGAACCATTGGACCACCACCTTATTTCAATTTATTCTTCAAAAACAAGAAAAGGTTTTCAGGAGAAGGGATGTGTTTATGACCCTGGGTCTTCACCTCCTGAGGTAGAACTCAGACAGAGGGCGGTTGTGTGCCAGGTCTTCCAGGTCCCTTGTCTGTGGTGACAAACACCCCAGGGTGACCAGCACGCTGCAGCTGAGGCAAAGCTGGACACAGCAGTGGGGGTCACTGTGGAAGAAATGTCAGGCTGTCTCCATCCAGCCCTCTATAAACTGCTGTGATATTACACAGCATCTAAGAAAGCTAAATACATGGTTGTAAAAATGACTTCTGCAACCGGCTGCCTACCACCAGCCATCCCCAAAACCATCAGAAGGATGAGGGCAGAAGCAGGACTCAGGGAGGGAGCAGGGAGGTAAAAGCCAGAAAATCCAGAGAGTTGTGGGCACTCGGCTGCACAGTGTGAGATAAGCTCACAGCTTGCACTGGGAAAAAAGAGGGGTCAAAGCCCTGTTGCTCCTTCCTCAGTGGTGCTTGGGGCGTCAGCCCTGCATCTCTGGATGCAGAGAGTGAGCACATGGCTGGAAGGAGATCTCCATCCTTTTCTTCATACCGTAAACTCTGCTGCACAACCACTACTCCAGACCAAAACCAGGCAAAAGCAGCTTTCCTGGATACCTCCATGGAAAACCAAAGGCATTTTCAAAGATTTTTTTTTTTTTCTGGCATGCCTGGCACTCCTGTAGCCTGTCTGCACATAGCTCAGGGAACAATACAGTCATGAAAGAGCTCCCAGGAGACTGGCACCCTCACTACCGATTCTGCAAAGAGCTATGCAAAGAAAGGACTCTCATAAGTAGGATGTTGCAGATGCAGTTTGACTCATCAGCCATATCTTTGTGGCAGTGCTTGGTGGCTGAGCTACAAAGCCTTGGCAAGAACTCAAATAAGTGGCTGCAAGTTCATGTTCATAAGACAGGGAACATCTCCCTGTAAGCATCTCCCCCAGGAAAGCACATACACTGATGGCCAAAAAGCCTGGCAGGTAACAGAACTGCAATGGCATGGAATGGCCAGCCTTGACAAGGTTGAGAGCAAGACAACGCTTGTTCTCAAACCAGGAACCCAGTGAGAAGCTGTGACCAAGAGAGACGGTCTCTGCAAGAGGGTCTGAAATAGCACGATGACTTCCAGTAAGGTGTTTATATACATGTATATGTGTGTTTGTAATGCATATTGTTTTATGATATATTTTTGATTTAGTATGTTCTTTTGAGTACACATTATGTTATGTTATAAAAGCTGGCATGTTCCCAACTAACTGAATAATCTTGTTTTGCTCTATTGGAACAGGATGACAGATATCGAACTAAACTAAGCCATCTTCAGAGAACTGCTGTGAAATACAGGAATCCCCAGCCCAAGTCCTGGCTTTAGAGGATGAGGAGGGTTTCCTAAAAAGGGAACAGGGATGGCTGCCAGCCTCAGTCCTATGTGGGAAAGCAAACCCACTGGGAGAGCAGGTGAGACTCTGTCATGCAGACAGCTCAGAGCTCACACCTGCAGCCCTCAGGTCACCTCTGCAAACAACGTGGTTTCACACCAGGTATCTGCAAGGCTGGGCTTAATCCCACTCCCAAGATTCTCCACATACACTGTTCATTTGTGGAAGGAAACTTTCAGTTTAATATCTGCACATGGTTCTTAGATGTACGGCTATGAAAACTACAATATACAAGTGGGATGAATAAAAACTATTCTCTCTCTAGACTTTTCTCCTAAAATCCTTTTTTTTTAGAGACGTTTACATTTGACCTCAGACTCTGCTCCACATGCTCTCAACTCTTCTTTCCCATCTGAGGCTCTTTACTTGCATTTTCCTGATCACTGTCTGCATTATTATCATCTGTCTTTATTATTATCTGTCATTATTCATTCAAAAGTTGAAAACTATTAAGCTTATGACCTTATATAGAAATCTAGTGACATGAGCTGGTGTCTGTATGACTGCGTGCATAAAATAGAATAAACGTCTTGAGCTTAGTTATGTTGAAAATCAATGGTCTCACTGTGCATTACTGAGTTTCTCATAGTTTTGCATCTTCATATGTACGTTATCCTGAGGAACTGAGGTGCTTTTATCCAGATATTACTATTGTGAAACCAAGGCATCATCAGAGATGCCTTTGGGATTTAAACTGGGCCTCATATGGGATCACCTGAAGCACAGTAGAGAACCAAAGTATGGTCTCTCAAATCTTCTGCTAATACACCAGCTGCTGAAACAACCTTCTTCTCCATCTGTCTGAGGTTTTGTGCTAGCAATAAAAATTGAATTATCATAAAATGAGTTTAAAATCAGAAAAGCAGAGCTCCCAATATCAGAACCACTGATTTGGCTTCCTGTGTCTGTTCTTTCAAGGGGAGCTAAGCTCCATTGTGAGTTGCTAGTGTCAGGGGCTGCTGGGCTGCCAGTGACATAGGCAAGACTGAGCTTTGCATTCCTGGACATCGCATGACATGAAACTTAGTGATGATGAGTGCAAGGCCCTAAAGTGCTGCCTCTATCCTGCTCCCTGGAACTGGAGGCAGCAGCAGCTCTCCCTTCCAGCACCACTGCAGCTTGACAAGCTGTTTCCATTACTCCAGCTGGTTACTGTCTTTTATAAACTTCCTTTTGTGGAAACTGGTGTCACACAACTTCACATGAAGCCTTTGTATGTTTTCCAAGGCAGAAACCACTACTGCGTCTAACCTGTGCAATGACAGCCAAATCCATAAAGTCTTGAACATGCTACCACAGTTTCAGTAACTAATGATGAATCATTGCACAGCAAAATCCAAATTATCCACAAATTTCTGCAATGATTTGTGACACCTGCCTCGCTGGCCAGACCTACACCATGATTTTTCATGCCAATTCTGAGCCTGTCCAGTTTAGTCCTGCTTATAATATCTAATTACCAGAAGATAACCTCAGACCAAGCAATCTGTGCTTCTTAATTCATGAGTTGCTCTGTAGTATATGTGATTTATAAAATCTGTAATTCATACCTTACCCCACCAGTAGGATTGTGGAATGGGGATGTGGTCAAGGCGGGCCCCTCGAATCCCAGCTCTTCTGTAAGCCTCAGACGTCAAATCAGGGAAATTTCTGTTCAGGTCCAAGTTCTGAGCTGTCTGTCGTCCAATGACCCATCCATTGTAACCAGCTCCCTAATTTGTAACACAGAAGCCAACCTCAGAATAACTCCCTGTCTCAAAATATCGCTTTGTGGAAATTGCTTAAAATGCCATTTTAATCAAGGGAAGTTTTAAAAGTAGTAAACTGAAAATGTCTACGGCGTTAAAAACCCCACACTTATTAATCATTTTTTATGCCCATGAACACTAACGCGCTCACTAGCCTGCAGGAAGCATTTCACTCACCAGAGATGTGACTCACGAGAGGAACACAGCAGCTTCTTACTCAGCAGAGAGCAGCGTGCAGAGCGGGTTAGAGGGGGAGAGAGAGAAAATACAGCTGATGCTCCAAGACAAGATGAGGCAGAATGAAATAACCCCAGACTCACAAAACAGGCAGAGCTCACCAGAGGAGTAACACAGAAAAAGAAAGGTCCTATTTTCATGCTAATGGTGCTAGTAATAAAAGTAAGCTGAGAAGAAAAAAGTCATGTAACATTGATGA
Organism: Gallinago jamesoni; assembly: GCA_025769975.1. Lineage (NCBI taxonomy): Eukaryota > Metazoa > Chordata > Aves > Charadriiformes > Scolopacidae > Gallinago > Gallinago jamesoni. Next base: position 50,383,999 of record JAOQGH010000032.1, read on the forward strand.
GAAATTTTGCTTTCACAGGTCATCTCCTTCAGACACCATCTGACCTCTGAGAATTGCCATCCCTTTTCTGACAGTACACAAAATATTTGCATTTTATTATACCTGCTCTTCTAAAAGAGGAAGGACTTCTATGCCACAATATTAAACTACATTTCCTTATAAAATAATTTAACAGGCATTAGAGTGAGTCAGTGGGCATTTTGTTCTAGAACTGACAGCAGAGAGTGCTAAATGTGTGAAAATTTAACAGTCATTCCCACGTCATCGCATACAGGCAGCAAAAATGGCAAACATGGCTCTGATTTCCTTGTAGCTCTGTTCACATCATCTTTGGAAAGCAACCTACCACCAGACCAGCCTGGGATTCTGGCTGCTGATTATTAACACTCCTTCCCATATGCGACACTCCCCTCCCAGTTTGACCTTTCCCACGGGGAATTTTAGAAACATGAAGCCTTGAATACTTCCTTATAAATTTTTTTTTACCTCTTCTGCAGCCAGTTCATATCCATCAGGGTTGAGTGAAGGCAGGAGGTGAATTCTGGTGTTATTAATCAAGGTCTGGATGCGAGGGTTCCCAAGAAGATACTCCGAACACAGATACTGTGCGAGGTATATTAGCAGTTCTTTCCCCACAACTTCATTTCCATGCATATTGCCAATGTACTTAAATTCTGGCTTGACTGTGAAATATGAAGTAATGATGCTTTAATTTGATTATACCTGGATGGCATCCAAAAGTAGAGTAACCCATATAGCTTACTGATGAGTCAGAAAGTTTTATTTACGGTCATTTAATGCACACGTTCCTGTAAATAGCACACCGGTTCCAGGTGAACTTCCCTCCATTACAAGTCAGTTCAGCAACACTTTAAATAGTGTGAAATAAAGGAAGTCCATACTTTCAGGATCCCAAACCGTAAGAGGTAATCATTGCTTGAAGCTTTTGCTAGACTCATCATTAATTGTCAACAAAGAATGCTGCAAACAGAAACATCAAGGCATGGCTATGAAGGAGCAAAATACACCCCTGGCACTTTCACATGCCTTGGGCAGCTTCAATGCCTTATTTTGTCACAGATCCTAGAAATGACCTGCAGATGTGTAATATATTATCCCTGTACTTGGAACAGAAATTAGGTCGTGCATAAAAAGTGGCTTTTAGGCTAAATAGCCTTGGAATAAGACTATTAGAAACATAACCTCATGATTCCCTGCAGTTATTCTCTCAATTTCCATCCTTCCTTAGAGACTAATGGAAAGTAGAAAATAAATGCACTTTGGAGACACCCTTTCCTGTCTGTCCCTTCATCTTCATCTTTGATCCTGGCCAGCCTCAAGCACTAGAAACTGGAGGAGGGCTGGTACAGAGCTATTATGCCACCTTGCTCAGGCTGGCAGAATCTCCAGCTCTAGAGTTATTTCCACTCTCCTTTTTGCTGTCCTGAGCAGCATGAAGCAACAGTTTTAGAAGGAAATGCTAGGTAACCTGTTAAACTACCATCTTTTATCATGGCATATTACAGTTATAACTTAAAAGTGTGATTCACAGGCTTTGTGTTTTCCTGGCAAATGGAGTATCAGCTTAAAAAGATGCCTGTAACTTCTTTTCTTTACACAAGAGAGACATGATATTAGGCTAGGAAATAGTAAAGTAGGTCTTTCCTCTATTAAAGATGTCTACTAGGATCTTCATCAAGCTTAAAGGCACTTCAAAATTCCTCTACACCATGAAGGCAGCATGGCTGAGAGTAAACAAAGCTCACAGCAGTCTTCACTGTCTTCTCTGTCTCCCCTGCAGCATAGCCCACAAAGGACAAAGCTTGACCTAAGACTATAATCTCAGTAAAGTGTTAAGGCAGATGCAGTTCAGTTCTGCTACACAGCTGAGGCTGCTCTGGTGCTGGAGCTAGTCTGATGAGTAGCAACCTGAGGCTCTTGCTATCCCGCAGCAGCCACAGCAGTCCACCAGATTTAGCCAGGTACTATATTTGAGCTGGGAGCTGGCAACTGGAAAATAACACCTAATACTCCCCAAGAAGATGGTCTGCACTTTGGAGAATTCAGTACATCAAAAAATCTGGCCCTTGCTGTCTCAGTGATGGACCTACAAAACAGACATCAGCACTGCTCCCCTTTGCAGAAAAGTTGTGAGGACTCATATCCTAAAGGTATTCAGGTACTATGATACCATAAATTCCTGGTTTCATTCACCCATTACACTGACAGATACTGCACTGACCTGAACTTCTTTTCAGGAAGATTGTCTTCTGTCTTGCATTGCCCTTTTTTGGTGGCAATGTCTTTCTGTATCTCAGGCCTTCTCAACTTCACAAGTTGTACATACTTTAGACTAGGGACAGGCATTACTTGTAGGAAGCGCGTAGGGTTTAATGGTACAGTGGTAAATAAAAGTAGACTAAGGAATTAGCAGATGATGGAAGGGGCAGATCAGTAACAGAAAACTATTCCAACTTCTTCATATGCTGGGCACAAATAAATAATAGCCATATCACTGCAACCAAGTGCATGGCCATACATCTAGGAACAAGGAATGTCAACCATGGTCATAAACTGAGCTCATAAAGTCAGGAAATTGCAACTGGTCAGGTAATTGCTACAGTGAATCCTCAGCTACCACTGTAATTCAGGAATAAAGAGGAGGAAAAATGTTTTTGAATCAGTATTTTTTACAGTATAAGCTGTTAAAAGAACCTGTTTTCATTTGGATAATCTGAAGTTCCCTCAAGCAACCTGATCAACAATGATATAACTCACGCAGTTCATGATGTCCAGGCTTGGTTGAAAACTCAATCACAAAAAGATCCTTCCCTTCAAAACTGCGACCTATGCTGTACGTTGTTGCAATATGGGAGCACTTGGAAGCAGTCTTCTTCAGCGTGCTCACCATTTGGGCATATGAATGGTGTTTGAACTGAATAAAAGTTGCTGGCAAGTCTGAAGGCAAATCTTCCTCGACATCTACTTCTCCTGCAAAGAAAAATCATAGCAGTGTTTAAAACCATGTTGCTCAGAAGACTGCATGAATGCCTGTAGTTTTCCACAAAATATCTTTGTTGGTAGTAGAATTATAGAAAATACAGCCGCAATCAAAATCTCAAATCTATGTAGTACATCCTACGCTGTTTATTGTGGCATATTTTGTCTGCAAAACTATACTAATGCATATGCATGCTGACAAATATTTTGTGCAACCTCCAGTAATAATTTGGCCTTTGGCATGCTTAGCTCGTTTTAGTCACAAAATGTACAGATTTTTCCCTTTGAATCTGGTGGATCAAACTCAGTTTTTATGAGATTCAGCTGTCTTCAGCTATCTGGATCTTCTTCATCCAAACAGAAATCTGTGACAATCACTAATGACATTATTTTAATGAGCTGTTAAGCTTGTCAAGCAATTCTGAATTTAGGAGTGCATTAAAGTTTCAATTTTTAAATAAAATATTTCAAATATGCAGACAGCTATCACACAGGGCAGGACTTATCTAAATGCACATTAGCAGTCCAAACATCTAGCTCTGAGCTGCCTGTCTTGATGCTCTTTGTATATGGGGGAGAGAAACAGATGCTTCTTGGGCACAGTTTAATTAAGTGTTTAAAATAGGTGGAACAAAGTGAGTCATGCCTTACAGGTGTCTCTAAAGATGACAAGCTGAGATGACAAGCGGAGAGGTTTTGTGCCATAGACATGTCAAGCTGAGCGAGATGAGACCTTTCCCATCTAGACAAGTAAGATGTGTCAGCAGAGCTTCCCTCCTTACCTCGCAGCTTCGCCAGCGGGTCAAAACATCCTTCTTCTTCCCCTGCGAAAAAGCGGTCGCAGTCTAAGAAGTAGGGCCAAGCCATATCTATTGCATCAAAGGCGGGGAGGCAATTTTTTTTCAGGTTTTCACAGACGTGCCTGCAGGGCTTTATAACTTTGTCCTTTTCACACTGCGGGGCCAGCACCGAGCAGCCCAGGAGCCTCAGGTCCGGATTGCACTCTCCCTGCAGCAAGTTGTGCAACACGCTGATGAGAATGTACTCGGAGCTGTACTCAATCACTTCTCGAGACTTCTGATCCAGAAAATTAGGATACGTCATCTGAGTATAGGCAACATCAGTACAAGAACTTAAGGCGATGTCCACGCATTTCGCTATGAAAAGGAGATGAATACATGAAAAATAACTTGCTTCATTGAGACTCTAAATACTTAAAAGGCAATATAACAAATAACATGTTCATTGAATTTTTTTTGTTGTTGTTGTTCACAGATAGACTGGAGGGAGTTTGAAAGACATTTATAAGAATGCAATGTCTAAAACCACTTATAGAAAGATAATGGAAAGCATGCTTGGTCTGGAGATTGATTGCAAACAGATTGATGTAAGGAGATGTCACTCAAAAATCAAATGATATTTGACAATTTGATGGGCAATCAGGGGATATTTTGTTAATTCAATACATGAACAGCAATGAAAGGGCAAATCCCTGGCCAGCAAAAACTAGAGTACCTGACCCACGGGGGAGTTCATTTACAAATAGCTTGGAAACCACCAAAATTAATAAAGTCTGGTTTCCAAAGACTCATACTCATACTCAATTAAATCTTATCTGATTTAAATTAAGAATACAGTTTGAGCTTATTAAATACTGGAGAATCCATAAGACAGAAAAATCCCTTGTTGAGATGCGAATTTGCTGGTGTCAAACATGAGGAAAACTCAGATTCATGAATATAGTATATTCATGATATCACTCTCACCCCTGTCCTTGTCTTCTAACGTGGATTGGCTGACAAGGTGTGAGTTTTTCTTTAGTAGGTAAGGTATCAGTAGAACATCTCTCCTCTTTGCTTGGCCACAAAAAATTAGTAAGACTTTAATACCTCTGAAACTCAGCCCCTCTGTGAAGTTTGATTGAAATTGCCCAAAGAGTTGAACAGTTATTCTGAGACTTGGCTCACAGGCAAGAAGGCCCATAAATGTGTTCACATATATATTCCTATAAATCTGATACACATTAAGAAATCAGATTAAGAGGTTTTAGGAAGAAAAAAGGTTGGTAATACTATCAACCCACTCAGAGGTAAAAAGGAAGTAACAGAGAGATGTCTCATCATAAAATTGTTGGCTATTACATTAATGGGCTTATGTTTAAGTCTCCTTCTCTTGCTAATGCTTTGACTGGCTACAAATACCTTTGTCACAGAAGCAAAATCCTACCTTGTGTGAAAAAGATCACATCTCTAGGAACAAGACCTACTATAGCACCAACATTAGAAAACTTTTCAGGAAATAAGGAAGAAATACTTATGGTTTTGAGATTCTCCAAGGGCAGCGAGCAAAGTCACATCATACCTTTCTGTACAGTTTGGCATTGACCTGCAAATACAGAGGGGGGGGGAAAAAAGACATTATGGGGCAGGTATCCATGGTACCTCCCTCATGTTAGGAATTGTCCAATCTGGTAGCTCCACCAAGGCTGCTACAGCTCTGTGTCCTGAGGCCCAGCTCATACCAGGGATGAACATGCATTCCCAACAGGCACGTATTACATACATACACAAAGAGAAAACACTGTACAGCAAACACAACCAGCACCAAACTCGTCATTCCATTTCCTTTTCGGGCTAATCAGGATGAAAGACCATTGATGGAAAAGACAGGTGGATCTTTCCAGAAGCTCAGCTTAGCCACACTGGAACCACAGTAGCTCGGTTCAGTTTACCCGGTATCTGGCCCCTGGATCCACTGATCTCCCAGTTGCCTCATGAGCTGGCACACATGCTGGTCTCTCTGGTAGCTGACCCAGACCTAGGATCTCACTGGTAGCCAAGCCCCGGTCACCATGGTCTTCCGAATAGCTGACTTGGACCTCCTTGTTCCTCCAGTAGTCAACTCTGGGACCCTCCGGTCTCTACAGTATCCAGCCCAGGATCTCAGCTGCTTAAATACCCAGTTCCCAAATCTTTTGTCCTGTCCACTGCTAGTCTGGCTTGGTGCTTGCTAGCAGTTGCACACATTGACATACACACACAAAGCACATGTACTCTGGTCCCACCAGCTGCTGCACTTCAGACATGCAAGTCCTTCTGACCTGTGGTCTCACACGAGTGGCTGGCACGTGGAGTTGCATATACCTCCATACACACACACACTCATATACACACAAAAGAGACATTCACCCAGGCAAAGAGTGAGAGACAGGACAGACTGCAGTGATAGGGTGCAGGGCATGGGCAAACAAGCACACAGATCAGCCAGTCTTTGATCCGCTTTAAAAAAGGACGACTTGACAATATATCTGAAGTGTGGTCATACAAGAAATCATGGCTATGTTTGAAAAAGACATTGAGCTGACCAGCCCTGACAACTTGACAATATTTCTAGACATGCCTAAAACCTGTAAGTTAGGTGCCCAGGAAATTTCACTAATGAAAATGTAGGTCTTTAGTAACCTGGTTTAGTCTAAAAGTCCACGTGCGTCCTTCTGTACGTACCGAGATGCATTATGGATGTTCCCCTAACAAATCTATTGGTCACACATAATGCTGTGCATATCTTTCTTGTAAAGCAATTAAGCCTTTGGTGGATATGAGGGGACGTATTTCTTCCCCATCCTACCTCATCCTACCTCTAGCAATTGCATTTTATAATCCTTTTAATAACATCTTAAAACTAATTATTTCCCTCCCCAACTACTCTCGCAGGAAAGCTTTTCCAAAAGCTCACTCCTCTAATGGCTAGAAATTGCCTTTTAATTTCCTGCCTAAAAGTATTCGTGGCCAGTTTGTATCCATGTGTTGTTGTGCCAGCATTGCCCTTTAGCTTAAATAGCTCTCTGCGTTCCCTGGTGCATGCCTTCATGGTGTGCTTGCAGAGAGCAATCAGATACCCTTAGCTTTCTACTTACTAGGTCAAACAAATGAAGCTCTCTTGATTTGAAGGAACGTGTTTTGATGACCCATGAGAGGCCTCTTTTGCTCCTGTAGCCAACGATTCTATATTGCTCTTCTCCTATACTGGCAACTGAAGAAAAATACTGCTAACAAGGTATGGAGCTGTTTTCACCAGTTCCTCATAGGAGGTAAGCCACTAAGTGCAAGCTTTTTAAACACCAACAGGTCTGCTTTCCTTGTGATGTGTTGGAGATCTAGCTCTGTTCCTATTTCTTCCAACTCTCACTGGGGGGACAGGTATCTATCTTCTTGCTCAGTGAATTGAGCACTTGTCCGCTTAGGACCAAATTCATTATGTTTTCTTTTTTCCTACTAAGGAAAGTTAAACTTCTACTCCCTGCATATTTGTTCAAATGTAATCATCTGCATATGTGTTGCTAATGAGTTGATCATTCTTTAGCCAAAACAAAATCATTGCAAAGAGAACAAAATTAACCCTGGAATTTTATCTTGGAGGAAGACACTTAATTGGAAACGAGTCCGGTTCTATATTATGAATTGTCATTGATCCACATTACCTCATAAAATAAATGAGGGATCAGAACTAGAAGAAACAGTAAATTCTGGTACACAGCAAGCTGGAAAAAATGATACCCATACAGATTGCTTTCCTGGCTTGGTACATTACCCTAATAGCAATAAGCAATACCTGGTCCATCAACAGTGCCTTCCGTTATAGCATTACACAGATTTCAGTGTTTCCCTTAGTTAGGCACAACCCCCTCTGTGAGTTAGTTACTAAGGTTAAGGCATTTCTAAAAAAAGCTTCATCTCAGTCAGATAGTGCGTGTAGTTTTACATATGGGGATAATAAAAGAATAGGATTTTGTACAATGCTAGCTGGGAAAGAGAAAGGAGCAATCTCTTGTTAATAAGAGCTCCAGCAATTAATCCTGCTGATAAAATTGGATGTCACTACCTCCCTGAATCTGGATAGTCTTATATCCTAATGCCACGACACCCACAACAACTTGTGAGGCCTTGTACACAAGTCTGAAGCCAGACAAATATTCTATACAAAGGGGAAAACTTAGTGTGGATGGAACTGGCTTGAGTCTAGCCACGTCCCAATGAGCAGTGACACTATCTCTGGCTATCACCAGGGTCGCTGGCAATGAATCCCCTCCATTACCTTAAAGAGCGGCTAAGAAATATGTGACACTTTTTTCCTCCACAGCATAAAGTGACTGTAGTGTAGTTATTATTTTAGACTAGAAGGCCATGTGTGCTGAGAGCAGTTCTTCCTTGGGTTCATTAGTGGGGTACCTCAGGGTAGGTCTTTCTACAACTGCCCTTGTTTCCTCAGAGGTAAGAGGCATTTCCCCTCTGTTGGCTCCATGACCAAGCTACAAACATCCTTTTTGTTTGTCTCTCTGAAATGCACTGATCAAACAAGGAAACTGAGACACACAGAGTCCTCCACAAACAGCTCTTGCTGTGCAGGAGTTCTATAGCCATCAGTCCACATGAAACGTGGCACAAACCTATTCTCAATCCTGTCTCGGTATTCTGCTTATTCAGCTGGAGCAAAAAGGTGCTTTGGGAACACTCTGGAACAAGCAGAGGAAACCGAAGGGAAAATGCAGCAGGCGGGGTCTGGGGATGATGCTGCTGCTTCCCCCTCTGGCTCTCCAGGCAGCAGCAGTCCTGCTGCCTTTAGCGGATGCCTCTTTCTGCCCAGTTGGCCAGGAGGAGAGGTGTGGAGAAGCAGTGGAGAGCTGATGGAAGAGACATGTGAAATTTTGCTAAGTCATGCGCTGTAGCCAGGTTCACAAGAGGCCTAGACTGTTTTGTGAGCAGGAGCAGATGTTAACACAGGAGAGGCAAAGGCAGCTCTGCTTTCAGGCTGTCTGCTACCTGGCTTCTACACTTTGTTATTTTTACCATTCTTGTAGGGAGAGGCAATCTATTTAGCAACATGGCTATTACTCATTAGCAAAGATGCTGACTGAAGAGGACAGATTTATTTTTTAGATGAGGAATCCAAATCCATATAAACCTTTCCCATGGCAACTGAAGGTATCCATCTCAGTACATGATAAGCAGAGGTGTTTCTTCAACACAAGAAAAGGTTTTCCACTACTTTTGGCCCAGGGTGTCCCTCACAAACTCAGAGCCACCAAGACTCACTCACTGACTAGCAGCAAAAATGATTCCTTCCTCCTGGGTCCTAAAGGTAAGCTTCACATTTTTGCAGCACACTATGTTGTTTTCTCCCTTTGTCTCTCTGCCAGAAACATCTATGCAGCTTCTCAGAGGCCAGCTCTGCCCAAAACGCAGCACCTTTCGCCACCACAGCCCCCCTGCAAGCTGCCACATGAACCATACATCAGCCACAGCTCTGTCATGTAAACATCCAGGAGTGAAGCAGCTTGAGCTTTCAGGTTATCAGGTCTTAATATAGATGAAAACAAGAGAGAAAAGCTCTGGTTTATACCAGACTTTGCTTTATAGCAAGCCTTAAATGTGTATGTGTGCAGATATGGTGTTTGGACTTCTCCTATGTTTCCTAATGCCAATGCTTGCATATGTTTTGGAGGCTGCAGCCCTGCAAGGGCCAAAGATAATTCTCCAGTGTGTGTACTTATATAAATAAGTGTGGATGCACGTAACTGGGCCAGGGCTGGCCTGCCTGGAGAGCAGGCAGCAGGAAACTCTCCGAGGCCAGCTCCCGAGCTTCGTGCTCTACTCCCGGAGCCCTGCACCCGTGGCTCTGGGTCTCTGCGCACAGAAATGACCAGCAAATCAGCATCCCCACCCCTTACAGCTTGTTTTGTCGAAGCTCCCGCAATGACAGCTAGAAGAGTTCAGCCACTCCCTCTCTCTTTTTCATAAGAGGAATAACAGGCAATGATAAACAGGGTTTCTCAGGTCTCCAGATTAACTTGGCAGGCTTCAGTCACTGCTTCTGCTGTGCTTGAAAGAGCTTAAATCTCTTCTGTTTCTTGAGCAGAAGCTTCCCTGGGCTCAGAGGAAGACAGTGCCACCTCATCTCATAGTCCCATCTACAGACAGGTTGATGCAGAAAGACCTTTTTCTTCCTGACCCAGAACAGCCTTTTCAATTTTTTATGTTTTTTTTTTTGTACTCTAGCTCTTCCACCAGCGCTACAAAGTCCTTTCAGTAGCACAGCTTCTATGTAAGATTATGGATAAAATAACTTATTGAAGAGGAGAAAAGTCATTTCAAGCTTTCCGAGTCCTCTCTATAATATACGCTTCTGGTTTTAATTTGCAAAGGCAAGCTTGAAAATCTACAATGCAGCACATACATATTTTACTGCCAAGCTTGCATTTTTTCCCCCTGATGATTCAGCACTGAAAGAAGCAAGCTGCTGTGATTAACCCTAACCCAGACAATAGAGCTCGACAGCTACTTGCAGTGCCATGGTTTGGCCGGTTGCCTTTTCAAGAGCAAAGCCAACAGGAGACTTGTGCACTTGAGGACATGGAATAAGCCCAAGGGCCAGTCTTAGATTCAAGATATCTAAATCATTCAGTGAGGCTTACACAATTGTATTGTTATGAGTGACAGATCGAACAAGATTAGATAATTTATCTTGCCCAGACCAGCACACCCCCTACCAGCTTTCTGGGTTTCTTACAATACTGTTTTAAACTGGAAGACATATGTATCCATTTCAGTCTGTTTATAGTCAAACCTTCTGCTTTTCCAAAGATTTTCAGTTTCTGATCATATTAGTATTACTCTCCTAGCAGTTCTGCAGGGTTCACAGAGGCAGTCTTTGCAGCGATAATCTGCCTTGTCACACTAAAGGGGCAAAACTTGGTATCAGTGGTGACGTGCAAACACTGCTGGGCTGCACCATTTTGCAAAATGTTGCAACCGCAGCTGCGAAGGGCAAAGCCCACTCTGTCTCTGGAGCCAGCAACTGGCTACGGCACGGGGACAAGATCCATTACAGAACTCTATAATGGATCAGAATCATCAGAAGGAGGGTGAGGGAGGAGCGGAGAAGGAAGGGGACTAGAGGCAGAGGAATGAGGCAGTTGAGTAGCTTGGCTGGGGGGGGGAATGGTCAGAAAGCCCAGGAGAGAAGGCAGTGACTTATCTAAGATGTACATGTAGGGGCAGAAGTGATGATCCCCAGCCGCAGAGAAGGAATTCCAGGAAAACTGGAAGAGAAGAGAAGTGACCACAAAAAGCAGTCCACATGGTTAACTCCTTTTCCTGGATAGATCAAAGCCTTTGTGAGTAGAGGACTGAATTCCTGTGAACCAATCTTGGATTCCAGGAATTGCAGTAACTGCCCCAGGTGAATGATGGGTCCGCAAATGGGCAGAAGCAGTGTGGAGGAGCCTCGATGTGCAGGCAGTGAGACAGGCCCTATTTTAGCCCTCCTCCCTCACAGGAAGAAGCCTGAAAGCACCTGAAAGAGATTAATGCTTAATCTGCCTTCACTTTGCAGAGCAAAATCACAGCAGGCAAGAACACAAGCCAGTATTCCCTATTAATCACCCTTCTTTCTAACCCACCTGCTGCCCGGCATTCCCTTAAACACTCTTTTCTATTGAACTGCTAAAGGTGTTCCCACAGCAATGACACTGCAGCTGGCTCTTCCAGGGCTGTTTCTCTCACAGGACTGATCTGGAGCAAGCAAGAAGATGCTGAAGCTCTCCCATGGCCGATGGGAGTTCACGCAACCTGCGGACTACAGGTCAAAATCTGTGCCGATGCACATGGAGACCTGCCACTTGGCAATGCTCAAAGCCATCTTCAGCAGCAGCCAACGATTCTCCCTTGTTTCTAATTGTCCAGATGCAACTCAATCAGGGCTGCAGCTGTGGGAGCCTAAAAGAATTGAGAAAGAATATTGCTGTCTGCCTGTATGTCCCCACCATCTCAGTGCCTCTAGTGATAGGATCCCCTGTTCCATTTCAGCTGTGCCTCTAGCCAGTAAATCCCACTTCAGGGAGTCATTTCAGATGAAAACACTGAACAGAAACATAATCCCAACCCAGAAAATCTCTAGGTGAGCTTTTTTGGCCTCATCTGAGATGTTTTTCCAGTTGTGAGAGGAAAAACTACCAGTTAAGAAAAAACCCCACAAGGAAACAACAGCAACAGCAAAATGGCCCAGGAGATGCCAAATTGGCTGAAGATTTATTAGGCTGCACATGTGGCTGGGCTTCTGCTGAATGTGCATTCACTGTGCACCAATGTGATCTCAAGACACATAGAGACTCTCTAAGTGCTTTGGCCAACAGTTTACTACAGAGTGAGAATCTTACCTTTGAGTAAGCTCAGCTCTGTTGAATGCCACAGGACAAGGATGATGTCTGAAAAATTGATTTTTTCATCTATGGTGCTGCAACCCTTCCAAACCATTTGCCAAAGCATCATTCCATCCTCCTTAAACACAGCCCCCTAGTATAACTGTCTTGTCATTAGTTTCGGTGTATGAGAACTAATTAACATCACATCTGGTTCTTCTGTAGGTAGCTGAGTTTTAGCCAAATGTGGTATTTTTATATTACAAAAGATTGGCAGTTAACTCAACAGCCTTGTCTAAAATCTTAATAACAGTGGAATTTTAAATCCCTGTCTTAATCTCATATTGTCTCCTAGATAGGGTTGTCCTGTTATAACCCTGTAAAACTGAAATAGTGCCAATTAAATCAATGGAGTTACAACAGGATAAACAAAGGGGTTGAAATGTCAGTTTTATTTCTGCAATGGGCAGAGAAACACCAAGTCCTTAAACTCCATTGACCTATGACAGCTATGTCCAACTGGGCAGATGACTGTTCAAAAAAGATTCAGCAATCATAAAAGCCCAGCAACAAGACCAGGACATGGCCCACAAGCCTCACCCACCATGTTTACATCAAGATAGATGACTTCTGCATGGTATCTCCATGCTTAGTCCCTCCTCAAACAACAGCACCTGTGACATTTATCCAACATTTGGTCCAGGCTTAAGAAGGGGATGGCTCCCACGTGGCCTGGGCAGCCCAAAGGGGAGTGTGATAGCTGTCAGCCAGTCAGCAACCCTTAACAACCACTAACTGTGTAAAGGGAAACTCAATGTCTAGAAACGTTAAAGAGGATCAACCATTAGTGTTACTAAATCTTGCTAAAAGCCTAGCTGTGCCTTAGGGCAACGGGCTTTTTGTTCAAGTTTTGATATCTATGTATTTACACACCCACACTTTAAAAATGTCTGAACAAGTAAGTATTCTGAAGAAAATTTTGCCTTCAGATTAAAATAATGCATAAACTATTTCAGCAGTAAAAAGGATATACCCATGTATTATGTTTTCAATATAAACTTACTTTCCTCACAGAAGTGGTTGTTTCTGATCCCATTTCCCATGTTAAACGTAGCTGAAAATTAATGTTGCTGAAACAATAATTCTGTAGAAATACTAGTGTCAGTGGTGGGAATGTAGAGCAGCTCACATGACTCAGTGATGGAAACCAGGTTTATGGGAACTGGAATTTCTCATCTTGTGAGTATGCATGATGCAGACACTCGTTCTGCATTTTTTTTCTCTTGACAAGGCTTGGACACATCTATCTCGGGTGCAGCAGGCGAGATTCTCACAGCTTGGGCTTTCCCACACATGATGGCACGGTGCTGTGGCCACGCTCCCTGTCTGAGCCTGCCAATGTCAGCCACGGCAGGGGACCAGCTGGCCCCACTGGCACTGGGGCAGAAGAAGAAACCCCAGGCCACTGCCAGGTCACCCAGCTCAGTCACAGGCATGAGAGCAGCAGTAGCTGGAGAGGCTCTACCTGTGTGCGTAGACAGGGGTTTCAGCAGGAAACAAGCATTAGAAAGGTCCACAGCAAGTGAAGTAATGGTCCCGTGAAGCTTCAGCCAGTGTGAAGCTCATGGAAGGCAATGGCTCTTCCTTTTGCCACTTAGGAATAAACCATGACATGCTATTGAGATGGGAACACCAGGGAGGGAAGGGTATAGCATCTATACGTGAGCCCAGTTTTTCAATCAGTCTGACTTTCCAGAAGACAATTGATCTTACTCGATGCTATAGCTTAGAGAGGAGACAGTAGCACAGAAGCTGTTCTGGGTCACAGAAGAAATACAGTGCCTGTCCCCTGCTCCCCGTCCTTGCGATTTTTCCCTCCCCATCTCTCTTTCTTATTCCTCCCCGTTCCTTCCCACCTCCAGAGGTTAAACTCTGAGACCCTCAGGATGGAGCAGAGTAAGCCAGGATGATGGGAAACACCAAGGTGACTGGGAGAGCAAAAGGCCCAAAGATGACAACTGTGCCAGCCAGGGTGACCCCGGGAGCAGCTCTCCAGCTGCTCTCCCACCTCCACAGCTTCAGATCCAACAGCCCCAGTCGTCAGCAGTGACATCTGATGGTCTGTCCCGGGCACCCCAAACACCTTTAGAATGTTCGGGCAGGGAGCTGTGGCAAAAGGCTCAGGCATCCCTTCTGCATTGAAATTCAGCGCGGCTCCGGTGTCTCCCCGGGCGCCGACTGCGCAAGGCGAGGAGCCCACACGGTGGCACCACAGACGGCGGCGCGGCCCCGGGCCAGCGGCAGAGGCCGGGAGCGGTACCCGGGCAGCGGCAAGAGCTCGGCTGTTCCCTCCCTCCGCTCACCGTCTAAGCCCTGGGGGTTCGCACACGTACTTGAGCAGTGGCGTGCTTTTGCCCTAGAAGTCCCCAATAAAGCGCTCTCAACACGGGTGGATCAGGAGAGGTTTTGTCGCTGTTATTTCGCAGCCTTAGCTCGACCCCCCACAGCATCTCGGTGGTAGAGCTGGCTCCAGCTGCAAGGACAATCACCTGCTTTTAGTATATTGGCACATGTGACTTCATCCTACTTCTGCCTTGGTTTTATTTGTGTTGTCAGTAAAGGGCTGCATTTAACTAATTACCGCTGGAATACACGTGTACACAACTCAGATAAAACAGGAACCTGGGCTGTTAGCTCCCTCTATTAAAGGCTGGCCACCTTTCAGGGGAAACATGCTAAACTGTGCTTTTCTCACCCAAACTAGAGGCTAAGAGGCCAGTAAAACTCATCAGGGTTTGGAAGCACAGTGTGGGATCTTATGACTGGGAGAGACATTGGCTTACTGGCTCCTCAAGGGTACAGGACACAGCTGAGGAGAAGGGATCTGCCCTCTTGTAGCCACAGTTCCCAGCTGCTGCTCAAAAAAGGTCCCAACACAGTGTGTGATGCCTGTGCCATATTGTGGGGCTGAATGACAGTAATTATTTCCTTATTTTTCTAAGCAGAAGAGCACAAAGCATTTCGTAAGGATCTTGGTATTGTTAATCATGTTTGATTTCAGTTTCTTATTAAAAAAAGCAAAGTGAGTCACAGCAGAGCAAATATCACCGAGAAGGACAGGCAGCCTGCAGAAACCAGCTCCAGTCTTGCTGTGAGTTAGACGGTGGCACTGGTTCCTTCTGCCTTTCTCTCCTGCTCTCTTCCTGCAGGGCACCGCAGGTCTGGCTGCTGAGATCCACAGAGATCTGCACAA
The DNA here is from genome assembly GCA_025769975.1 of Gallinago jamesoni. Lineage (NCBI taxonomy): Eukaryota > Metazoa > Chordata > Aves > Charadriiformes > Scolopacidae > Gallinago > Gallinago jamesoni. The sequence goes on from JAOQGH010000032.1 coordinate 50,399,448, forward strand.
GGAATCCCAAAACAGGGGAGAAGCTCCCACTGCTGCAGCTAAGGACATAATCTACTGCCCTGGATGTTGAGAGGAGACCCCTGCAAGGTCTCCTCATGAACATATTCAGCACCACAGTCCCCTTTCTTTCCATGTGACCTCACATGACCTTATCTCCCCTTGAGAAATCTGGCAGGTCTCTCAAAGTCCAAGTTCTACTTTATTTCCTGGTCCAACATCCTCCAGTGTGAAGTGTGTCCCTTCCTCCTGTTGAACACCACATAGTGATGCTGGCAGCTCATTTTCCCTACCACTAGCCATCCCTTTAGTGCCACATTCAGCAGCATAGTCCCACCACATGCAAGGTGTATTTCCATTGCCTGGAAATACAAGCCCTCTAAATACAGTGCAGTTGCTGACACACACAGAACATTCTGCCACAGCAGAGTTACCCCTCAGTGATCCCTATGTTTGTGGTTGCCAGGATTAATACCCCACAGCGAAACTTCTACCAGCTGGAGCTGGAGTAGAATCATACCTCACAGAAAAAGGGCATGCTGCAACCCACACAGCCTCTTCCTGCAACTGGCTGTAAATAGGCTACAACACTTCTCTTTGTGCAGTTTATCCAAAAATAAAATCCCTTCAGGCTGTGGTAGACCTCACTTTGATGTTCGTGGGAACAGTGCTCTCAAATTATATGCCGTACATGGCACATGGACTGCATTGTGTAGCAGTTCCAGTGACAGTCTACAGCTTATAGTTAACCACTGAAATATAGCTGAACTTCCTTGGGTACCATTAAGGTCAGTTTCAAGTTAACTTGCCCCTTCCTGTATTCCCATAAAATATTTTTCTGAATTATTTTGAGTTTGAATCCTCCAAAAAGTTTTCCTGGAGTAGACCTTGTCACTTCACTGGAATTCACCTCTCCGCTGTCCCCACATAAATGAAATCTGAATTAAGTCCACTTGATTAAAAACATCATGTATTTTTAAAAGAGACTGTTAATATTTTTTTTATTAGTCAGCTGGTTACTGATCTGAAAGCTTTTAATCCATTTAGCAGCATGTTCCTATCTAAGCTTTATTCTAATGAGTAAATCTGCTTTTCCAGCCAATCAACTCATACAAATTCCATATTGCTTATAGCAAGCTAAAACACACCCTACAGCTGTCAGATCCTAATAAATCTCCTCATAATTTGGACTTGAAATAAATGACCTAAAGCTAAATGTAAAGAAAAGATTTTTTTCTTAAGCAGAAAAGCACACAGAAGGTCAAAAGTTCATCTTGCAATCCAACTACCACGTTGTTCCTAGAAGGCAAGGCCAGAGATGGGGCTAATCCTCTGCATTCCCCACGACAACGAGGGGGATTCTGCTGTTTGGGAACTCCACACATTGACAGAAAAACACATCCATGTGTGGCCTTAAAAGTCAGTGATGGGGGAACATTACATTCCCTTACATCCCAGACTTGTTTTTCTGTTGCAGAGCCCCAACCACTGCCCGCCTTCCCATCCACAGCCCCAGTTTCATCACTGGCAGTCTGCAGATTTCCAAAGAGCTGATCCCCTCCTGGGGAGCAGTGACAGCTCCTGCCTCCCTTGCCTCAAAGCTGGAGCCCTTCTCTCTGATCATCTCCAAGAGAAGGAAGGACAGAAGAAAGGGGACTTCTGGGGTGGTTAGCCTTACCTAGGGTCTCCTGGCCGGTTTCACAGCGAGGGGCTGGCTCGGTGGCCCTAAGCAGCCCGCCGAGGAGGAGCAGGAGCCTCAGGACCATGCTGGAGCCCCTTGCGCAGTGATGTGGCACTGGCTGCCTGATGGAACGGCTCCTCTGCTGGGAACCTCAGCGCGGCTCTGGCTCTCCAAGCTGGGGAGGAAATCAGTGCACTGCAAGGGCATGCCCACGTCTCGCTGTGCGTCTCGCTGTGCGTGCAGTCCAGGCGTCAGATTTCAGCGAGCATTTGGGCTTGGAAAGCAAAAAGGCTTTGAGACAGAAAGGGAGGAGGAATGAGCTCCCCCCTCCCCTCTGCCTCCAAACCCTCTCCCTCTCACAGCCTGGCTTACGATTTCATAAACAGATTGAGCGGAGAGTGAGGTCCCTGCAGGGATGCGCCTGCCTGCTCCCTCAGCCCGGGGTCCCACCGGGATCCCACCCGGGAAGCCCTTTGGTCTTCGTGCAGCAGTTTCTCTAAGGGACACGTTAAAGTGTGTCTCAGCTGAAGCCGAGAGCAACCACCTGGAGAGAGCAGGGGGAGAGAGGCAGAGAAAAGCAATCGTTCAAAAGCAACTTTCCTCCCAAAGAATGGTGCTTCATAACCCACTGAACTGCAAGTTTAAAACACGTCGCGACAGCAAAGGGACTCTAAGCTGCACCCCCTCCAGCACAGTGAGAATGGGAACCCACAAAATAGCCAGTAGGATCCCCCTCCACACGCTGCTCCTAGGCATTTCACTTAAGACAAGATGCAGTTTACAGAGGAAACATGGAAGGATATCAGTCTTTTCTGCCCATTCTTAAAAAAAAACACACCAAAAACCTACAAAAATGTAGATAAGATCCCAGAAAAACAATACAACGTTTAATTAGATGGTAAATCTGCATTAAGTTTATCTTAAATTGATTTTTTTATTTTTTTATTTTTTTTCCCCCCAGAGAAATATGCATTGTATGTTTTTATCCTGATGCAACAGACTTGGTGGAGAAGTTTGCTTTAGGTAAGACATGAACTCCTCATTTCTTAGCTAGACATCAAAAAATATCCCGTGTCACAGGAAAAGGAATTTTTCTTCAAAAATCAAAACCAAAGCAGCCCACAGCATTGTATCTTTCCAGGCAACGCATGTTCCTTTGAGGACTGATACCTTCTTACACATGAGAGCAGATACTCTGTCCTTGCAGTTGGATCCCACTGGCTCCTGCTGATCACTATCAGAGAGATCAGTAGGGAGTTATGGTGCTATATAATAATGTAATCAAATAAAAACCCCTGTAGGGAAACACTCTAAAGAAGCTGACAGGGCAGGAGAAAGCTCTATGTGTCTTGAAAAGCAACTGATGTCTCATCATATTTGTGAGAGGTTACACTGCTAGATGAATTGGGAAGCTCAGCAGTAAAATGCATCCTCTGCTGTGGGAGGGTGGGTTTTCTTGCCTCCAGTATTTCCTACTGGATCTGGAAATCTGCCCAGGGAGTAAACAGCACCAAAGCCCAGCAGAGTTCAAAGAACAAACTTCTAAGGAGAACAATATTTCTTCTGCCCTGATCACACAGCAGCATGTCTGAACTGTCTCTCAAAAAAAATATAGTACCAGCACAGCTCTGAAAGCGTGATCTCCAAGGACAGGAATACTTCACCTTCTGCCCGGCAGCCTGAGGGTCAGCTGCTCTGAATACCAATCTGCCACATTCATACCTGACATGCCCAAGTACAGCCAAGGATGCATCCGAGACCAAGGCTTGCTGTTTGCCTGGGCCATGCATTTTATGTTAAAGGGAAAGAATGAGGCTGCCCAGAGCTAACCTGAGCTATAAGGCTAAATTTCTTACAGCAAAAAATTCTATAAAGATTATACCTACAAACAGAAGCTGACCCCCAGTCCTTGGAAATACTGATGTCTTTCTAAAGTATGGAATTATCATCTTCTCCATACATCCCAGTGCTTTTTCAGGTGAACTCTGCTGCAGAACTGGTCCTTCAGTAGCTGTATCTCATCAAATGTCCCCTTTTCTGTCTTATTTCTTGTTGTTATTTTTTTGTTTCCCCCTATGATGTCTCACTCAATTTCCTGTCCTTCAGCTTAGGCACTATATCCTTGTGAGTGTCTCTTCCCATTCACCATACTTAGGCCATCAGCTCTGTTTAAGGTGTCGCATGCTTTATCACAGAATATTCATGGTTGTAAAGGACCTTTGAGATTATCGAGTCCAACCACAAAAAAACCTAACCAAAACAAAAAGCAAACAAACAAAAAACCCAACAAAACCAAAACCACAAAAAGCACATACACAGAGCACATCCACCCACAGACAGACACAACCCAACAATCTCAGGCACTAGAGCATGCCCTGAAGAGCCACGTCTACATGTTTCTTAAATACCTCCAGGGATGGTGACTCCACCACCTCCCTGGGCAGGCTGTTCCAGTGCCTGACCACTCTCTCTGTAAAGTAATTCTTCCTAATATCTAATCTATACCTCCCCTGCCACAACTTCAGACCATTTCCTCTGGTTCTGTCACTATTCACTTGGGAGAAGAGGCCAACACTCACCTCTCTACAGCCTCCTTTCAGGCAGTTGTAGAGGGCAATGACGTCCCCCCTCAGCCTCCTCTTCTCCAAACTAAACATGACTACATATTTTAAAATACCAGCAAACATAAGCCCAGTTTACCAGGATCCCTCAAAATATTTTGCAAACCACTGACACCTGTTTTCACCAGTGTTATTAGCCCTAGTGTGCTACTCCACCTTCATACGGCACTCCATACCCTTTCTCAAATACTAATGAGACAAAGTCCCATCACACTGGGAATACTGGTGTCATTTGGGAATGTCCATTTGTTATTTTCCTGAATTAAATGAATCTGGTGCACTTTATATCATTTCTTGTTCTCAAGATTGATATTATCAAGACTATCTAATAATATTTATAGCTTGTCTATGCATTGATTTCCACACATGTGCCCAAGTTCAACCAGTCTTTGGGCATTATATCATATTCATTGGAATCAAATGGAGACAGTATTTTCTCTGCCTTGCATAAGGCAGTTTAACATAATGATTAACTTGGGTGAGCTCTGGAACTGAAAGAACATTGTGTCTCATCATCATAGCAATATGCTCAGCCTAATTAGCCTTGCCAAGGGTCAGGACTCCTTGGCCTCAGTGCAAGCTTTCCCAGACCAAAGATACCACCTTCATACACAACTGCAACCTGGTACCCTCATGCCTGATTATCACACTGGGTTTCTTTATGACATTGTCCAGAGGTGCAGAGTGGCTTTACAGATCCACCATATCTCAGGTGACAGGAAGAGAGCTCTACACACTCGTGCTTTTAAGGATATAATCCTGCCCCACACCATAATTGTGTACATGGGGCTCCCTGGCAGCCCTTTAAAGCCCTTGTCTTTCCATTTTGATTTTTCTTGACTTCTTTGAAGGATCAAGAGTATTGGGCAGGACGAGAGACAGAGGCTTTTGACATTGCTGCCAGAGATTACCCGTACGTGAGGTTTGCACATCCAGGTTTGTTCAAAACATGAGAATGGGAGAACTGGCCTGGCTCAGGGTTAGCTCATCTCCTGCAACAGAACATGTTGGTCACTGACTGATGGTCAGTGAAGCAATCATTTGGGCACAGCCGTGAAGAGGGCCAGCCTGAGCTTTATCACTTGTAAGAAACATGGAATATGATTATCATTGATATTATGGGATAGTAGAAGTGATGTCAGGGACCACGCAAAACTTATTACAGCCTGCATAGGGGAAGGAGTAAAAGGAAAGATCAGAGTGGATCAGGGAGGCAGAAGAGTAGGAAAATCAGAGAGTAGGGGATAAGGGGAACGGCTGCACGCAGGCAGGCTGCAGGGCAGTATGCTCGTGTGACTGAGTCCTGTGCCTGGTCCCTGCAATCTAGTCTATTTTCATATGAAATAATTTCTTAACCATTCCCCCCCCCCGCCCCCCCCATGTAATCTCCCTCTCTGACCTAGGTGCGAGTGTGGAAAGGTCAAAGTGCAACACCTGTGGAGACCAAGGTGTGAGCTGCAAGGTCTAAGTGTCAGCAACTGGAGACAATTACATGTGTTTATATTTCCTAAGTGAGTATAATTCTGTGTCCGTGTGTGTGCACGCATAGTTTGCTAGCAAACTTCAGTCTGGACTAGCACACAAGTAGGAGAAGGCTTGCATCTGGAAAGACTCAAGGTCTGAATGAGTGGCTGGGTAAGGAGCACAGGGTACAGACATGGCCTCAGAGCTTAGACTGCCTGTTCTTTTCCTCCTTTTCCAAGGCATTTGAACCTGAGCTTTATAGTGTGTCTTTCTGTGAAGCTTTTTCCATTCCCCTGTGCATGGTTGCCTACTCTGGGTACCCCCGTAAACCTGCATCTTCCTGAGGTTCCGCTACTCCCACCCATGCAATATTTCCATTCATCCAGCATTTCTACCTTGTTTGGCTTTTTTTTCCAGCCCATTACTAGTACTCTTTGTATGTCAGTTGTCCTTCTCATATGTTTGGTGTGTTAACACTGACTATATCAAACAGGACTACTAGCAGGTATTGCCCAGTTATACGATCGAAACCTAAAAGAATTAAAAAGCAGCCAGGGAAAGGACAACTGGAAACAAAGGGACTTTCCCGCCTCTACATTTTCATTTTTCCATTTTAGTAAACCTGGTAGGCTTTCCAGGAAGCTGACATCAAGTTGTGCCTTAGGCTTAAATATGATATATTCACTCAAATTCTAAAAGAATCTTAAAAATTAACAAACAAATCCCAGAGTGATGAGTAGCATCAACTGGGTTTAATCATTTTAATTTCAATCACTACAATAAGGTTAAGTTAAATAATCTTAATAGCTCTTATCACAGACTACCTCTTTTCTGGTCAGACCTTTCTGTTAGCCTACAGTTCACAGTACAGCAGCAATCCAGAAATCCTCAGAAAGGACTAAATACCAAAACTGGTTTATGTCTTTGGCAAGTACTCAAAATGTGATTAAATACAATACATTTAATTTACTTGCATTCTCATCGTTCTTACTATTGTCAGAGAAAATTAGTAGAGGGATATATTAGACTCAGACTGATTTTAATTACCTGGTTCTTTTTATTTTCACTCTGCTGACAGGAGGTTGAACCATAAACAGAAGCAGTGCTGGCTAGATAACTGTTTTCTGAGGGGCATAAACATACAGAGCAGATCAAAATGCTACTTTATGGCTTGTTATCCTCTCCCCCAAGAGGTGTCAGGGAAGCTGGCAGAGCAGTGTATGGCAGCACATCTGCTCCAGTACAGTCAGCAGGCATAGTTTTAGAACTTTACAGTAGTTTAAATTAATCCAGGAGGTATTTTCATTTGCACAGCAGAAACCAATCCTTATTCTGATTTTTTTTTCCTCTTAGTTTTTGCAGAAGAACAGGACAGAGAAGAGGAGTTGATCTCAAGATAGACAGGGAATGAATTAGCAACTTCCTGCAAAGCAATAGCAACTTCAAAAAAAAAAAAACCAACCACAAAACACCACCAAACTATTCTACTTATCTTTGCAAGACCTTATCCCCCTATGCCCTGGTGGTGCATTACCCAAGAGGTCTTCTCTTTCAGCTTCTACGTGCTAAGTTAAAAGAGGAGAACATATTATTTCTCTAAACAAATCTAATTCAAATTAACATGCATGTGTATAAGAGAAATGGCTATTTCACTTTATTTCACTGTAAAGATGTACAGACTGTTCTGAGCTCTGCACTTGTTAAGAGGAGCAGATATTTTGGGATGTTTCTCTGTGCCTTTTGGGACCATCTACATTATGCTTGTGGAGCTTTTAGCTTTCTCACACAGAATTTTTTCAGCAGTGCCTTTTATCTCAACTTTCAGTTTGTTCCCTGTATGACCCACAAGATTAAACCAGCTTTAGAAACTACCACACATAAACACTGAGTTCCAGAAATTTGATAGAGAGACTAGGAGTAGAGAAAAAGACCACACAAACAAGAGTTTTCCTGTTTTTCCTATACTGTACCCTAAGAGTTTAACCTAGAATGGATCATGGACTGCAACTGTTTACATGCCTCAAATACTTCACAAATTCTCTGTAGCCTCTAGCAGTTATTTTTGATCAATATTGACCAAGTCCCTATTTGTACCAGCTCACTAAGGGAGGAGGAGTGATGTGTTCATAGACCTCCCCAGAGGGAACCAATCTAGCCATACTCCCAAAATTAAATTTCCTGCAATGGCTCCAAAATTGGACTTTAATTATTTCCTTTTTAGTTTTATCATTTTGGCATGTTTTGCCAATTTATTTCCCCCATTTTTTGCTTATACACTGGAAACAAAAGCAAGCAATTAGTGTGGGAAGGTTTTTTCCCCCTATTAATATTAGAGTCACAGATATTTCTTTCCTCCCTGTTTAAATATAATATATGTAAAAAAAAGTCAAAATTGCAGCTCTTGAAAAATATTTAGATCATTTAAATTCAATACAAGTACTGCCAGTGATAATTAAATTCTTTTTTCATCTTCTGACTTGTCACAGAATAACTAAGTCAATGACCCACAAAATTAGTTTCTTATACCACTTCCAGGTGATCCACTGAACTGATTGTGTCATAATGCAGAGGAATGCAATTAAAGCAGAAGGCGGCCCTACCATCCCATAAAGATTCAACTGAATACATGCCTTTCTTTTAGCATATCCTCCATATGATCTCTGTGCTTACTTGGGCTAATCAGTAAGAAATAAAGCCACTCAGAAAATTTCTTTTGATGACAGGAGAAAATGATGTCTAGTTAAAATTCAGCCATGATCAAAGGCACAAGTCATACAAAAAACTGTAAGGGAACCTGGCACCAGACGGTAGAATGAGACCAGAAAGGGACAAAAGTAATAAATATGATTCTATATCCAGGAGAACATGTGCAAAATAACATGCACTGATTACCAAGCCCTGCTATAAGCACACAACATTATTTAAACTTAAACATTAAAAAGATAGAACTGACATGAGGACCCTGTTATCATCCCAAAGGCTGCCTCCTATTACTCCCACCTGTAAAATAACAAAGAAGGATTACTGCTAAGGGGTTACTGGTGATGAGTTTTGTGGTTATAGTTCAAGATGAGGCCCAAAGATGACTCTGCCTGACTCCCATAAAACAAGAAAAATAATACAAATAACTCAGTGAATCACAGAACTGAATATATAATGGCTACAAGGAAAAATAACTGTGCTCAAAAAAGATCTGTGCTGAGAACTAAAGGTCTTTCTTTTCTTCTGATCACAGATGGAGTATTAAAAATTAATGTAAGCTCTACCAGAAAAGAACTTGACAGTCCTATTTTGAGACTCATTTCACTTCATCTCTTTTCCCTGTCTCACAGAACATTAATGCCAAAACATTCAAAAGAAGTCCTCTAGGGCTTGCTTTGCACATTCACAGAGGTGCTGGGAAGTATTTTGAAAAAGTGACTTTGAGTGCTTTAGTTTGTAGGTACCTGAGGGGGGAAACACTTAACAGACCCCAATTCCTTAAAGGTAGATCCTTGGCACTTTCCAAAAAACCAGGCCCTTCAAGTCTGACACTCTCCAGAAAACCAGGTTTTAAACTTGGACAGCAAGGACCAGTGTTTTGGGTGATATTAGCACAAGGAGTCTGAGGATTTCAACTTCACTTTCAGAAATTCATCTCCAAGTCAAATCAAGATTCAAGCCTCACAAAGTCAGGAAAAATAGGCTGTTAAACTAGTTAAACCTGAATGTTTTTAAAGGTATTTAGGGACTTTAAAGTTACATATCAGTAAGCTGAGAGTCATCATCCAGCTAAATATCTGGGCCATGATAAAAAAATTCATTTTCTCTATCAAGGTTCCACGTCTTTAGAGAGACACAGCCTCAGTGCCCCCTAAACAGAGAGCCTTTTAACAGATATGGAATTCTAGTTCTGTTTTTATTTTCTTCTTTCATTGAAAGAATTTACAAACCATCAGTGGAAACTAGGGACCAAATATAAAACAACTGTAAGTTCCATTTTTTCCAGACAACCTTTGGAAGACAATCTCTAGCAGGTGAGTTCCACTTTCCATGCTCAGACTGTCCTTTGAGGACAATTTAATCCATCTTCAAAGACCAGAGGAGCAGAATAGGGACAGCAAATGTGGAGAGACCAGGTTGGGACCATCCTTGGGATCATGCAAGATCCCATGCAGCCAGCATATTCAACAGCATCATACCCAGCCCCGCAGAGGCATCACCGCAAACAGCCTGTCTGCTCTACAGAGAGCAAGCTAACCTCAAGGTCATTGTCCTAGCTTTATCAAGGTCTACACAGCATTTAGATTACATGCCAGACCCACATGCAGCATCTCGTCTCTCTAAGTTATTTTTAAAGAAGTCATTAACTCCTGGATATACCCATTTCAGGTGTAGTCTGTAACAGCATCTGGGGTGGGGGTCACTGTCTCAGGGCTGCCTCATGTAACTGGTTCCAGAATTCAGCTAGAGTCATGCACAGCACTGCTACGTGCCACTCTTCTGTCATGTTGTGTATCCACTGACATTAAAAGCATGAGTGTTTTCATTTCAGCAAAAGCATTAACAAATTGGAGGGGATTTGGAGAGTGGTAGCAAATAGGATGGGGCCTTAGGCATTGATTCATCATGAGAAATAATTTCAGCTACTGAATATGAGTTTTTCTTGGCCAAACAATGACTAACTGGATATGCAGAAGATATGTACAAGTATTTCAAGTATGTATGATACTTCTGAAAAGACAAATTGTACAGGAAAGTCCAAGCCACAGTTATGAAAAGTCAAGAAAGCAGGATCAGGGCAGTCAGAGTAAAAGACAGACTACGGGTCTTAAATACCAGCCACAGGCTAAACTCTGGAAACACCACCAGCCATGGGCTGAGCTCTGGGAAGAGCTCCATCAACTAATAAAATCCTTCTCCCTGCTTTTCAAAAACCCAATATTTTGGATTAAAACCTCTGCCAGTGTAAATTTATCTAGTGGTACTGATATCTCTTTAAAGATCTGATACAGAACTGCTAAGTTTTGTACAGACATGAGAAATGCCGTATCATCCACATATCAAACTAAACTCTATATACGTTTCTTTTCCCCTCCTTCAGCCTACAAGGCTTCATGACAAGGACCTTAGCAGCTCAAAAGTTGTTGTCAGTTTTCCTACCCCTGCTGTTACTCCCTAACTTACTGTAACACTGAGCTCCCTATGACAACTAGGGATTTCTAATTTCCCTCAACTAGTCATTTCACAGAGTTATCATCCTCTTTTACTGTGGTTAGGGAACAAAAAAGAACCAACGGATCATCAAAAAGATTAATGTTACATGTCAAAATTTTGATTAGTCATGGCCCTCCATTAATCCATTGCTAAGCAGAACACTTTTGAAGCTTATATATCCAGAGAAATAACCTGCAGCAGCAGAGTTTTTTGTATTTTTCTACATATTTTTGTGCTACACACAGATCTCAATAACTCCTTCTTTCTCCTTGAAGTGAACTACATTATACCAGGAGGCAAGTCCAACCCCCAGCTTCTTTCTGTGAAGGAGTCAAGCTGTCAAGAAACCTTGCTAGCTCAGAGCAAGCCATTTACATACTCCACCTTATGTTGGACCTGTTTAGCTTCAAGTTGCCAAGCAACAACTACCCTCAAGACTCATCAAATCAATGCAGAACCCGTACAGGAAATTACAAGGCAAAAGGTCCTGGGATCCATTTAACTGGGTTTTTTGCAGGTTCATATCACGTGCAGTTGAAAGTCAAAAGGTGACTGAGACTCTAAGGGCTGAGCATCAGCATGGGAAGCGAAGGGTATGAGCTGTCAGGGCAATAACAGACATTTAGCCATTGCAGAACGAGCCTAGAGAAACCCAGTGTGCATCCACACTGGCCAGCTGCATTTCCATCCAATCTTCCCTTCATGAGGTTTATTGGGACAATAGATGGGAAATTTTCTTGAAGCTCCAAAAATAAGAACTTTATTTTTAGGAAGAGTTCATGCTGAACACCTTATGATATCCATAAATGGATATCTGGTAATTTTATCCAGAAGTGAAAAAGTGACAGTAGTTGTATTACTACACTTTGTGTGGCACTGACTGCAGAAGTTGATAGGCTGTAATCCCAAGGGAGAAAATAGATTCAGAAAGATTTTTGGTTTGATTCCTTTGCCAGCTTTCTTTGTTGAGCACAAAAAAGTGAGACACAAAGCTTTCTTTCTAGTTTATTTAATTTGCATGTTACAATCCTGCTCAGCTGCACAAAATTAAAAACTGAAAAGGCTGTCAGTGGAAAACTAATTAAAAAACAACAAAAAATGCACAGAAAACCAATTCCACAGGGAAAAAAATATAACCATGCCACCACAATAACCTGAAGGAATGTAGGTCTCAAAGGTTTAAGCAGTTGTCAGAGGATGGAATGCAGCTTCCCCTGTAGCTATACAATTTGCATTTTCGGTCTGTTATCATTCGAAGAAAAAACCTGCAGCTTCCAGCTTACAATTCCATTCAGTGGTCTTAATATGTTTTGCTAGGATATCCAAGAATCCAAGATATTTTTTTTTCTTAAATGTGATTAATTCAGTGACTAGACTGCTTAACTGAGGTGTCTTAAATGCCTTTTGGAAACATTTCTGCAAATTCAGACTTGGACTCTTCAACACTCATAGACAGCATCTCAAACTCTCGTTTTCAGAGGGAAAACAGGACCCCTTTCTAACCAGCATCCAGCCTGGCCAAAATAACAGTCTCCAAGAAGAGAGATCCCAGCCTGAACTCTCACACCCACGGAAGATCATTGAAGCTCCATCTAGAAGCACATAAAAGGGAGCTGTGGCTTAAACACATATAGCTGTGTTTTATGATTAAGGGGTGTCTGTCACTCCTTTTTACATGGTGATGGTGTGGAAGTGCCTCAGGATGACAAGAGGAACATCTTATGCTTGTATCCTAAAAGGTTTTCTTCCAGAAATTCAGCTCCACTGTCAACTCTGAGGTATCCCCAGACACCATGAGAAGCACATTTTTAAATGCCTGAGAAACTTTGTGCAAAAGATCAGCAGACAGATTCAGGATTTTAGGATGAAAGTGTTTGTCTTCTATTCCTAGGTATCTTCTAAACCCTGTTTCATGCAATTTGATCATGTCTTGGTTGTGTGGTCTTTCATCTGCCTGTGCCTCAGTCTCCTGAGAAAAGCAGTTCTATTACTTTCCTGGCTGCCAGCACGGTAGTAAGAATAAAAAGATAATGAGGTATTCAGACTACTGTGTGGGGAACCCAAAAAGATATTTTAAATGCCTAAAACAGGCTTCGTCAGCAACAACAACAATAAGAGTCTGATTAGCTGAAAAACCAGCTTTCAAGCTGAAAGCCAGCCTGAGCTATGGCACCTGTAAGGAGTGATCAGCAATCATTTGTAAAACAAAGGTCACGTATCACCAGGGGACATTTTGTTTTACCAGGAATAAGGACAAATAAGAAACAGAAGTCCTAAAACATTTAAATATTCTCGTGCAAATGCTCACACGAACCCAATCTCTGGTCCCATGCCACGGAGCAAGGACATTGAGCAATTTGCCGGGTTTCGATGAAACATTCTGAAAACGTGCCTCAGGGTTGACAGCTGCAAGCAAGGAGAACAGAGCAGCTAGATATGTAAAGACGGGAATTATAAAAGTGAAAAGAAGGTGGTAATGAGTCTGCCACTTAAGGTCAGGCTCCACTGAAATACAATTAGAGTCCTAAGCATTCAGTTGAAAAAAAAAAAAACACAACTGAGAAAGTGAGTTAAGTAAAGCTACTCTAGGGTTAGGCATGAAGAGCAGGGGTATTCTTGGAAAGAATTTTAGTTTAGGAAACTTAGAAACTTAAATGCACACTGGATAGTTTGCTCCAAATTTGCTGGATACAAGCCTGTATATGCTACGTGCAAACAGCGGGATGCAGTAAAACAGATGAAACATGCACAACATAGCTCAGGTTATGTCCTAAAGGGGATGGTTTTGGGTTTTGTTTAGACGTCCACAGTGGGCTGCTCAGCAACTTGCACAAATAATATGTGATAGTGGATTGGACTCAGAAATGAAGACACTTCAGTTGTGGTTTATAAAGTTTCTGAAGGCACCTGCTTAAAGGAGTGGTGCCAGTGGACTGGAATGATCTGTAGTTCTCAACACTCAAAAATACTTTTAACCATATGGACCCTAT
>JAOQGH010000032.1:50413496-50519873 GCA_025769975.1 Gallinago jamesoni
AAAGGAGTGGTGCCAGTGGACTGGAATGATCTGTAGTTCTCAACACTCAAAAATACTTTTAACCATATGGACCCTATGACATTTAACATACATGCTTTTCAAGATGTTTCATTTGCATAGAGAACGTATGAGAAGCCTGGCTGGGAGCAACTCATGGTTCATGAGTTGCTCACTCACAGAAAAGAGCAGAAGTACTGAGTTTGCATCATGCACCCTCATGTGCAGCAAGGAAAAACTGCTGGGAAAGGGAGAAGAAAGGGAGAAGAGCCCTATGCAGAAATGGGACCAGTCGCTTGGCCTGTGTGGCGACAAGCCACAGGGAAAAGCAGCTCCAGCTCAGAGAAGGACCTGGTTGCACATACTGTGCCAGGTGACATTTTGCTGTCCTAAGCTTCTGGCACTGAAAGATATTCATATATTTACAACCTTTCTTAAGGTCATCTCTGCTGTGTCTCCGGCTGAGACATTAAATATTAATTGGACCTGCTTTCCAAAAATAAAAAGCAGAACCTCTAATTTACTTGTGTAATTAACACCTCTCATAAACCAGGTGTCCTCCTGAACCAGACTGAACAAGCCATTTGCACTTCACAATCCTGAAATATGCTGTGTGCTTTTCAGACAGACACAGTTGTTTGTTCATTCTACATGCACAAATGCACATAATAATTTGGGGGGGGAAAAAAAGTCTTAAATACAACAGAAAATATGCCCTCCAGGTGATGTAGTCAAACCTTCCCACTTACACAGGATAGGTCTCTTCAGTTTGGAATTTTATTTTTTTAAGTACTTTACCTAGATGAGTTTGAACATTTTGTTACAGGTCATTTTATTCAAGGCTCAATGCCACTAAATTTCTCAAAGAGCTCATATTTTAACCCAGAGTTGTAAAGAATATGATCGCTCTCTGGTCATATAATTCCACTTGCATTAAAGAACTTTGGTTCCACATGCCTAATCACGTAATTGGCCAAACACTGCAATTAGCTCCAAAATATAAGTTCGGTACCACCATTACTCATGTTAAGACAAGGTAAATATGTATTCACTGAGCTGCACGGATTATTTGCAAAAGTTTAGTAAGTGCTAATTTACCCAGATGAATAACATGCCAGCTCTTCAGTAAGGCTAACAAATTAGTGGAGTGACACAGAACCAGAGGCCCTTGCTGTTCAGCTGCCACCTAAGCTCAGAGGCACATAAACTTTCAGCATTGCACAACCCAAGAAGACTATCCTAAATTTGCACGCGGCCTGAAGCATATCTTGTCAAGATTTAGCAGGCTAGGATCCACCTTGTACCTAAACCTTTGGGGAATCTGTAGTCTAAGCACTGCTTCACCTTTATTGCCTCAAAAACTGAACCCGACTCTCAGTCTCAGAGGTTACCTACAACATAGGAACTAGGCAAAAAAAATAATACAGTTTATTCTCTTTGGAAGAGGTGACTGATAAATAAATGTCAGAGCACTCACCTAGGAAAAGGAGCATGTAGACTCTCTTCCATACAGGCAGATTCAAAACTCCATCCAGGATCTTGGCAGAAAATATCCAAACCATCAGGCCTGGCAACACTTCAGCGGAGGTGTATTAAGAAAAAAATATTGCAGTTTAACATCAGCTCAGTTACATAGACTAATTAAAGGTTTGTTGTGCTGCAGAATTTATACTCTGCCACAAGGATGAGGGGGTCACCCAGGGAAGGTGCAGTCCTCAACTCCAGACTCTGCAGCCAGAACACAAGTTTGGAAAACAAAAGAGGACTTTTTTTTCTTTTTTTCTGAATCAGATTGCAACCAGCAGCTTTTCAGACCATGCTTCTACTGAGGAAATAATACTTCTTTCACATCCTCTTTTAACAAATCACCATCATTTTTCCTAAACAGCCACAGGTGGGTGGCCACGCCTTCTGCTATGGAAGTCATCTTATCAGGCAGTTCCTGCTGACCCCTGTGGCATTTCCAACTCCACAACACACCTACCAGCTCTTTGCCAGTCTCTTGTCTCCTAGCAAAAGCCGTTCCAGGCCATCGGGCAGGAAATCCAGATAAAGTTTTGTGGAGCACTACCTTCGAGTTGGCAAAAGTATGTCAATGGCAAGATGCCATTTTGGATATCATGCTTCAGCTTTTTTTGAGATCTTCTGATCCAAACTAAACCGTACTGTCAGGACTGGGTATCCAATGTTTGTTTTATCTGAAATGTCAGTAAGAGGGAATCCACAACCTTGCCATCTCTGGTGAATGCTCCCATCGTGTAACATATATGTTCTTACCTCTAGTACAGCACTAAATCCTTTGATGCTTTTTGCAGCATCCCAAAAAATGTGGGCAAAATGTGGTTTCCCACTACATCCTCCTATCCCCGAATAACCCAGTGCATGGTGAACAGGCACCAAGGTAACAGGAGTTTTGCCTGCACCAGGAAGCTTGAGGAATGAATCTGAGACCTCTCTCTGAATGCTTCCTGCTCCTGATTAGAAGAGTAGAGCAAGCCCTTCTCTGGTGGGGAGAGGATAGTGAGAAGAGAGAAAGAAAAATTTACCTGCAGAGCTGGCTGTCCATACTAAGCAGAGGAAGATGCCTTCTGGTAATACTAAACAATGCACTTAAACTTCATTGCAAATCAAGACTGAGAGGAATACAGCTGTCCTCGCCCTTCCTTAATTTCTGGTGTCTTTACATTTGGAGCATACTGCAGACCTTACCTTTCTAATTCTCTATGGAAATTACAGAATCACAGAATGATAGGGGTTGGAAGGAACCTCTGGAGATCATCTAGTCCAACTCCCCTGCCAAAGCTGGTCCTCCTAGAACAGGTTGCACAGGAATGCAACCAACGTGCAGGCAGGTTTTGAATGTCTCCAGAGATGGAGACTCCATCACCTCTCTGGGCAGCCTGTTCCAGTGCTTTGCCACCCTCAAAGTAAAGAAGTTCCTCCTCATGTTTAGATGGAACTTTCTATGTTCTAGTTTGTGCCTGTTACCTCTTGTCCTATCCCTGGACATCACTGAAAGAAGACTGGCCCCATCCTCTTGACCCTCACCTTTTAAGTATTTATAAGCATTGATCAGATTCCCCCTTAGTCTTGTCTTCTCCAGACTAAAAAGACCCAAGTGCCTCAGCCTTTCCTCATAAGAGAAATGTCGTAGTCCCCCCATCAGCTGTCCTTGCCCGCCCTTAGTTTCTGGTGTCTTTACATTTGGAGCATATTGTAGACCTTAGCTTCCTAATTCTCTATAGAAATTAAATCTAAAAGGTGTTTTGGAACACTCAGCACAGGCTCAAAATCTTTTTTTTTAATTCCTACCTCACCCCCACATCCACCTCTGGACATGTTCAATGCCTTGTGAGGCTGAGTGGTATTGTAAAGTGTGGACACGACAACACCCTCAGATGGCTTGAATAGGCTTCATTAATTAACTTAATAGCAGATATAGAATTTAACTATGTCCTGTATTATACCTTTAAAATGTGTCTTACAGTTGAAGAACTTTAGAAGTTTATTACTGTAATAGGTTTAAAGCTTTTTTTATTCCTTTTTCTCTATTTTTTTTTCATACTAAAATAGAAAAAGCCAAAGTAAAGCTTTATTTCATTTGTATATCTTGGAGGTGACAATTTAATACACTTAAATGTATGTAACATTCCTCTTTAGAGTGATTTTGTGTAGGAAATCAAAGGTAAGCTAACAGTTGCAGGTATCATTAAATTCATATTTATTCACAGATAAGCAATTTAGTCTAACAAAACTTTTTGGCGTAAAACTGACTAAAAATAACTGAAAATGTAGCATCCCTCCCACCCCTCCCCAGAGATATCTGGTCCCTACGTTGCAGCTGAAATGAAAGACTGAAGCATCGGGGTTTGCAGGGCATGGCAGAGGGGGGAAGCATGTGGAGACAGACAGGAAGACAGTAAAACTGGAAAGATTCCAAAGACAACTTTTTTTTTTTTTTGTCTGAAATACTGTATTTACACAAAATTGGAGAGAGTACAAATACTTTACTAAGAAGACAAAACCATTATAATACATTCGTTTTAAACACAGGCAGAACTATAGATGCAAAACACAGAGAGGCCTAAGGTACTTGCATGGCAAAAAAAAAAAAAAGAAAAAAGAAAAAGAAGCATCAGAAAGGCCTCAGAGATTAAAAGCAGGAAATAAGGAACATTGTATTTGTTACGCAGCATCACTTTTCCTTGACTTCAATGGGATTGTAATAAGGTGCTCTCTTTCTTCTACATTGTGGATGGTGGGGAAAGCCCTCTCAATGTGCCGACCACTCAACACTGATTTTACAAAACAGTTAGGTGTGTACTTAATTTTCAGCACAGGAATAGAGCCGTTGAATTAAACGAAATTCTATTTGTGCCTAATCACATGCTTATAAGCTTACTTTGACCAGGAAGAGTCTTCTCAATGCTTAATAGGGTTAAGTCCATTGTTACATAAAAAATAAGTGTTCTTGACTGTCTTCTGTCTTTTTTTCTCTTAAAATATATTTTAAAATTGCTTAAATTTTCCCCTTATGTACTTGATTAGAAAATAGTAATTTATTGAATGCCATAGAATTTTTGAATCATGTCTCATACAATCAAAGGAATATTGTTCAAAAATAATTCCCACATTTTCCTAAAGGCTGTTTAGATTTATAAATAAATAAAAGAGAAAAATATATATAATAATAAAGCATCTTTGTGTTTCTGGACATTTGGCAGCGGGTCTGTTATAACATCTCTCAGACATCTCTTGGTATCAGTTAAAATCACCAAATCAATTGATCATTTTAAAAGAAAAGATTGTACAATATTATTACAATCCACCAAATATAGCCAATGCATGAAATATTTTACACATCATATATCCCTTAAAAAGAATTAATATAATTTAGCCCGTTCTTTGAAAACAGATAGCTTCTGAAGTAATATATATTAAACACAGTGGTATCTGTAATTTCTACTCTCTAACTGTTTTTTTTTTCCTGAATAAAAGCTTGTTTGAATAGGACTACTAGCTCAGTGATGGAACTACAGTTCTATTTAACTAAATTCCATATATATCTTTGTTACAGTTGCTGCAATTATTATAATCACATACCACTGAAGTGCTAAATATTAGTAACTCAGATATGTGGACTTTGGTTATGCTTGATAGAATACTGGCATATCAAATATATGTACCACTTCCTAAAGGCTATGTTACAATCATGATGCCTAGTAATAAATAATTATAATAATAACAATCTCAGATTCAAAGTGCTGACCCATATCACTCACTTGAGGCACCAATACAATGAATCAATCAATTAAAAGATTTATTTGTAATGTTTGAAACTAACAGAGCAGATCCAGGGCTGCCAAGTTACATGCGCAGCACGGAGGACACTGAACCTCTCCTTCCAGCCTGGGGATTCCAGTGGTCCCAGGAGATGGTGGAATATCATGTCTGATGTGGGATGCTCCAAAATATATCACGTCTTCAGACATGAAACATTAAAAGCTCTCTAAGCTTCTCTAAAGCGTCCAAAGGCTCTCCTAAAACTCCTCAAAGCCTACTTCATTCTCTCAGGAGCAAGGCTTTGCCATATATTGTCCTTGGCTGCAGACCAGGGAAGAGCATTTCATGAAAGTCCACAATGAAATGCATCGCATTAATGCAGCTTTCACGCCCTGGAGACGCTGTCACCACTGTCAGCATGAGAGGGAAAAGGCAGCTTTCCAGCAGCAGCAAACATCTGTCTCACTCGAAGGGGAATGCTTTTCATGTTGTTAGTTTGTTCTGTGCAAGCAGTAATCATTTTCAGTGTCCAGAGAGCTGTTGTACCCCGATGACGGATACAGGTCCCTCTTAAGTATCCTATTGACGATGTTGATCAGAACTTTTTTGTACTGTTGACGTAAAAGTGAGTAAACAAATGGATCTGATGCAGCCTTACTGTAGGTGAGGCACTTGCTTATAATTCCCCAGTAGTAATTTATGGTAACAAAAGGAAGGAGCTCTATCAACCTGTTAAACATTAAAGAGAGATGGAAACACTTGAGTGTTATATTCACACTGAGCCCAGTGCTAAACTCATGCTTCATCAAACATTAATGTATCACTTATTTTCTTACAGCACACGGTCCCTGCAAGAGAAAGGCCCTGACTCCTTGGATCCAATAAAGGCAAAGGGAAATTTTTGAGCAAGGCCACTGAAATACAACAATCGTTCCCTCTATAGGGAAAGAAAAAGTGTATTTTCAATGTCAATGCTCTTGTGCATTGGAGATAAGAAAGAGCCGCACCTCATTGCTCACTTTCTGAATTTAGGGAGTTGTGCTAGTAAACGTACAAAATCTTGGTAACATAATCGACTACTCCTCTCCCATAGCAAGCTTGAGATAGACACATGTGTCTTGGGTATCCAGGCTCACTCAATTCAGCTGCCTAAGTACAGCTGTCTAGTGACACTTGAGATGTTTGGGCATAGCCCCCTTGGCGTCAGGCTGCTGTTCCTGGAAGTTGTGGGTCTCTTCTAGCTCCTGAGTCACATCTCCCCGCCTATGTAGACGTTTTGGATACTATGCAGTTTCTCAAATGACACCAGAAACTGGGTCTAGAACACTGAATCCACTCCCTCAGATGCAGATCAGTGAACCCACATTGCACCACTGCTGTGAATTATAACATATGCAAAGAGGATTCATATTAGACTGTTGTTGTATGAACAACAACATGGCAGTATCTCAGAGAGATTTGGGTGGCATCTGCAATCCCATAGTATGCCTAGAAGCACAACTACATCTACTTACCTCTGAAAGTTTCTGTGCGCACTTGGCTGACCCACCACTAGTTTGGCCAAAGAAAACAAGGAGACAGCACTTTTATCATCATTATATGACCAGCCAGCTGTCTCCAGACCTGTGTTTCCTGCTCAGAGCTTCACAGATGATTAGTGGCCTCAGCACCTCAGTTGAGATGGGTGTATTAATCATGGGTGCAGAAACTGCAACTAAGTTAAAGAATTTTTCCACAGAAGTGAAAGTAAACTTTTAGACTATTCCAGCAAATGTCTGGCATATAGCTCATCTGCAGTGGGCAAACACTCCAGGAAGGTGGAAAGAACAGGGTGAGAACTTTTTATTATCTGCACATCTTTTGTGAAACCTTTTGTAGCAGCAAGAATATACTATTTTGCTATATTCATTCCAGAAGATAAAGTACCATAAGATAAAATAGCCCTTTTCTGTACCCTAAAACATTGCTGTTTGAAGATGTAAGACTAGAAGCTTTCTCAAGGCTTGAAGAACCTTTGGCTTCCTTCCAAAGTGCAGAGCTCTCAACTTGCAGGGCGTTGACTTTTGAAGCTGTTCCAAGCCCTCTGCATAGATAATCTGATTTACCACCACCAGGACTGAACACTGCAACAAGTGGTTGAATTCTGACAGAAAAATTTCTCATTTGTGTGCATAAAAAAGAAACCATTCCTATGGCAAGTACATTTAAAAACCTGATGACTTCTGTTTGAAGCTGCTTGGAAAAAATTCCAGTGAATTCAAAACAGAGAGCACACGATGACACACAATGCAAGGAATAAATAAATGTACCAGACACAAAATGTGAGAGATAAACAAATGTATAATAAATGACACTTGCTGCATGGTTGCTTAGGTTTATCCCATCCTGTGTATCATCGTAATACAAGAAGTACACATTTGATATTTACGCAATTGACAGTTTTATGAAGACACTAAATAAGAAGAGTAAGGCGTCCTTCAGTCATGAAAACAGATGTATTACTATGTGTTCCTTTAACGTATCATGGTCCCAAACATAATTGCACTGAAGCCAACAGAAGAAAAATTACACAGATTTTAACAAGATAATGGGCCTGGCTGAACCAAGTCAGCCTTAGAAATATCCATCTGAATGCATCTTAGTATCATTTTCTTCTTTTCAGTGCTGTTACAGAAACGATGAAATTCATCTGTCGGCTCTTAGCGAACAGACGAATATATTGCTAATGATCATAATCTCATTCACATTTCTGAAATGAGGAGCAAACACTGAGCTCACAACACAAACTGAGTCACCAGGCCAGAGAGCAAGAAAACAGAGGATGAGATCTCTCTTTAGAGATTACTTTAGTGCCACCCCTCTGAAAACCAGAATGAGGGAAAAATGGAGAAATGGGCATGGGCAGCAAGTCCTCCAACCTCATTGCTTCCATAACCTTGTATCTAGTTCTGCTTGGACACTGTCTTGCCTTTGGGGCAAAGAGCCTTGGAGAATATCCTCGCTAAATACTTCCCATTTTGCTATCACTGAAGCACCTCAGGTGTTTGTGACTGAGACAGAAACTGTACCTTGGCACACACACATTTGTATAAACCAACCCTCAATTTTCTCTCTCGAGAAACACAAGGTACCAGTTTGTCACACACAGAGAATGAACCATCTCACATTTGCCAAATGCAAGGCCTGAAAAAGGAACTCACCTTTATTTTAGAAGTTTAAGAGAAATACCTTCACCCTGAAAACTGTGGCAATGCTGGAATTTGCTGAGCTTGGTAATGTTTGGATGGAAAGGAGATGGCAAAATCCACTTTGCTCAATATAATTATATCCTGATTATGGCAAAAGTGAACAGAAAATGACTCAGAATGTACTGAACAGTGATCAATTAACCTTTTAACTCTGTGATGTAATGTTAATATTTGTAATAATCCTTTCAACTGCAGAAAAAATGCAGTTATCTAGGCAATCAGTCAGGAATCCCTTTCAACATATAAATGGGAACTGAAAGAAATGTCATCCTAAAGGTTAGAAAACATTGCCATTTTTGTGCACTGGCCTCAATCTGTCCCCCTACCCATGAAAGAAAAGGGCAATTACATGATCATGAGTGGTGTATATGTATGTATGTATGTATGTATATATATATATATAAAAATATATATATATATATATGTGACTGTGTAAGATCAGTGCTCTAAAGATGGCCAGTTTCTGTAAGGTGGTGTGGCTGCAGACCCTGACAGCCTGGCAGCAACCTTGAGGAAGCCATCACCAGGGTGGTTTTGCAAAGACTACTGAACCCTCCTTGACAGAAGTCAGTTCTCTTCAAGTGTGTCTTGAACACACTGTGAAGTGGGAGACATTTTAAAAAATCACTAGGAGCAAGATGTAACTCATTTCAATTTAGGAAAAAGCTAAATCCTGAGGTGCTACAATTCAGTAAAGTTACGCTGGCTTCCAGCTCACTGATTTATGCAAGATTTAAAAATAATAACCATATGTTGTATAAAGACTATGCAAGTATGAAATGAGAATGATACGTGACTATTTAAAAAAAAAGTGCAAACCAGCCGGGTGGATGCCAATGATTCTGATCAGTTGAGGAGCGTGATATTACCTATACATTTTATTATTGCTTCTCCTGGAAGATAACTCTCACACCTCATCGCAAGGCCATGCTGCACCATTAGTAATATATTTACAGACATTAATGTTTCCAGACACAAAGCTTATCTGACAAATTATCAGCCTGGATAAATTTAAATTATGTCACTTCAGCTTCCAATACCAGCAAGTTTGGCCTTATGCCTTTAAAAAAAAAAAAGACCTGAGCTAATCAGGAAAAGCTGTCTGCTTTCCTCTCTATTGCTCAGGTTGTGCTAACAAGGAAGGGTGGCGAGTTTTTTCAACTGCTTTCATCTCCCACTGGCATGTAATTAATTCCTGGTACTTGTCCTAAAAGCCTCTTGCTCTTGGCAAGAGGTACCCCAGACCTGGCTGCGATGAGGAAAGGAGAGCTAGAGGCTGCCGAGGCTTCGCTCAGTGGGCTGGCTGTGCGGGCAGGCTTGGCCCCGGGTCTCTGTCAGGCTCAGGAACCCCAAAATTAGCTGCGCTCCTCACCGAGCACCTGCACAGCAGAGGGCACACCGGTCCCAGAAGCTTCCCTACCCCAACAGGCGATACTAACCTGGTGATAATGTAAGGACCAAAACAGATCACGAACGACCCTATAAAAATACTGATTTTCTTGGTAGCCCGCTGCCTCCTCCGTTTCTGCTCGTTAAGACAGCGCTGCTTCACACTGCAAAGGGAAAAGAGCAGTTGGCGGGTTAAGGCAAGAAGCGAGGAGAGATGTGAGCCCAGGGGAGGGGGGAAGGACTCACTCCCGGACGGAGAGCTCCTGTCCCGGGGGAGGGGAGGGCAGGGCAGCCCCTGCGCCGGCCCGAGAGGGGGCCAGCTCCCGGGGGAGGGCAGGGCAGCCCCGGCCCCGGAGGGTGGCATCTCCCGGGGGAGGGGAGGGCAGCCCCGGCCCCGGAGGGTGGCATCTCCCGGGGGAGGGGAGGGCAGCCCCGGCCCCGGAGGGTGGCAGCTCCCGGGGAGGGGAGCGCAGTCCCGGTCCCCCTGATTCTGGGGTCGGTCGCTTTCACCAGAGCAGCGGCTCCCTGTTAAAGGGAGCTCGGGCAAGTGGGAGCACCCGGCGAGCGGAACGAGCATTTAAACAAAGCAGGCTACAAATGCACAGTCTACCGTCTTCTGGCACTATAAGCAAAGTCTGAAACTAGAGGCAGAAGGATTTGCCGTATGGCCGGGGTAGGCAGGGATGCATGAAAGGGTGCTGGGGAGGCAGGACATCCTCTCTCCCCGGGGGTACCTACTGCAAGTCCCCCGGGGCTGTGAATACAAACACACAGGCATTACCTGGGGTGGATATCCACCAGCAAAACCAGAGTCTGCATGGTAATAATGTCTATCCGCTTGCAGTGGAACCGGGCAACTTTCAACACCTTTAAATAGGTGAAACACAAGATCACCAGCGACAGCATGAAACTGGTGGAGTGAAAGACGATGGTGAACACCGTAAACCGTCTCCTCTCTGTCTCTTCCTTTAGGTGTAAGGTGCAAGAGGCATAAACGCTGTTGTAATCTACCCAGGAGTAAAACAAGGATACCAAGGGGAACGTGAGGGAGTGGAGCCACGAGTAGCCCATCAGTATCACAGCGTCCTTATACCGCATCTTGCTGGTGTAGCTCAAGGGGAACACCACGGCAATCCATTTGTCGATGCTGAGCGCTGCCATGCTCAGCATCGTGTTGGAAGTCAGGAAAGTTTCCAGGAAACCCACCGCTTTGCAGACGCAGCCCCCGAGGGGTTGCTGGTTCCTCAGGATCCCCAGCAGGGTAAAAGGCATGTTCAGCACGGTGAGGAGCAGGTTGCAAAAGGATAAGTTCACCAGGAAAACCCCGGCGACCTGCTTGCGGATCTCCGTACTGTAGACGAAGCATAGCAGCACCAGGAGGTTGGAGAGCAGAGAGACAACCAGCACCAGCACGAGGAGCAACGCCAGCAGCACGCCTGCCAAGTCCATCTCTCAGCGGGTCGCCTGGAGCGGGCGAGGGCAGGAGGAAGGGGGCACCCGAGCCGGCACCGCAGCCTCGCCCGCCGCCGCCCGCGGCCGCCCGCGCATGTTGCCGGCGGCGCGGGCCGGGGGAGACGGGAGCGGGGAGCGGAGCCGGAGGCAGCGGGGTGCGGGGAGAGGAGCGGGGGACGGGGAGCAGAGCCGAAGGTGTAGAGAGAGGGGCGAGGGGAGCGGGGCTGGGCGGCCGGCCGGAGCAGGGGGGAGAGGACCCGCGGGGGGTTACCTGATAGCGGTGCCAGGCAGCGGGGGAGCGGCGTCGAGGAGGAGTGGGAGAGGAGCCGAGGGTAGGGAGGAGGTAGACACGAGGTGGGGAGGAAGGTCGGGGCAACCGGGGTCGGAGTCGGGGGCTAGCGGGTCCGGAGCGGCTGGCAACCGCAGCCAGAGGTAGCGGGGCGGGAGGGGGATAGCGGGAAGCCCGAGGTAGAGGGTCCCGGGGCCAAGGGAGCGGGGGCTGAGGGAGCCTGGCCGGGGGTAGCAGGTCCCGGGGTTGGGGGAGAGGGGCCGGGGTTAGCGGGGAGCGGGAATGGCGGGGAGCTGGGCAAGGGGAGCGGGTCCGGGGATGTCGGGTCCGGGGATGTCGGGGAGCGGGTCCGTGGGAGCGGGTCCTGGGGAGCGGGTCCGCAGGCGGCGGGCGCGGTGCCCCCGCGCGCTGTCCGCGGTGCTGAAGCGTGCGCTGCCCCGACGGCCGCGCCGCCGCGGCTTCAGGCCGGCGCCCTCTCCATGTCCCGCCGCGGGTGTCCCCCCCCCACTCCCTCTCCGCCGGGCGCTCGGCCTCCGTCAGGCACTGAGCATCTTCCCCCGGCGCCCAGCCCCTGAAATACTCCAGCCGCGGAGCCTC
Organism: Gallinago jamesoni; assembly: GCA_025769975.1. Lineage (NCBI taxonomy): Eukaryota > Metazoa > Chordata > Aves > Charadriiformes > Scolopacidae > Gallinago > Gallinago jamesoni. Next base: position 50,425,752 of record JAOQGH010000032.1, read on the forward strand.
CCGCGGCGACTCATGCGCAGACGAGCGGCGGCGAGGCACGGGCTCAGCCAGGGATCGCGGAGTCGGTCTGATCCACTCCCGGACCGCGGGCGAGAGCAACAGGAAGCCCAGCTTTCCGCTTATGCGCAGCTCAGGAAGGATAAGACCCGGAGATGGGTTGTTGGTAGTTTAATCCATGCACTGTGATCAGGCACACCCATTCCAGCATTCCTGGAACCTTTCAAAAAGCTAGTGTCTGTGATCCTTGGAAGGCTCCCCCCCCCCACCCCCATCTGAGGGATTAGTTGCCCTTTCCCCCCCTTTTATTTCATAGTGCCTAAAGGAGCTATGGTTGCCCTCCTGGGTATTCACACTGTCCCCATTGGCCAACTGTGAGGGACGTTGCTCAGTTAGAGACTTCACTTTGGCTGCTTGGACATGTAAAGCCCCAGCTGGGTGAACAAGTGTTCACGTTAGGTCAGTGCTGGAACATTCTGTGGTAGACTAAAGTCTCTCTTCCTATTTCCCATTTACACTGTTATCACAACAGTGCAATGGTAAGAAAGGTTCTTTCATTTGTCACATTGTGGCAAAACCTGAAAAGACAGACATGAACGAGGCCAGAAATTCTCCCTCTGCACCTGGCAGGAAAGTGAATCACATGGCTAATGTCCAAAAATTCCATAAATCTTTGTCATAGATTAAAAAAAAAAAAAAAAAAAAAGGAAAAAAAGAGAGAGTAAATTTTGGTGCATCAAAATGCTAGTACAGAAAAAAGCTGCCATTTTTAATCACTGTCACATTTTACAGTTGATAGCCAGAACTGACACGAAGAAAAAGAAGAAGAAAAGGTAGCTTTCCCACTATCCTAAGGAAATGCTGTATTGTGTATGTTGTCTCTACAACGTAGCCTTGTTACGCAAGTGTGACCACTGTGTGAATAATGGCACATAAAAGTGCTTGAAAGAGCCTGAAGGCAATGGTTCAGGGTTGGTTTGGGGTTTTTTTGTTTGTTTGTTTTGTTTTTTTTTCCCAACAGTAGTTATAAGTTTTGGACCAGCCCACAATTGAAAAACTTGTTATGGTAAGTTATATGTCCTAAGGAAAGAGCAAAGCAACAAGACATGAGATGTGTTATTTGGAAGAGAACCAGTGCTGTACTATTTATCAGGATGGATAGAAAAATGCATGTTTTCTTTGATCAGAAAGCTGTCATTTCCAAAGTTAATAAAGAGCAGATACATTTGACATTGCTTATGCCTGAAAGCAAAAATCCAATATATATCTGTGTAAGCATTTGAGGAAAAAACCCACAACCATCTACAAAAGCATGACAATACCAGTTATCCAATACCAGTTTTCTCGGAGTTCATTAGTTGCAATTCTGTCATCAGGGAATCAACATTGTGGAGCCAAACACTGCACAGAGGAGTGGGAAGGACTGAACTGTCATGGGAGAAGCTGTGTCCATGGAGAGCAGGGGTCCTGCAATTACTCCCTCTCTCACAGCAGCAATTCTTGAGGTTCCTACTAATCAGAACCCATCTATGACTTACTTTTCATTTAATAGTATCACAAGGTTATGGAGCTTTTATGTTAACCATCTGGGATTAGAGGCTGTCTGTGTAGTGATGTCAGGTGGGGTAGATGTTATTTTATATCATCACAGAGACAACCTAGATGTGCTGTTCTCTTACTGTGATAGCTACTTGAGAAGCCCTTTCCTGTTGGACCCAGACAGAAGGCAACTTCTGTCTCTCTCTCTCTCTTCTAGACATACACACAAAATTTCTCTCATACAACTTTTTCAAATGAAGAATTAATTATTTCTGAAAACTAATGGAGAAAAAAAGAAAATAAGACAAGGAAAAAGAAAAGGTGGCAAGTAGCAGAAAACAGGGAAAAAAAATGATTCTGCTTTTGCACATGTACAGTGAGTTTTGTGGTCACCTGCAATAATATCCTTGGCTTAAAGAACCCAGTTGGGACAGCACTGTTAGATTTCTCTCTTTGTTTTCAGTACAGCTTTGCCAGAATGACAAGTACATATACATAACTTCCTGAAGGATGGGGGTCCTCTGCTGACCCTTTTCCATTTACAGGCAGCATCCCATAACACTTCATACCAGCCACCTTTCAAATATTGATGTTCAAATGCCCATTTACAGCTTATGAGGCTGAAAACAGTCACCTGTGTGAGACTAGAAGGCTTGCAAAAGTAGGCATCTGCCACCTTACCCCTAAAAACACATATACTTATGTCTGCATATATGCAGACATACATAAATCACTGCAAATGCCCACAGTGATCATACTAAACATGCATATTTTCCCAATGAAGATCTTATAGTACTTACTTTCATACTCAAGGATGCTATCTTGATTGAAACTGGGGACCTGGAGACTGCTGCAATACAAATAAGAAAAGGGGAAAAAAAAAAAAGGTGCTTGTCATTAATTATCCTTTAATAAACATAGACTATTCAGTTAGCACAGATTAGGTAAGTACTTGAGATTTTTATTCTAATAGCTGCATCATTCATTAAATCTACACATTCATCTGTTCTAAATATTGACTGCAACTTATTGGATTTAATGCTTAATGGACTGTATTCTTTGGAAAGGAACAAGGGACGATTCAAATTCCCTTTTAGTTTCACTCCAGGAGAGATGTGTCATGCAAATTTCAATACAGATCACAACTGAGCATAATTCAGCCCTAATCAATGTATTCTGCAATGGCTAGGAACACATTTAATTTGGTTCTAATTTTAAGAAAGCACCATGAGAGAAGGAGATCTCAACCAAATCATATCAAATAATTTGCAAGTACAGAGAAAAGCAACCCTTTCCCCCAGATTCTCTTATGATAGGCAAAGAGAGGGAAATTAAATTACATTAACCAATGTAAGGGGAAATGGAATGACTCAGAACTGACATTAAGAACAAAGCGTTTCACTTCTAGGCCACTTGCTAAAAAGTGACCCATTTTAAATGTGAGCAAGAATGGTTAATACCTGTAAGATTTTTCATTATGCTTTCTAAAGAGCTCTGGTACTCAGAGTTCCTGACAAAAACATGGAAATATCTTCTCACCACCACAATGGCAGCAGGTGTGTTATTGTTATCACATTAGTTTTAGTTAATGAAACTTTGGTGAAGCTACAATCCTTCAGTCCATCAAGACTCAGAAGCAACTTATTTTTTTTATCCCCCCATTATTTTTTATTCCCTCTTTCTTTTCAGTGTCTTGCTTTATTATGATTTGAACTATAGGGTCTTTGAGCAAGCAGGCTGTCCATACCCTCTAGTCTAACACAACTTTTAGTTTTTCTGGAACAGCATGGCAAATAAGCAAGTTGGTATTAGTAACGTAAGAGCTGACATGCTGTTAGTCTCTTTAGAAAAGATGTGAGGCCTGACTCATCAGTCTAATACAATTCTGCAACTCTGTTCCTGTGGCAGAATTCCAGTGGGCATATTTACCACCTGTGGAATAGCTTTATCATAAAGATCTTCCTAACATGGAACACAGCCAAACTGAAAGGTCTACACATTCCTTCTGTAGACCCTACTTTGCAGGGAAAAAATGGAGCAGTAAAAAGCATTTATCATAACTACCTGGGAAGGGAGAAGAGCAAAAGAAATATGAAGCTCAATCATACAGCAGTCCTGCTGACTGAAATTATTTCAAAATTGCTTAAATATTGTAAGAATCTTATAATTCAACAAATAGTCTTGCAGTTGTATTAAAACTATACACTTGCAAAAATCTTTTGGCTCATGTTTGTGCAAACTAGACATATTCCTACAGTCTATAAAAATTGATCTCAAAATAATTCAAGAAAATATTTGATTTTGGAGGATGGACCTGAGGTTTGAAGAAACAGGTAAAAATACCTCAAGAGTAACTGGTGAGACCACACCTTGAATACTGTGTTCAGTTTTGGGCTTCTCACCACAAGAAAGGCCTTAAAGTGCTGGAGCACACCCAAGAAGAGCAACGAAGGGTCTAGCGAACAAGTCCTGTGAGGAGCAGTGGAGAGAACTGGGGTCATTTAGTATGAAGAAAAGGAGGCTCAGGGGAGACCTTATTATTCTCTGCAACTACCTGAAAGGAGATTGTAGTGAGATAGGTGTTGGTTTCTTTCATCAAGTAACAAGTGACAGGATGATGAAAAACAGTCTCAAGTTGCACCAGGGGAGCTTTGGAGTTTTAGATTGGATATTAGGAAAAATGTCTTCACCAAAAGGGTTGTCAAGCATTGGAACAGACTGCCCAGTGAAGTGGTTTAGTCACCATCCTTGGAGGAACTTAATAGATGTGTAGATGTAGTTCTTAGGGACCTGGCTTAGTGGTGGACTTGGCAGTGTTAGGTTAATGGCTGGACTCAATGATCTTAAGGGTCTTTTCCAACCTAAAAGATGCTATGATTCTATTCTTGATGTTTCTTAATGGAAATGGAAATACACAGATACTGGAGGATGAAAGAAAAATAGTAAAATATTCACAGAATTCTAAACAGTTACAGTTGAGATACCATTCTAAAAATGGATATATATGGATATGTGTCAATGCTTCCTCTTCTTGCCACAAATTAATTTTGTCTTCCTCTTCCACAACGCAAGGCAGCAGGTAGAACCAGCATTCTAGATTGCAAGATTCATCTCTGGAATGAAGCTGGCCAGATTTTCCTAGAGTACAATGCAAAAATGTGAATGTACAAATATGCTATTCTTCTGAGCAGAAAAATATATTGATTTCAGCAAAGTTTGTGTCAGGAGGTAAACGAACACTAACTAGCTTTTACATCCAACAGCTTTACAGCTGCAATGCAGGTCGGAAATATTAATGGAGGAATACTGTTCCCTTGAGCAAATGGCACAAGAACTTGGATCTGTCTTCCATTACTCAGTGTCAAGTTCTTCAAAATACCTGGACTATACCCATTCTCTCCTCAGACTAGTTCTACAACAGAGTAACTCCTGATTTAAGGGAATATTCAGAACTTGGCCCATAACCCAGAATTTTTCATTTTACAAATTCTTCTGCAGTCTTAAGAATAAATAAAATGGTAAATGTATTCCTATTGAATGCCAGTGTAAGAGTACATGTAGCCTCCTTCTATTTTCATCTATTTTTTCCAATTCTTAAGGCTTTGTTGTATCGATAGATTTTAACCTGACAGGAACAAAGATTAAAGTGCATTTTTTCTTGCTGTTTTTCCACAGTGCCTCACAAACACAGTAGTTCATACTAGCAGTGCTGTACTACACCAGCTTGTTATAAAACTTATCAAAGCTGCAGGCATGGGGATAAAATTCCCAGGAGTCTTTGACTGGCATTTTCAACAAATGTGACAATGTTTAGCGCTCCCAGGGGCCAGCAAACATTAAATGGCATTTTTCAGAAACTGCTGAGGCAATTTATTTACTGTTGCAGTGAAGTTCCAGGAGCCAACATATGAAAAAACAGCATGTGTTCTTCTGCTGTACTGTAGAAACTCTCCTTTTCCTGCCTTACTTGCTCAAAATCCCCCACATATCTGACACAGACGATTTGGTTCTGCTTTTCTTGAGTTAGTGCAAGCCCAAGATAAGTCCCATAAACCCACTGGGAAAACCAACACAGTGGAAATGAAGGCAATATCAAATATAAGGCTGCAGAAACGGTATGAAGCTTCTACGATGGGGGCCATTTTGGTGATAGTTATTTATTATACAGAGCGCTCTCAGCAAGCACATCAAGAAAAAAAACTAAGCCCGCCTCGTGCAGTGTAAGGGCTGGTCTGACAGAGGTGGCTGCTGAGCTGCTCAGGGACAGAGATGCACGAAGCCCTTTAGATGGCTGTAGGGGAAAGAGTGCGTGCACACAGCCGAGAGCTCTTTCCTGAGCTCTTTCCACAGGAGCAGTTTAAACAGACTCTGAATCAAAGGATCAGAGCAAGCTGGGCTTGTAGCATGGGCGAGTCACCGTGGGTTGAACTCAGACATGACCAGAGCAGTCACAGTAGGGCAAATTGCTCTGACGTTATAGCACAGTGCCTCTTGGCTCTGCAAATTCCCTCCTACGGGACAGATGTGCCACATAACTTATCCCTGCATGGACATGCAGGGGACCGGTCCCCACAATTCAGGGCAACAGCCTTGTGTTGTACAGAGCAGACCGTGCTTCCCCTGCCCCAGCCCTTTAACCTTCACACATTAATCTTTCTGCAGCAGGTTCTTGCTTGAATACCTTAAGCAATAGTTAGCCTTTCCCTAAGCTATTGGCTGCGGAGACATTTCTTCACACCCCCGCTAACAGGTACAGCTTCTATTGGTGAAGGTAATCAACTGGCACCATCTGCTTCGAGGAATAAATAGCAAGATATTTTCTACAGCAATTCTGTAATTTCTAGGTTCTGTCCTCCCATCACACCCATCCCTTTCCCTGCCTACCCACCCATCCACCCACCCCCACATCCATCCGCAGGAACATGTTCTTGCAGAAAAAAACTCTGGCTCAGAAGCAACTTCACTCTAAGAAATGGAATTGGCAGGTAATAAATAGGCCTGTACTATGCTGCTTTCATAAAAACACTCTCAGGGGCTAAGACATTTAAATGTGAACACAGGTTGTTGAGCATGCACAAGCTACCTCAGAGTCTCTATTATCATGCACCTTTCACTGTGTGTTTCACTGAGTGTATTAAAAAAAAAAAAAATCTCAATGCCAAAAAGCCCCCCTTTCATTAGGGTAAAGAAAGAAAATGAAGGAACTGCCAGGACAAAATTGACACTGTATAATGCAACCTCTGCGCACCGGCATAGCAGGGGTTCCCACAGTAAGTGATGTTGCTTAGGAACAATAATAACGTGTAGCCCCAAATCATCACCTCCAATTATGCCGGGAGAGAGACTCAGTCTTCCACCAGAAGCACAGAAGAGAAGAATATCACACCCCTCTATGAGTCTCACTCTCACCCTTACCTGGGATGGGCTTCATCTGGAGAACATCTGACAAGTCAGTCCCTGGTTCTGCCAGGAACCCCACTACAAACAAATCCTGTCAAAGTGAAGATCTTCAGAAACTCACATGAATGGTGAACCAAAGCATAAGCTGGGGATGATGGCCCTCTAAAACCATTTCCCTCACCCAGCCCCACACCTACCTTTGCCCACCTATGCAGAAGGCCACAGGAAGGGCTCTCTTCCCCAATACGGGGAGTAACCTGGTCCTGACCTCTCCTATGTCTGTGGCCGCAGGGACTTGAGTAAGCCTTGGGCTTGACTCCTGCTTGTTTCCCACAGAGCATTTTTGCATGTTGTTTCCTCAAACCTCAGTCCTGAGGGAGGATGGTGGGTATGTACATCTTTCATACGTAGTGAAAAAGAAACGTCCCCTGTTCCTTCTCTCTGCAAGGGCTCTGGGAGATCACAAGCTCTCTTGTATCTGGGAGATACAAGTTCTCTGTTGTGCCCAGGTAGACACTGCCACTCAACAGTAACCAGAAAGCTCACCCTGTGCTCTGTCTGACCTCCGCTGGAGCCCAATGCAAATCAGTTATTCTCGGACCAGCATGCTTTCCTCCTTATGCTGATGAGGTCCTTTGAGTTTTGTAACCTCTGCAATTTCTTCAGAGGTGTGTTACAAATTATTAATTTATTCTGAATTCTGAAATAATATTTTTGATAACTACGTTCATTTTTCTGTCCCTTAAGGTCATTTAGGGTTTTGTTTCTTTCCTGGATAATTGTTTTCATTAACATAGCAGTAGTCTTGGAAACAGCTAATCAGAGCTTTGTACCCATCTAGCTTTATGCAATGAGTTGACTAAGTGAAAATATACTGGTCTGTTGTCATACACAGAGCAGTTCTGGGCAACTCAAGTCTAGAGCTTCTGTGAGCTCTCCCTGTCACACCAACACAGGCCCAGGTGCTGGTCCTTTTAACACAGCAACTTCAAAAAAAAAAAAAAAGAACAAAAAAAGAAAAAATATCTGAAAAAAAATCTGAAAAATGCCTTTATTCCTCACAAAAAAAAATATAAAAAATTCCAGGAGTTGGGATGGGAAAGCCCCCTCACTAGCTGGGCTAATTCAGGTGTAAGTCTAGGATAGGAAAACCTTGGGATCAATTCCCTAATCTGCCTGAGTACTCTGGGGTAAAATAATCTGCCTTGTTTTAACCCAAAGAGGGGTCTAAGCCTGCAGAAGCCAGTAATCAAATTGCTGGGTAAGAGAAGGCAACCATTGCTTGTCTATAGTTTAGTGAAACATTTGGAAAGCTTTCATTTTGATCTGATGTTGAAGAGAAACAAATTTAACATCTTGAAAAGTCTCACTAAGTTTCTTTCTCTCCACTTCTGATTAGCAGCTGTTAGCCTGTACCCTTGTTACTCTGCATTTTTTTTTATCTGTCCTTACCCAGACTCCCACTCCTCACACTTACTTGCCCAATTGCTATGTCCCTTCTCATATTTACATCATCAAATCTACATGCAGCAGGAGACTTTTATTCTTCGTCTTTAGTCTGTGAGGTATCACCCAGGTAGGGGTCCCTATATATTACCCTTATAGAAGCAGCAAACAATGATACTTGTCAGTACTATTACTGTTCACGCAACACCTGAAATGTGCAAGTTCCTTAGAAATAGTCTTCTGAGAGCATGAGACACTGTCTTCTTTGGTCATGTGTCTGATGATTCAAGATCAGTGATGGGAAGGAGCCACCAAACCAGGTGAGAGATGCCCCAGGTCAGTGGGGAGAGGGTTTGTGCCGAGCAGGAGAAGATGGCACCCCGCTTGCTGGAGCTCGGTGCGTACAGCCTTTGAGCACTGCCTTGGATGAAGGGCAGGGATGGACCCCAAACACAAGTAAACTACCGGGAGTACAGGAGAGTAACCAATCACCCACCATGACTGTACGTCGACAAAACCTGTTGCTGGCCTCAGTAACCAGAACATTTATGAGCAGCATTTCTCATTGCTTATGAAAGGAGATATCTAGTAAAAATGTGCCAGGAGCAGCTCTTTAAGTTCATGTTAAAAAGTCTTTCATATTCTTTGAGATTATGTATGTGCGATTCCTTTCCGACACCATTGCCTAATTGTATTCAAAACCAAAGTATTTGTTAACTTTAAATGGGTTTATACAAAACAGCTTAAAAGACACCATTGCCTTGAAAGTTGTGTTGCTTTTTTTTAATTAGCTAATGCTAAAAATCAATAATCAAGGTGTATTAAGAGGATTTATAGATCATAAAACCAAATAAAGAGAATAGCTGTGATAATTTATTCTGACATTCTGTCAAAGATGCTTATAGTATTACCTTGTTTGGACTACAGCATAAATAAAAATTCACTCTTGATAATAAAAAGTCTTTTGTGGGGAATCTATTGCAGGGGATTTAACGAATTTGTCCTGGCTGATTGCTCACTGCTGAAAAAGGCATGGCTCATTTCTGAACTGCATGTTTTCAGTGTTAGCTTCAGCCAGGGGATTGATTGTACATTTCCTCGCCAGATAGAAGAGTCAGTTACCTAAATTCTGCTACTTTAAATCGACAGATTAAATCCACCAGTTTCCAATCCTCTCAGCTCTCTCCAGCTCAATATGTGTCTTTAACAGTGGAAGTCACGATTAAGCACGGCCTTCCAGTTGTGCTCACAACAGGTAATACCCACCACATGGATTATGGAGAATACTCTGCCATATGCTGAAAGGTGGATATTACACAACATTACATCATGGTGTCAGATACAGCTGATTTCAAAGTTACCTGAAAATCTTTGTTACAGTACTTTATTCGCAAGTTCAGAGGGCTCTTTCTTATCAATACAAAATAAATTAAAGGGCCCTACAGGTATGATTTTACACTGGCTGTTTTAAGACATATACTGTATAATACTTTTTATTTAGCTGACTGATCTGGACCACTCAGGTTATAGGCTTCTCTTCATTATTACTTGTCTCCATTCTCTTTTTGAGCTGAAGCTTTTATCAGTGATCTTATGTTATCTCCCAAGTCCCTGATCAAAGTATTAAATATTGCAGACCAAAACCAATTTCCCATGATATTCTCTAAGAAACATAGTAATTCAAGGGTATTTCTCAACTTAAAATTGCCTTTTATGTAAATTGATTTTTATAAGAACTAGCTCACAAATAAAAACTGACAACCTCATGCCATTGTTGGAGTTAAAAAAAAAATACCTTTATGACAGTAATGACTGAAATCTATCCATTTCTACATTCAGAATCTCCAAGTGATGTTTTTGAATATAAGTGACAAGCAGGACGATTCTGCAGGTTATGAGGAACAATTTTGTAACAGAAACAAGAGCTGCCATCTCATAAAAGAACGTGTGCTATTTTATAAGACTTGCATTTTTAAGATAATGTTAGTGGCTGCTGGAGGCGTGAGGCAGCTTCCTGATCTGCAAACTTTATTCCTCTTCCTTCTTGAATGTAGTACAAAACCCATTTGCATATTTCAACCCAGGGAAATTCCTGATGATTCCAGGTGGCAGGAAAATAACATGCAGAACTGAGGGTGGTGTTTCTCCTTCTCCAGTAGGCAGGTGATGGGCTCATACCTGTCCTCTCTTCTTATTCCGGGCTCAGCTGGCCGAGCAGCTTTCCAGCAGGGCTTAGGCCAGCAGCTCTGCTGAAGCCTCAGTTTCCTGGTTCCCAAAGGCACTCAGTAAGATTAAACTGGAGTGACTAAGCATGTACTTCACTTTTCCAAGTGGGTCCACAGGCAAGGACAAACCATCATTTCTGGTTAAACTGATAATGCTTTCCTCTGGTTTAAATAGCCAAAAATAATAGGGAAACAAAATAATAATAACAATAAGATTTTATAATCAAAATAGTGACTGTGGAAGAAATAACTGTATTAACTGGGGAAAAATAATGTCTAAGTGTTCTAGTTTAAGCTATTTGGTTTGTTTATTTGCATTTTATTTATCTTCTGCGGTTTGGTTTATACTTTTTTTTGATATACTTTTTTTTTTTGCCAGCTCTGTATTCTGTCCTTGGACGATATAAGTAGCAGAAAAGGTAAAAAACCAAAACCAAAATCAAAATAGAATTTTAAATCTATTTTCCCCTCTGGGAATATATATATTTGGCCACACTGAGAATAAATTGCAGCATCCCAGCATCTAGTTCTCTCATCACTGATTGCCTTTAATTACTCTCAATTTATAGCATTAGTGCTGGAAAGCAAGGGGTGTCATACTCAGAGTTCTTTTCAGCTGGCTAAGCGTTAATGGATGATGATTAACAAGAAAACCTCTCTGCCTTGCCAGTCTGGGCTAAAAGCAAATTGGTTATTTGGCCAATGCATGTGTTTATTGTCCACATATCTGAAAAAATGAGTAGGAGTAGCAATGTAGCTATATAAAAGTATGCTGCATTAATTAGTGGAGTAACCTAGACACTCTTTTTTGCTTTGTTCGGATTAAAGTTCAGTTTCAAATCTGGTTCATAAGTATTTTGTCAAGCTGAAAACATTGGAGGCCTGTTTGTTATGAAACTGTACCCAAATACGGACCGGTAAGTGCTGTTCTCTGTTAACCAGCTGGTTGAAAGTTAGATGGAGGATGGGGCAGCAAACAGCCAGAAAATAACCAATAAACCCATAATAGATCAAGATACTCAACTGGTCACATTTCTCATTACCTTGAGTTTGAACCCACTTGGTTCGTTCCCTTCATGAATGTGTTAAGCCATTCACCAGAAAGACTTTACATTTTGACAGATAAAACCTACATTTTCTCCCTTCATTTAAATGTGAAGCAGAAACATTGCCCAACACCTATAAGTAAAAGCTTACATTACAATATATATGAGTACAGGATCACCTGCCAGCTTCTAACCCAATTTTTTGATGGTAAAAGACTGCATCTTTTGTAGCTGCTACAGAACTCCCAAGATACAGATGTAACAAAAAGTTTTTGCACATGGTGAAAAATGTGCAAAATGATTAATCCTTTTTCATTGAAGATCTAGCATCACAAGCTGATGATCTAGCATTTGGGAGAGTCCTGTGAAACAACTGATACATCATAAGGCTGTTTCAGGGTAAAACCATAGTGAAACGATTGTAGAATGATTTGTAATTTGCATGCTTCTCAGTCCACGGATTGTGGTTGTGTTTGCAAAATACACATTTTGAATGCTACAGAAATTCTCAATACTATGAAAAAAGTTTATTTTTACCTTTAGGTTTGCCAGTGGATTTCAGTGAGCCTGTAATGAAATAAATTGGCTCTAAATACTTTCAAGGAGGAAAACATCTAGTATGGCTTCACTTTTTATAAAATTCTGCAGGTTTGGCTGTCTCAGTCTTTCCTTACAGTCAAGCACAGTTCAGTGTTTTTGTTTGTTTGTTTTACTTCTCTGAATTTCCTTGGATGTGTTTCAGATAATAGGAAGAATGCAATCTTTAGGAAGGATATAGTCACCCCAGAGCTATAGAGAAAAGGCATCTGTGTTACTCATTGGCTTTCTGCAATGCCAGGAGATGGCTCAGAGCTTCACTGTACAGACTGCTGTACCACCACACAACAAAAGAGCCATTTGATTTTTAACATTGCTTCGGGGAAAGAAGATGATTTAAAGGAACAGCAGTGAAATAATTATGACCAGCATGGTTAATAGCTATCATGAGAACAAAATTAGTCCATTACATCATGACTTTGTATGCACACTCTGAAGTCACAGGCTTATTTTGTTCCAGTATCATATTGCAAAGTTTAGTAAAATGCACTTCTTGGTTATTGTCAATAAACTATTACATTTTTCCATTCTTTGGCCTCTTACTGCATTTTTTATTATTAGGTTCCTTGGGTGTGTTTTTTGGTTTTTTTTTGCTTTTGTTTTGTTTTGTTTTCTCTGTCCAAATTAATCTTATTTCTGATCTCTTAGCCCTGTGTTTCTACTCTTTTCAGGATTTTTGATATCTAGACCTCAAAAAGATTAATAAACCTCTGAAAAGCCATATGTACTTCAGTTTTTTGAGATTTGGGTATTGCTTTTCAGCTAATATTGAAGATGTTTATACTTTTAATATAATAGAATGAGATTTGATTAGTTGCAGTCCCTACCGTATATGCCACTAGACACATATCTTTAACACCGTAGAAGAAGGACTCTTTGCCACACGTTTACAATCTGTCAGGCAGTTTTCAGCCCACATGAGTATGCTGTTATCCAAGTCAATCTGAATTAATTTAGCAGTAAGATTTCATGAAGCACAGTGCCAAGTGCTTTACTGAACTCTAAATATGTAACATCCTCAATTTTCCCTTCACACATTTATATTAGAATGGGCGGTGAGGGAAGTTTTCAGACACACATATTTAAACATGGAACCCATTAACTTTCACTTACAGTTTCACTTTGATTTACAAAGGCATTTTGGGACCCAGTTTCCACTGATGTCCTGTTGTGACTTGGAAAAAATTATGCTTGCGTCCATAAAAGACACCATATCTGCAAAGGAAGTTTTAGTCTTCTTAACCTTTCTTTATTCAGTGCCTGGCAGATTCTGGAATAATTTCAACCCAAATTAATGTCTTATATCCTCTTAGGAAGAAAAAGCAACCATTCCTGATGGATATTTTTTTTTCCCCCAATGTGCTCTGCAAACAGGTAATAATTAGTAGAGTCAGTGTTTTGGAAAAAAAAATCCCATCAAAGGTTGTCTCTCATCTGTAGTACTAGAGAAGATTGTCATAACTTCAGTGGTCCCTGCAAAGAAGACAAAGCAAATTGCACAGCAGTCTTCCAGGACCAGTCTTCCAGGATGTGTCAGCAGGGGTACGCTTCACAGGCGGTTTTGAACAGTACGAGTTAAACCAGTGTAAAAGTAATGAAATAATCCCCTGGGAACAGAGTACATGTAAGGTCAGAGCTCGGACAAGGAGCAACTATTTGGTTGAGAGCTGCTGCTGCTCCTGCAGGAAGAGATAAAAAAAAAAAGAGTTTAGCAAGAGTAACTTTTAAACCATTCTGGCTCTTAAAATTATTATAACTGACTCCATGCAGTGGTTCATTATCAGCATGCAATTAAAGTAATGGACTTCACTTCTTACATTTTCACCAAGTTCCCTTTGCATCACTCTGGCAGCATGAAGAGGGTAGGCTTTGAACTGAAGGTACAAGTAATCATTTTTTACCTCTTTAAATTCCTAGAGAAGCAGAAAGCGCTTTTGACATAAATGAGAAGTAGCACCCTGTGTCACACTGTCTTGGTTAGGAGAGAAAATGTTGGGGGCATACTAGTGGTGATTATAGACTCCGCTGGAGCCCTAATGGACGCCAAGCTGAACATGAGCCCACAATGTACCCTTGCTGCAAAGGCAGCAAATGGCATCCTGGGCTGCATTAGCAGTAAAGCATTGCCAGCAGGTGAAGACAGGTGATCCTTCCCTCAACTCAGCACTGGTGAGGCCGTACCTGAAGTGCTGTGTCCAGTTCCAGTATCTCCAGTGCAAGAGAGACATGGGCAGACTGGAGAGAGTCCAACAAAGGGCCATGAAGAGGATGAAGGGACTGGGCCATCTGCCCTATGAGGAAAGGCTGGGAGCTGGGATTGTTTAGCCTGGAGTGAAGAATGCTCAGAGTGAACTTATCAACGTATATAAATACCTGAACAGAGGGTGCAAAGAAGGTGGACCCAGGCTCTTTTCCACGGTGCCCAGTGACGGGACAAGAGGCAACAGGCACAACCTGAAACACAAGAGGTTTCCTCTAAATGTCATAAAACACTCTTTTATTGTGAGAATATGAACACTGGCACAGGTTTCCCAGAGAGGCTGTGGAGTTTCCTTCTTTGAAGACAGTCATAAACCATATGCACATGGTTCTGGGCAGTTGGCTCTAGGTGGCCTTACTTGAGCAGTGGGGGTTGGACCAGAGGTCCCTTCCAACCTCAACCATTCTGTGATTCTGTGACCATTAGAAAGTATCAATTCACTAAACAAAAGTTGTTGGCAGAATTGTGTCTATTTTGATAAGAATCTCAAGTAACAAGGTCATCAAGATTTTATGTCTAGCTTTCCTAGGTAGAACAATTACCCTCTTCTTGCTCTGCTGGGACCAAGGTCTCAGGTAGGATGAGGGAGATATATATTTAAACTTCTATTCTGCCTGATTAAGGTCAAAATTTTATCTCGCATCTTATTTATCTGTCCTAATCACCACCACAGCTGAAGTTCTCTTCCTCTGCTTTCTATGAGAAACCCCCCCGCAAATAGCAGCATTTATTTTTAAGACCAATCAGATTGGAGACAAAGGTTGAAACCTCAATGTATGCTTGCAAGATGTTTGCTCCTTGGTCAACTATATTCATGACCTATAATTACAGGCATTGTGCTCTCCATTTACAGAAAGGCCCATATCTGTTTGATATGCTAATTGCTGCTGGATTTAATTTCTGCATTCAATACAGTAAATTTTCATTGCATTTTTCCATGGAATTTTTTCATGCCACCACTTAATAATCGCTATATTTCAGCATTATATTTTTTCTCTGGGAAGCCATGTCCTCATTTCTATGACATTCTTTACACGGCCTTCCTCCAACTTAAAAAAAAACCCCACAGTTTTTTGTGAAACTTTCCAATGCTGGGCTTTGTTTCTCAGAGGAATGAACCCAAGGTTGAGATTAAAACCAACAAAATTCCCAAAGTCATCGATAGAGTTAATATATATGAAAATGAATTTCATGAGAAATAAGCGGACTTGAGATATCTCAGTAAAGCATATCTTTCTGATATCTTTTTAAGGTAGAATTCCTGAAAGGTACTCATTCATGTCAAAATTATAAATAAAGAGGTGGGTTGGAGGAAACACTGGGTCACCAGTTCAGCAGTGCACTTCATCAATGTACACACGGAAAAAATAGTGTTGGTGACCACATCTGAGAGGAATGGAAAAAATAAACGAAACATGGAACAGAATAGTCATAACTCAAACAGAACAGTGCTTGACAATAGTTGTACTGGTTCTGGCAACTTTTATAATAAATTGCACTGGGCAGGGAGCCTGATGTCTGTCCTTTTCAAACCAGCTGCCAGAAACAGGAGTTTCCCCTTGAGTCAGACTCCAAGGCATAGCAAGTTATTGAGAATTTGCCTTTCTCTGTAGTATGAAAAAGAATCCACTCGCTGAGGTTGGTCTCCTGGTTCTCTCCACCAAACAAATTTCCTGGTGTTGCAGGTGTCTTAAGACACTGGTGATGTCCTTGATGGCTTCTTCTCTTCTTCTGTGCTACACTGTGGTTTTATGGCTGTCGCCTTTCGTGGTAAACATTTTAAATTAATTACTAAGATTAGGGAGAGTTTTCTGACTGTAACAGCTTTGGGGGACTGGTAAAGAAACTATTTATGGAGCTTCCTGGACACTCACTTCATACATATGATGGGCAGTGACTGCAGGGGCGCAGACATGGTACTTGACATAAACCTGAACAGAACAACATTCATCCACCTCAGTGCTGAAGATCCAATCTACATAACTCACAACTTCCTGACCTTTCAGCCACGTAGTAACCTTTAGGTCACTTAGGCATTTCCTGGTCTCCATGAAGAAAGATTTTTAAGTTTTCCTATATACACCATCCTCACAACTCTGGACTCTACTGTCTAATTCTCTGTACATTTTCCCTTGTGTTCATCCACCCAACAAAGTGTTGCCTCCATTGAAAACACATAATTTTTTTTATAATTCATATCGTTATTTCTTTCATTTTTCCCTTTCTATCTATTATTCTTACTGTAATAATAAGCACACCCTTCTGTGTCTGACCAACTTTTGGCATCATGGGTTTTTATTAGCTGTGCACAGATTGAAAGCTTTAGAGCAGCTAAAAGACATATTGGTAAAAATCATTCACACTTAAAAATAATAATACCAGTCTTTTAAGATGAATTGTTAGAAAATGGGCGTATGAACAGAGAAAATAAATATCTACAGCTATAATGTTCCTGTTTCTCTAATTTGACATTTTACCCCTCAAAATCACTACAGATTCTCTATTCCTTACACTGGGTTTTAACAGTTTGTTCTTTTCTTATATATTGATATTAAAAGCTCTTGGATTTTTTTTTTCTTGATAATGCCAAAGCATCTTAGTCTGAGCATGTGCAAACAGACCTGAGCTGGTTGGCTGTAAATCCGTAGCAGCTGCTGAGCCTGGTGCTGTTCCTTAAGCACGTAAGGAAGCAAAACTTTGCTCCCAGCAGTGCAGGGAAGTAGGACTGTGCTGATTGACCCAAAGTCTACAGCAGAGTTACCTTCTGCCTGTCCTTCCTCAGTGGTGACGTTAATTCAGGTTATCTCTCCTTTCCCTCTTTAATAGAAGTAGCGAAAACTTAACTGTGGCCAAGACTTGTACTCCTTTTTCATTTTTTGGTTTTAACTGGCCAATGTAAGTTATTAGATAGGAAATGAGAGGCAAGTAGCATGACAGCATTTCCTTAGGAAACCATGTAAAATAATAAGAAAAAAAATAATCAGGTAAAATGCTAGGAGTAGGGAATATACATTGTTTTGAACATGCTGAAGAAATCTTTATATTTTCTCAGTTTTGCTCTTCCATTCTCTGGTCTGGAGAAGGAATTCTGAAATTTGGCAGAAGCAGGAAAAAGTGTGAACAGGGAGGAGGAAAGCAATAATGATGCCCATGTGAATATCTGCCAGATGTGGCCATCTTAAATGCTTTTGAAAAGTGAATTTTGCCATGCCTAGTGAACTTGCATTTCAAAAGAAATCAAACCCCTTTTGCCTCCCACAAGCTGGGCTACTGACCTGCCTCTTGCCCACAGAATGGCCGAGCAGAGAACATCCCTCCAGTCCTACCATAGCAGCACTGCATCCCTCAGAGCATCCCTCATACAGGCATTTAGGGCAAAACTTGACTTACTCTTTCAGACAGATGTTAACAAATGCTCTGGGATGTTGTAAAGCCCTTCCCTGATGTTGAAAGCAGGATCTTGTCTCACCCATGCTTTAAGTCAGGCAGGGTGTAGGAAGCAAAATGTCTAATTTGGGTGCTAAGGGCAAAACAGACAGAGCCAAGGAGAATACTGAGCTTATTTATTAAATTGATACCGTGTAAGATGGCCAAAGGTGACAGAATCTGGATTAATTAAGACAGTAATCAAAATATTTCTTATCAATTGGAAAGCCACCAAGTTAGCAGATGCAAAGTCCCAAGTACACTAACATCAACTCTGGGGAGAAGATCATTTGCCAGTTCCGGAAGCAGCACTTTCCCATTTGTGAAAATGCCAAGAAACACATGGCCACAACATCATGCTGAGAAGTCCTTTACAGTCACACAGATTTATACATTTGACTGCAATTTTGTAGCACATTTCTCATCCTCCTTTTAGCACAAAATTTCCCTCTTCCTTCCCCCACCTCCCCTTCCCTTCAGTCAATTGCCTTCTTTTTTTCCTTCGGTCACTGATACATAAGGGCTCTGGTGTGCAACAAAAGCTTCACCTCCACAGAGTGGTGTGAATTGAAGATATTCCGCTTCCTTTTCTTCTCACAGAGATTTTTGCTTCTCTGGGAGAAGGTTTTTTCACTCCTTCTTGACATTACACATTTTCAGGGGCATTGCAATGTACACACACAAATGTCCTGATAGCTGTTATTAACTTCTGTCTCTACTATATTAGAGGAAACTCCATAGCTCAGAAGAAATCAACTTTCTCTGCATAACTATTAAATAATTGTTTTTAATGTGATTCAAATTTCTCCCCCCCCCCCCTTTTCTTGTGGAAAACATCTGGTAAGAAGCTGCAGGCGGCTTCTTCCTGTCTTAGGCTGATTGCCTGTAAAATCTTATTGAAATAACCCTCCCTTTTTCCAAGCTGCTGCTTCCAGTCTGGGAGCAAAGACAGGGCTCTCCCCGTACCACTCATACCTTTACTCTCAGAATAGACACTGGGTTGCAGCATGTGGGGTCTCACGACCCACAGTACTTTCCCAGATGTAAGATCTAAGTATGCAGCTCCCACCAATGTATCATTTATTTTTTCAGCTGGTCAGGGAGTTTCTCTCCACTGCTGAGACTCTTTGAGGAGGCATCTGGAGGGCCATCGGGTTCTCTTTGTCTATTTTCATTCCCCAGGCAGTTGTTTAAAGACACAGCTTAACTTCCAGAATAAACTGGCAAGTGGGGTTATGTGACAGATTGTAAATATACATGTGTATATGTAGGCTGTAAATACACATATGTATATGTGTATGGTTTTGCATATGTATATATACTACAGAATTT
The DNA here is from genome assembly GCA_025769975.1 of Gallinago jamesoni. Classification (NCBI taxonomy): domain Eukaryota; kingdom Metazoa; phylum Chordata; class Aves; order Charadriiformes; family Scolopacidae; genus Gallinago; species Gallinago jamesoni. The sequence continues at coordinate 50,445,020 of JAOQGH010000032.1, forward strand.
CTGAAGTTTCCTATTTCCAGAATGTGAATATTACAGAGATGTGAGTTAAAAAAAGGAAACAGTCAAGCAAAAGGAAAATCTGGAAGACAGGACATCCCCATGGCAGGCCTAGGGGCAGTAAGCAAATCCTCCAGCCTTGGATGCTAAATTCCTTAGGGAACAGATGCCACTGCTTAGGTATTTTTCCCAGCTTGACACCTGCCTACTGGAGTTAGCATCCAAGGAGCGGACCGCTGCACATGACTCCTCACCCTTCCCTTGTGAGGACTTAGAGAGGAAAAGGTCAGATTCAGATCTGGATCTTGACCATTTAAGAAAAGTAATTGAAATTTTCAACTCATCCTGTTCCCAACAAGAATGCTCCCCAGTTCCCCTGTACTGGAAAACTAAAGGGCAAAAGTTCTGCCTTATTTTCTCCTAGTTGAGTCGTCGTCCCCCCCCCCCCCCAAAAAAAATAAAATTAATAAAATAAAATAGTTGGTCCTAGATAATATTTGAAAATATAGAACAAAAACAGGAGGAGGAAAAACTAGATCATATGTACAGCATTAGGTTAAATTCAGAAAAGAGAAAGTTAATGTTTCTAATTATATCAGATAGCATGCCTGCCTTTGAAAGTGAAAAGTTAACCTTATCATACAGGGCTGTTGCCATTATAATGGGTTTGCAAATATTGAGCTGAAGCAAAAAGACAAAAAGGAATATCTAAAAATACACAAACATTTTCCTCTTCAATCACAAAAATTCCCATTCTTAAAAGCAAATTTAAACAAAATGTACAACAGATTCATTTTTATTTATTTTAAAGTTTAAAACACCTGTAAATGATTAATTTACAAATCAGCCCCAAGCTGTTCTATAGATACGTTTATGTTATTGCCTCAAGAGTTCTTATAAGAAACTTCAATACACTTCACAGAGCTGAAACATTTTGAAACATTAATTGAAAGTTTCAATAAAATTTTCAAATGCAATATAATTAAGTATGGACTTTTTTGGCTCATGATTATTTTATGGAAATGTCAAATTAAAAATGCGAACTTTTTATTTCTTAAAAAACCCCTTATGCTAAAAAATTACACTACACCATAAGAATATATGAATATGAACAGACAAATGTATGAAATTTCAATCAAATGTTCAAAAGCATTTTTAGGAGTCTACAATCTGTTTTATAACTGCTGTGTTTTATAACTTGTTTCATAGGCTACATATTTGACAACAGAGGAAAAATCCAAAGAATACCAAGAATCACTGGGAGAAGTTTTGCCTTTAAAAGAGGACTTTTTTTTGAGCAGTATAAAACACGTAAGGAGTTCCACTTGGCTTTAGATAAAATTTATTCTTCTAAAGAGCTACATCTGAGCCCTTGATACAAGTACACCCTTTTCCTCAATCTCTGCCCTGGCAGAGATTTAGCATTTATAAGACCCAGGAGTGTGTGGGGAAGAACTGCTTTTATCACTCAGCAGCATGCTGGTAGCTATAAGTTGTTAGCAATGAGTGATGCAATTAAGTGTTTCTTGGAGTGATCTTCATACATAATTATGGTTCCATTTTGAACTGCGCGTCACTAATAACACTGTACCTGCTCTGTAATTAGGTGACTACCTTGTATTTCTGATGTACTCACGAGCTGTACAGCAAGAACAAGCTACTCCGTGGCACTGTAAAAAGCCATCTCTCACTGAGACAGAATAGATACCATCTAGCCAATACAAAATGTATTTTAAATACTGTTTCCAGAGTTAGCAGCAGTCAGAACAACTTCTTTTCCCCCAACAGTATAATTACATTTCAAACTTTAACATCTTGTTGATTTTCAACAAACATTTTAATTGCTGCACACAACCTTTCAATACTTCTCAAGTGCATAAAGTGATACTTATTATTTATTGTATACATCACAGTGGACCTTAAAGAGAGACCTCAGCAATAGGTGGGTCCTACTATGTCAGAAGCAGACCCATAGGTTCTACATACTTATGGTGCACTATTCACAGCTTCCCAAAACATTTGTTAGATTACAATATTTCCAATAAAAAAAAAAAAGTCAACAATTATCCTGAGAAGGAAAAAGATGTTGGAAAAAGTGTTGTTATGTAAAAAGCATCTAAGTTTCATGATAGGATCTGTATTTCTTTCTGAGAAGAGTAAGGGAGACCTTAATTTTGCTAGAGAAAGTTGATTGACAAGAAGGTGTTTTCCAAATCGCTGAAAATCTGGGGTTTGTTCCAGGGTTGAACCAGTCCAATTTCCAACCACAAAAACTGTTGTAGCCTCATATTCCTCCCCACCCCCAGCAATCCCTCGGCAGCACACTGTCCCCCACACTCCTTCCCACACCCAGAGGAGATGCATCAGCCTGCACTGCGCGGCTGCCACCACCGACCATTCAGGGGAGCTGGATTACCCCATGCAGACCTATCTGTCAACATGAGTGATGGGATGAAAATGTTCCTTGAGAAGCGTCTGGGGCAGAGGAACCTCTCTTCAGCACTAATCCTGTTAAGATCAGCGTTGCTGAGCTGAGGAGGTCTGCTGCAGGCAGACGATGTGTGCTTCTGCAGCAGGAGCACAACTTTTATCCTGTGGTGTCTCTTCTCCCCCGCATTATACACAGCCCAGTGGTGGTCACTCTGACCTGTGATCGCCTGGAGGGAAAAGCATGTCTTTTTTCATTTATATTGTCTGCCTCAGCTGTGTGCCTCAGCCCTGAATCTGGGTGCGGTAGGTACCATAAACATTATATGAGCAGTGACTATGAAGACAAAGTGCTGCTCTGTGAGTAATTACAGGTTTTTCAAATAACATAATTTCCTAGTTAACATTAGAAAAGTGACTGAGAATTGCTATAAATGTAAACATATGGATGTGGGTGCCTCTTTCCTGATATCAGCATTTTCCTGAAAGCAATTTAAATGAGAGAAGTGCAAAAGGAATTTATTTTTAGCCTGTGCTTTCCATAAGTGTTTATAGGGCTGAATGAAGTAATGCAGAAGTTTTCAGAATAAAGAGTGCAGTCACCTTGAAATGTACACTAATATGAATTTTAAATAGAACTCACAGCTCTATATTAGTGCAAACACTTTAAAAAATATTGACCTGAATGGCAGAGCAGTATTTGGACCTTTCCAATTTACTCTTTGTAACCTGAGCACTGGCTTTTTTGTGGGTCTATTGATTAAACCTTCACAGAATAACTTCAAAGAGCATGGCAGATGCCATGACATTCCAGTGCTCCTTTCAGGTAAAACTAAATGAAGCCACCACAAGATGATTATAAAAATAAAATTAAAAACAATGTCAAGATGCTGCCAAGATGTTGTCAAAATGGCATATGGAGCACCCACTGGGGGTTTGGTGGCATTATATGGGGAAGAAACATGGAGGAATGGAAACTACAAGGTTATACCAACAAGATATTAAGAAAAGGACCTTCAAAAAATACAATAGATATGGAGCCCATCTAATGCTCTTTTACACCAAAATCAGCTGTCTTTGGTCCTGAGGCTGAGCTGAGCCAGAGGACCACGAAGGCAAAGCTGGTATTCTTAACTCCAGATTTTGGACATGTCCAGCTCTTCCTGGCAGGCAGGCAGGCATCTCCAGGAGAAGATTCAGAGCATGTAGGTTAGGCAATCATTAAACTATTAAATGGGGTGCTCTGAATCACGCTCTGCAGGAACGTACCTCTCTCCATTCTCTACCTGTGCAGCCTAGATTCCTAATTAAGCTGCAGTGAATACCAAACCTGAATAACTAACAGACTACTTATTGCTGGGCAATCATGAGCTGGGATTTGTTCTTTTAGGGTAGAGTGTAAAGCCTGGGAAAATAAAGCCTGCTCCTGAAGATACCAATGTATGACCCCAGGCAGCCAAGCAGCTTTTTTGACTTCACTGTAATGACTTATATCTGTGAAGTGCCTATAGAACTGTTGCTTCAGCTGAAGTTATAAAAATACTTCACAACCAATAAAATATGACTGCTTTTTTTCCCCCAGATAATAGCATTCATCAAAATCCCCAAGCAAGACATATAACTCAATCTGTTAACCCAAAAGAACATTCTACTGCTCCAGCAACTATTGATAGGCTGTTTGTTGGTTTTCATTTCCTGATAAAATCGTATTTTTTGGTTCTTTCATACAGCTGTACAGTTCACTAATGAACTGGACATTGACCTGGAATGAAAAGAAATCCAGGTCTATTATTTCATACTCGGTTCATCCAGTTCATCCTGGTCATCGTTTCTGTCTTTTTTTTTTTTCAGAATCTGTATTCTGTGTATATGCTCAGTGAGTTTTCCTGGGATGCTCACCAGTGAGTAACTTTATTTACAGCAGAAACAGCCAGACAGAGAGACTCACGTTGAGATTGGGCGTAGGCAAGATTTCTTGGCAGGAGCTTGGCACGGCTGCATCACTCAGAAGCATGAGCTTCAGCAGCATTTGTTTATATTTGAGGCACAAATACATTTTTCAGTGCCTGAATTCCTGCTTTCCAATGTACTTTAATAAACTGTAAAACTAAACGAAGACAACACAAGATGATTATAAAAATAAAATTAAAAACAATGTGTATCTTGTCAAGATGGCATATGGAGCATCCACTTATAGTGCAAAGGGTCCCAAAAGCCAGCCCCATTTATTCTGTAGAGTCCCCATGCTCTCTACAGAACGAAAATTTTTAAAATGACAGAGGGATTCTTGATTAAAGAATGTCTGGTAGAAATGATGAGTGCTTGAACAGTGCATGCTTTAAAGGAATGAACACCATGATGTGCTTGTCCAGGACACTCAGTTGCAGGGAGGCTGCTCTGCACTGAATTGCAGCAGTCAAGGTTTTGAATCTTCTTTATGTCTGTACTAAAGAGTCTGACAAGACACTGGATGGCCCCAGGGAAAAACACATTTTTTGGAACTGGGGAAGGCCAATTACACTGCCCCTCTCCACTGCCACTCAGAGAGCAACCAGTAGGCTTCAGCTCAAGGACCTACCACTTCTGGCAAACATGCCCACTCTTAAATGCAACAGTACTCCTTATTTGAAAAAAAAACCAAAAACAAACCAGTAGTTTCTGTAGATTCTTCTAGTTTCTTGTGTCTTATTACTTCCAGTGTTTTTATCAAGTCAAGAAGGATTATTGACATTCACCTGCCCTGGAGGAGCTCGGAGCCCCTGTGCCAGCTCTTCTGAGAAAGCTACTTGAATCTGACATAAACAAGTGGGGAAACCAGTCCTCCTTTTGGCTTGCCAGCAGGATGAGTCGATGGCCTATAGTGACTGACTGGAGAGGATTAATGTATTTATGGCTGAAGCGGACTTTCAGCCAACTTGTTTGGTTTTGCATGTTTTTCCTGTGAGCTTCACTGAGGCAGGGTAAGTGCTCAGCAACTGGAAATCACGTGTTATGTGATCCCAAATAGCTTATTAACATTCTTAACACTTAATTCTTAATCTAATACTAGGTGGACTTGCATTTCTTTTGAGAGAAATTAAACCCACTAAACTACTCAGATTTCAAGGGAAGAGGAAAAAAATGGTTTGTTAAAACTTGCCCTTTCATTTTAGTATCTTGGGTAAGTCTACTACAGGAGCACAACCATTTGCCATTTTCTTCCAAGCAGGAGACAAGTGAAAATGCATGGGAATGTTGCTTTACCATATTTTGATGCAGTTTTTTAAAATGTTATAGAAATGCCTTATGCTATGAGATTTCCATCATACAAAGTGGTTGGTATCCAAGAGAAGCAAGAAAGTAAATTTTCCAGTCTTGAAAGAGCTGTATGATCTAGAAGCGTAAAAGTAATTATTTATCTGCAAAATAGCTGATGCCCCAAAATCTCTGGTGAATGTCTGTCTGCTGCTAGAAGGCACCTAAACTGCCTTTTCATCTTTGCTGATACCCAGGGATGGAGTGCTGTGGCAGCTCCATTTCCTACCATGTCCAACAGGCATGGGGCATGTCCAGCACAGCCAGGAATACTCCCGAAAACTGGGTTGCAGTTGCTTTCTCCTTAAAACTCAGCCAGTAACAGTAAAATGCACCGAGATCTGGAGTTTTTTACACTATCTAACTTTAGGCAGCTTCTTAACAGCTGCATGGGGATTCCAGGCCATCCAGAGGTTTGTAAATAATATATTATTTGTAAATAATATATATATGTAAATAATTTGCAAATTAATGATATATATATATGTGTGTGCAAATTACATACATAGAGATGTTACCTACCTAAATCTAGATTTTAGATACTGTCTATGGACTAGGTACTTAAAACCAAGGTACTGAGATACTCTGATTTTACCATTAATCCAATGCACAGTACTATTTATCCATCAAATGTAATATCCAAAGATAAATGAAGCATAATGATGTTTATGAAAACAAGCAGTCTCTCTAGGCTGCATGAAGTATTTTGTGTGGAAATTTTTGTCCTCATCAAAAGAAAGAAATCTAGTAAAAATCAGTGGAATAAGTTCCTTCACTACTCTTACTCTTAATCAGCAGGAAAAATACACTGGGAGGAGAACGGTGAGAGTATTTATCTGACAAAACATTTTTCAGCTGTCAGACACAATGAGAAGTATCAGTTATATACAGGTTATAATGTATAGACAGAGTGAATAAACATTTCAAAGTTGAAAACTTTAGAGGGGAAGTAATGAGTTAGTCATACAGCTTTGCAAAAGGCATAGTAAATACAATCTTCATTTTTTCAGTCTAGTTGATGCTTTCAGCTTTTAATATTAGGATGAAGATTAAATCTTTCTTTGAAAAAGGACGGCTCTGCTGTTTGTGAGCTTGATACAGGAATTACTTGCTAATGTTCTGTTGCCTGTATTTTATTTTTGTTTTTTCATGCAGGAAATCAGAATAGGTGATCACAATGGTCCTGCCAGGTTTAAGATTTGAATAGAAATGAACAAATCTGACATTATAATAGAAGATTTTTTTAAAAAAAACAACTTAAAAGGAAAATAAATGCAAATTCAAACCTAGGACAGCACAACATCTAATGTCTGAACACCTAACTCTCTTATATCCCAGCTATTTTTTTCTGTCATTTTAAAATAAATTGTTTCCAGTTTTTGCACTTAATAATTTTCTCACATAATAATCTATTTCTTCAAAACAAAAGAATACCTAAATTGAAACAAACCATTAAAAGACAATCAGACAGTTTTCATTACATGGCATTAGGGCTCTCTGTACAGCCTGAGACAGTTTTGGACTCAGTAGTGTTGAAATCTTGTATCAGACCCTGGGACTGCAGTTTGGGACCCCAAGGACACATGCAAGTGGACTTCTGTGTCAGCTGAAATATCACCACAGGATAGTGGCCAAAGTGGCTTTCAGTGAAAATCACATTCAAGAAAAGTGCTTCTCATTGCCTGTTGGAAATTACAGCCTTTTCTCAGGATATTAACTAATGAGAGTCTGCTCTTGTTCAGTGCAAATAGCTCAACAGCTGACTGACACTTGAATGTTCCCTGTGAACTTTACTGGGGACTAGGGTTCTGGGAAAACACATTATTTTATTTTCCTAGTAAATGTAATTAATCCCTTTCTAAATACTCTAGCATTTTTTTTTCTTTTTAACTGGCCATACAAGCACAATTGATTCAAACATTAAAAGGAAAGACTGAAAATACCTATGTGCTTCTTATAAATATTACACATAAAACCAGGGAGCACTGATCAGTATTTTCAGAATTATTAATTCACTGCTCAGCTCCTTAACTCATACTGCTTTGGATTCCACCTCTTACTTAAATAAGGCATGCCCCTTTTTTTTTTTAACTAATGACATTATGCCACTTTCTTTGGCCGTGTGAAACTCCCACTGACTTCAGAGGTCAGGCACAGTGATGCTAGGACCACAGGATTTGACTCATGAAACATTGTCTGCAACTACACTTGGAAGTCTAAATAATGAGAAACCTCAGACTAAAACCTCTGGCCGGGGAACCCAAAGACTTTTAGCAGTAACAGGCATATTTGAAGAGGTTTTGTACATTTACTGCTCATGCTATTATAAATCAATGGAGAAGTCAGCTATAAAGGCCTAAACTTCAATACAATAAAGGGCAATCCTAATAAAGGCTACAATTTATTCTCTTTTCCTCACATAATTTCTTTTTCTGTCAAACTCACATTGACTTCTCAATTCTGCAAGTGGAGACCTGCAGAAGTACCCTCGTAATGGGAACAAGTGAAAAATAATTTAAAAGAAATGAAGAACAAACTTTAGAGTGTTTTTGTTGGTGAAGGATGAAATGGAAGCAACGAGTAGAACAAATAAAGAAATGCAATAAATGAAATGGAAGCTGAATGTGTCAGCTACGGAGTCCATTAAAGCATGCCGGGGGGTGTACATTATTTTAAATAATGAACGTAGACATGTCTAACCTGCACATCATTGACAGCATCATTACCAAGGAAAATCTTTAAATTTTAACTTTTTTTTTCTTTTTCTAGAAAGCTCCTGAATTAACAAGTCACTTCTAAGATGAGAAGTAAGGACAAAGATGAATTAACTCCATTCCACAGGCTTCTTTCTTACAGAAGAAAAAAAAAAAAAAGGAAAAAAAAAGGAAAGTGATGACCAGGGACAGATAGGTGCAAAGTCTCACGTTTGGATTAGTACATTTTCCTTAGCAGGATAATGCTGCTGAACCAATATTTCTGAAAGTTTGAGTCAGATTTACAAAGACGTTTGGTTTGCTGCATACTTTGCACTGTTCTCCCAAACTCTATCAGAGATCACTGGAAAACACAACAAACAGTGCAGATGTGTTGACATTTCTTGTGATAGACATTGTCACTAACACACGTTGTTTGGCTAAAAGTAGTAAGTATTTTTAGAGACTCTTTCATTCAATGTGCCTGTAAAATTGCCATTGGAAGAATTTTAAAATAGCAAAGGTTGTAAATAGTGCTAAGAATATTGATTTAATAATGAATGAAGTGGCCTTAATTGTGGTCAAAATATAATCTTCCTTGCTGTCTAGGGACAGTTCCAAAAGAAGAAAGAAGACAAGCTGAAAGCAGTACTTAATGAGAGCCAGCAACGTAAAGGAAAATCCCTCTCTGATCCTTTCCTGTGTGATGCTGAGGAACTTTTGCTCCTGCCACCATCAAGAATCCTGTCACCTGATGTGAAAACACTTATCAGGCCACTTTGCAGGGCCAGAATACTGATGGTCAGTGTGGAACAGTAAATTTAAATATCACCAATGTCATCAACTGTAATGGGTAATTCATGCACAGGTTCACCTGCAGGTTCTTGTTTCCATTGATTTTAAAGTGATAGGAATCATACTTCCTGCCCTACAATGCCAACTTTGTTCTGCAGCTATTAAATGACTGTTCCCTAGGTTACAAATTTTTAGACTGAAGCCAAGGTCAGAAATTTGTATTTGAAGGTTGTCATAAGATGTTGAAAACTCTTTACGTGCTCTGGCAAGTAGAGGCAGAGGGACCGGATCTTCAGCACATCCTTTTGAGTTACATGGTCAGTGCAGGGCATCCTGCAGGTGCAGGGGAAAGGATGTGGTGATATCTGTGGTCCTTTCTGTTCTTACATTCTCAGGTGAAAGAGAAATCCGTTTTATCCCTCATGGACTCTTAGTAGGTAGTAGGAAGTACTAGTGAAAAGCACTGTTAGATTAGGCTGAGGGGAGACCTTATCAATACTGATAAGTATCTAAAGGGTGGGTTGAAGGAGGAGGGAGCCAGACTCTTTTCAGTGGTTGTCAGTGAGAAGACGAGGGGCAATGGGCACAAGTTGGAACATAGGAGGTTCCACTCAAATATGAGGAAAAACTTCTTCACAGTGAGGGTGCCAGAGCCCTGGAACAGGCTGCCCAGGGAGGTTGTGGAGTCCCCTTCTCTGGAGATTTTCAAGACCCGCCTGGATGCAGTCCTGAGTAACCTGCTCTAACATGCTCTAGGCAATCCTGCTTCAGCAGGGCAGTTGGACTAGATGATCTCTATGGTCCCTTCCAACTCTAAAAATTCAGTGAAAATTCAGTGACATTATTGGACAGAAACTTGGTACCCAAGGTGCAGAGACAGCTAGAAGAATCAGAAGTAACCCAAGTTACTTCTGCAACCCAAGTTGCAGAGAAGCATTCATGGGAGGGAAGACGGGAATGGTGCAGAAGGACTGAGTATAGAAAAAAATATATTAAAATTCTACTTTTTTAAAGAAACGTGCTAGCACTTCATCCTAAAAATAGTTAAGAATAATTATATACAATTGCAACTGCTGTAGTTGCTATAAGTTACTGCAAGTTTGCAAAGAGATGAATCTACAGATTCTGTATTAAGATACTATCTACAGTGTGGCAAGTTTGGAAATTCCCGACTAACAGAAGCTTTACAAGATGTCAGAATGACCTTGCCACATCTGCTTACTTATTTGTTCTTCCACTTTGAAAATGCCACTTCACTAGAGAGAGGCTTATGCTTCTTATATGTAGTCAGTGAGCTTCTACAGTTGCAATCACAATCAAAGGCACTTTCATGGCACCCTTCATGCCAAGCTCCATAGACTTTATCTAATGAATTTCAGCAGTGACCCCATTGCTTTGCTGGTGTTGTACAGTCTGAGAAAAGCTCTGAAGTAGCTTGTGCTTTATTAATGAGAATTCAGACAGGGTCAAATTTACTTCCTCAGCATTGAAAACATTTGATTCCCAGCATGTTTCTTTACCTGCAAATTTACAATCTACTTTTCACTGCATACTGAGCAAACAGAGTCCAAATAAAAAAGAAAAAGAAAACCAAAATCCCAAAAAACATCTGAAGAGTTGATATACCTTTTGGAGGTTTTATCCACAGTTTTCATGGAGCATGACTTTCAAAGAGACTCTGAAAAATACCTGCTACCTAAGCCAACAAAACAGGAAACTAATTTGGGGGTGATAGACCCTCCTGCTTTCTCAAACAATGAAAGTTAATCTTATTTTAACATTCGTTCACTACTCATTGACTCCTGGAAAGGCCTCATGTCTTTATTTCTCTGAAAAAAACCCCGAACTATTGTAAATTGCTGTCCTGTGACTGAGACTATGCGTTTTCCACTCTTCCTCCTCCATCACATCTTAAGGATGCTTGTCACCCTAGTCGCTAGCAGTATTTTTCTAAGTTATGTTCATGTTCTGAATGCTGACTTTAGACTTTCACGGAAACCACCTTAACAGAGCAGGTGTTTTCCTGAAATAGGATGAGAATAGATAAGATCTCTCAGCAGTTTGAGGCAGCTTGCCTAACCTTCCAGTGTATCTATAATTCAGCACACTGCAAGATAAGATGAATTTTGACAAATAAAAATAAATAATGCATGCTTTCAGAGAAAAAGAAAGTGTATAGAACAAGAAAGAGAAAATTAACCAAAGGAAAAAAAGGAAAAAGATTTTTTTTTTCAAAGAAGATATTGAATAGTGTAAATTCAGAATCCTCAAAATAATCTATTCATAGCCCAGCAACTGGGATAGTCCTTACTACACACACACTCAAAAAAATATTATGTTAGCAACAGTAAGAAATATTATATTTAGTGGAAATGTAATCCTTGCCCCTAGCTGGTATAAAATCCAGCCTGAAATTGCTACTAAAGAATCTGAGCTAAGCTGATCCTTCTGCACTCTCCCAGCATGTTTCCTTCTTCTGTAAGAAGCCAGATGTGCTAAATTCTTACCATTAAATAACAAATTAATTCCAGATAAACATCAGAAATAGATGCATTATCTTCAAAAATACTACTGAGTGTTCAGAATTTAAACTATTGCTAATATACAAAAAAAATCAAGCTGATTCATTCTTTGTGGAACTCTTTGACTAGTATTTTATCTGTTTTCTATGAAAACTGTCTATGTAATGGGTGTGACTTTTAAAAATTAGTCGAATATTCAATTACTTGATATTATTCGTTATTAATGTACCCAAAGGGAAATTCGCACCAGGTACCTAGCCCACGTAGTCTGTAATGTGGATTGAAGAATAGTTCAAGGGTATCAGTCAGCTTTTTCAGATGTAGACATATTTTCAATATTTAGTTTGCTGAAGCAAAGTAGACTAGTTGCTAAGATTTGTATAAGGATCTATCTATGCTGCGTACAGTAAATCATCAAGTCTTCATTTGAAGGAAGTGCAAAGGATAGGGGAAATCAAACAGCTTTTGCATGAAGCCTGATAAAATAGATCAAGAACTGGAAAAAACGTACACTGGAAAAAACGTGACTTTCAGATAGGAAGGAAAAAAGTAAACAGAGTATGGATGTCCATTACCACTTCCTGTAAAACGACTAAGTAAGCCTAAGTTAAAACATCAAATGGCAGGACGAAAATCATCTGAAGCAATACCAAAGGAAGCTGTGGAGCTCCTTGTCACAGAGGAGTGAGTGATCACCACTAAAATTTTGTCTTGGTTCAAGGGAACACCATCTGACCAACCTGATTCAGCTAAAGATGTCCCTGCTCATTGCAGGGGGGTTGCACTAGATGACCTTTAAAGGTCCCATCTAACCCAAACTATTCTATGATCAAAATTAATTGAAGAAAACTGCATTAGTAGTTCTTAAGGAAAAAAAGACAATGCAATTCACTGGAATTGGAGAATAGCCTCCAGGAATATCCACTTCAGGTCTGTCTTGTTCTGATATGATTTTATGTCAAGCATGGAAATTACTTAGAAAATGTGACCACTAAATCTGCCTTTAAAGTGAAAGGCAGAACAGGCAATACTAAGTGTGATATGAACAAAGCAGAACATTTTGGATGAATTTGAAGTCCATACCCTATAAAGGTTTTTTAGCTAATCTGTGGAAAATTAGAAGGTGTCAACAGGCTGAAGCCAAGGCACGGACAAGGGAAAGGAGAAGTGGGTTTTGAAGGCAAAGTAAACTTTAGTGGGGACTGAAGAGACCCTGAATATGAGAGATGGTTTTAGACACTGCACTTCAATCTGCAGTGACTGCAACAGTCACTCCCCATGGTGGCAAACTCCAGGAAATAAAATGGGGCTACTATGTACATAATAAGGACAGCGAGTCTCAAGAAGCCAGAAGAGACATGAAAGGGACTGGAATTCACAGTGATTTTTTTTTTCTGTCACATCCCAGATGATTAAAAAGAATCTCATTTTAGTGAGGTAAAATACTAATGTGCATTGCAGAATAGAATCAAGATTATATTCATAAGACAATGGTCAGAGAAATAAGCATTTTTTATATTCCTTTATGAAGACAAGCATTTCATCCGAACTGAGGTTGAATTGAGGAAGAATGAGCTGGTGACAAACTCCTTCAATTTTGTGTCCAAGCTATGTGTTAGTTGTTAGATCTGTGCAATGAAGTGCAACCGGCTGTTCCTTCCCTCTGGCCACTGTGAATTATTAATTGCTGTTTATCTCTGAATTTGTCACTCCTTGGAGGATTTCATTAAAGAAAATGACACAATGAGAACGAATACTTGAGATACCAAGTCCTCCACTTCCAGGCCTGTTATTCAGACACATCTGTTCCCACAATAATATAATTTCAAAGGCATTAAGCTTTGTACCAGAACAGCTTTACAGCTATGAATCTCTATGAAAATAGCAATTCACAGGTGTGACACAAAATTGATTAAGCCATAAAGAATGTACACTGTAGGGGCTATTTTTGAAAGAGCATAAAACAAAATGAATGATTGGGTATTTTAAAAGAGTTCAACACTTTAAATCCTTTGATAATCCATTGGTATCTGAGGGAAAATTTAGACACTTTTTAGTTTTAAAAGCCCACTTTTCTTTGGTCTGAAAGCTGAGCTCCTGGAAAAATTTGGCTCTGGTTGAAAACTCAGGCCCATTGTACACAGATCTCTCTTTTCATTATAAGAACATAATTTAATATTTCAAAAGGAATGGCCTTTCAGCACATGTTATTTTCCAGTGTTGAATTCATGTTTATTTGTACCTCCATAAGAAGATTAACATGATGTAAAGACACAGAGTGTAGAAGTAATGAAATGCTATTTACTTGCCAAGCTATTATAGAATAATCTATTGCCATCCAAGAAGTAAATATAATTTCACATAAAGTTTTCCCAAACAGAAAAATAAAACGGGATGATTCCAGCTCAAAAAAATATTTTCTTATTGCAAGAATAACAATAAACCGAAGCAGTTAATCTCTGATTTACACTTGACTGATGATACGCTTTGAAAGTACAAGGCACTAAGTTCATTGTCATATATGAAACAGAAAATGTCAGTTGATACACTCACCAGGAAAACATTCCTCAAGAAAATTTATTAGAAATGCAGTCAGAAGAACTCTCATTCACTTCCTTGAGGCCCTAAGAACAATTATGTAAGATCATCATAGGATCATCATTTCCTTTATATTCCCCTGGCTCAGCAATGCAATTGTTTCACTGCAATCCTGAGGTTATTAAAACCGCCACATAACTCTCACTGCTGAAATAATCCAAGGTCCACAGTAGCTTCATCACATCATATCACATTTTATGCAGTTCAGCTAGAACTTTCCTCTTCAAGAAGTCTAAGAGACAGTTACTAATTGAATCTTACTCAATGTTTGGTAAATCAAAGCCAGACTTACACCTGACGACTTGTTAGACATGTTTATTTTAGCTTCAGCTTGGGCTAAGAAGAACTGATTGAGATAGATGGCATTAATATCAGATCTGTGTCCCTGCTGTATGACAACTGCATCTTCCAACATCGTTATCTCACCTTCCTCAAACTTCATCGTTTTCCACCTTTTGGAATTCTGCCCAAGTTAGAAAATAACAAATTAACAAAAATCAGGAGAATCATCTTATCTTTCCACTTGACACATCCATAATAGCTTCAGGGATCGAGGTCAGCCTGGTTAAGCTTTTGCTACTAGGATTCACCAGCATGCATAGCCCATGTTTGGGAGCACAGGTTAGTGGGCAGCCATATGACACCAACATACTGGGACACAACTAGCACTGGTTCTCTTCTCAAACCCCGTGAACTCTTCCCCATGCCTGCAATAATATTCTTCAAAGGAGGACACCAATTCAAACAACTGCAGAAAACCAGCTCCTGCTTTTAAAATGAAAAGCAGAGCCAAAATTACCAGTCCACTTAGGAAGCTTTCTTCCTTATTTATTTTTATTTTGTAAAGAAAACAATGTAGAAATGTAGAAATATTAAGGCTGGAAATGATCTCCAGGAATCTAGTTCATCCCTTCTCAAAACTGAGTGTACTAACTGCCCCACTCTTTCCTGAATACATTGGCAGCATCTCTGGTGTCACTAAAATTTAGGACTACAAAACACAGACCTGGGAGAAATCAGTACAGTCAGTTTCCCACCACTGAAAATGACCACATAAACAGCTTCAGAAATGCCTCAGGCTCCATTTGGAAGTTCCCGTCTCCAGTGTTTCTGCTGGAAAGTCAGTCCAGAGTCACACTATTATAACCTTCTTTTATTAGTCATCATTAATGCAACCACAGACCACATCTACCCATTAGTACCTAGATGCCTTCAGCTTAAATAAGCTTTCCTCTGCACAACTACCATTTACTACTTCTACAGGCTGCCTTCTCTCCTCAATGTATTTATAGAAGACAGTAACTCTCTCAGTCTCTACATACTCATATTGCTTGGACACATGAGAACATTCAGTCATAAAATAGTTTTGCACTATCCTGACAAGTAAGATTGACTTAAATATCAACTTAAGACCTCTATCTGAAGAACAGTCTAAATTAACAGTCATCCATGTACCACCTGTGTGGGATGGAAGCGAGGTCAGTCAGAGTCACAATCCATAAGGAAAGACACTGAGAAGAGCAGACCCCGGTTGGTTTCAGGACCTTCAGCTGTGGGAAGGGACATGTGCTTTGCTGCAGCCGAGCACAACTCCAGGCAGGACTGAGGGGCTTCAGTTGTGCTGGCTGCAGAGACAGAGATGGAGAAATACCTGCACAAGACACATTTGAAACCATCTCTAGAATTAAACTAGTCCCAAAAGCCGTATGAACCCTTCAGTTTTGCTTTATAATCGTCTCTGTTTTCATTCACCTTCAAACCAGTGTGAATTAAACTGAAATACAACAATTTTGTAGACCACAGCACGGGTTTAATGGTGCTTTCCCACTCACTGGTTCAGTTCTGCCAAATAAAAAACACCCATGAGCATAAAGATAGGGGATTATCTATAAGGACAACCATCTGAAAAAGCTTCTGAGGAGAGGGAATTCAACATTTTAAAACATATGTAGAGGAACCAGCTTTATGAGAAATTCTGATACAGTTCAAACCAGGGGGCTGATCAAAGGTAGGTACTTTCACCACTCAAGCACAGAGGAAATCAAGCAATATGCCATGAAAGAACAAATGACTTGTAACATTCGCAGGCTAGCTGTACAGGGGTTTTCATGGACTGAAATACATTGAAGGAACTACTTGAGAATTTCAGATACTGAGGCATATGAAGGAGGGAAGATGAGAAAATAAGAAACCAATGGGAATTTTAATGAAAAGGGAATGCAGTAGTGTCTTTTGACTTAGTCTGATTACAAAAGAAAGAAGAAGCAAGAAATAAGATAATTGTAACATATTGACTAAGATAAAGGAACAAAAAAATTGTTTAAGATCAGACACTCTGCTACAGTGTTGGAACTAACAGTAATGTGAAAGATGCAGTTATTTAGATCCAGGTTTCCCTCAGAGAATGCAATTGCCAAAATTGACCTCTGAAGTGACCCAGATATGCCACAGTCAACTCTGGGGTTTATGGTCTATAGTTTCTGAACACGAGTGCCATGGAAGACAAGTCACTGAGCAGAAACACAAAGTACCCAATATTAATTGCTCACTTTAGAGAAAGCCCGCCAGGGATCTGAAGTCTACTTTTAGCAGTAGTTGGCTCTGAGAATCGGGTATTTTACGTTTCTTCCCTACATGTTTCCAACTCTACTATAAAGTTAATGCAGTAAACTGTGGATGAGACTCTCTCTTAAATATACTGGTAGGGGATTGACTTTTTGTCTGTCTGAGTGTGTAACAGAAATAAGCTGAACTAGTTTGTAATGAATAAAAGCAATCTATCATAGCCAGGACTTGAGGACATTAACAAAGAAAGAACCATCATGGGAAGGGCAGAAGAAATTTTTCATTTTGAATTTGATCTCAGCACTATCATGAAAATGAATAATGCTTACTTAATCACTTATGTAATCCTTTTTTATCAACAGAGTGAAGGCAACACCCAAATGGAAACAAATTTTGTGTTTCCAGTTTGTTCAATGCAAATCAAGAGGAACAAATTAATTTTTAGTATTCTTATTTACTGAGCTGCTCAGTGAAACACAGAAGTTGAGTGTTTCATTCTCCAAGGTACAGAATAGCATCCTATTGGCTGGAATTGGCTGAAGCAATTTCAGAGCAACAAATAACCTTATAAGACTCCAGCAATGATAACTACAGCACTGAAACACTCTAAAAAGCCAAAGACTATGCTTATCTTTAAAAAAAAAGAGCAGTGAAGAAAGTATTCATTAGCCAACTATTTCTTAGCAAGGAAAAAAGGAGCATATAACAAGAAGTTGTAAAATATAATCTTTTTTGATTCTACAAAAAAACCCTCAAATTCTTCGTATAACAGGATCATCAGTCTTTGTGGATGGCAAGACAAAGGAGGTATTGCATATCTAGGTTTTGGTAAGTCTATTAACTTTGCCTTAGGACAGACTGCCAGTGTTCTAAAAAAATGCTAAAAAAAAAGAGTTTAGCTACTCATTTTCAGAGAGCAGTTCTTTGCATTCACTGACAAAATTGAAAGACTCGTCAAGCAGGGTTCTCCAAAAGTCTCTACAATCTGGATGACTGATGGTCAGTATGCTTATTGAAAGTGCAGATAATACAAAGCTAGAAATGACTGTGCATAGGATGTAGGATGGGATAACAACTTAAAAATGATTCTGAAAAGTTGAGGAACAGTCCAAAGTTGGGGTGAAATTCAGCCAGTGCAAGGTTCTAAAGATAAAGAAGATTAAACTTGTGGGGTAGGATGGGGACCAACAGATTGTATAGTTGTTTTGCAGAAATGTCATTCAGAAATAGAGTGAAGAAAGAGAGGAAGTCCATGAAGAAGCAATGAGACTGACAGAAGTCTGGAAAATATTGCTTCTGGGTGCATGAGAGGAACAGCTGAATGAATCAAAGTTGTTGGAACACTGTTGGGGAACTAAACCATCTGAGTTCAACAAGACTCTTTAAAGTCTTGCAAGACAGTTTTCAAGTCCCTTTTGCAAAAAGAGATGGTTTTAAAGTGTTCTTCATACCTGTGGTAGATTGGACAAAGAATATTTAGATAAGACACTAAGAAAGCTCTTTAATTGCAAGCCCTGATTTACAAGGAATTTCAGTTCACTGCTTGTGGAAGGCACAGAGTTTCCAGTCTGGAAGTCAGGTTAAAGGTTATGCAAACCTCTCTAAAGAATGATAAATGTATTGTTGATCCTGTTTTTGGGTTGGGATTAAATGACATTTCCATGTCATTTTCACCCTCATTAACCACAGTTTAAAGTGTCAATTGTGAACAGCCTAGATATTTGCCAGATATTCTATTCTTAAAGTATATTCTGTTCTTTGATGTGTCATCTGTAAATTAAGTAAAACGTCATTCACTGGGGTAAGAACAGTGTACAGATCTTCTCATTCCCATAGTTTTGGAAGTCATTGCAAAGTTATCAAAATGTCAAAACCAGTGTGGATGCATAGCATGTCAGCTGCTTCATAGTAACCAATGCCAGGATCTGTCCTCCAAGGTAGTTTACATGCTTTGAACTACAGAATCATTTAGGTGGGAAAAAACCCTTAGGATCATCAAGTCCAACTGTAAACTTTGAGAAGCATGCTATCCCAAATTTCATTATATTTTTCAAGAATGAATGCATGCAAGTAGACAAGTTCCACCAGGCAGATGATATTTTTTAAGAGCCCAACCTATCTTATCTTGCAGTAATTTATTCATGTAGCCATACCCCTGTGCTCAGTGGAGATACAAGGTAATGAATTCAAGTCTCACACAAACTAAATAATTAATTTGACTTGTAATACTATACTGAACTCTTTAACATGCACCTGGACAATCATCAGAGGCTGCACAGAAATGCAGAGCAGAGGCAAGGAGCAACTCTAGCAACCCTGCATGTGGACCATGCCCATCAGAGGTCACAGACCCATTTCTGCTGCCCCTACGCACTGCTGTTGCATGGTTATCTAGAAACTGCCTTCATACACCCTCAATCGAAAGACATATTTTTCCTTCTCAAAAAAGAAAAAAAGAAAAAAGAAAAAGAGTAGCAACAAAATACTCTGTACATGTGAGAAAAGCAACTTAGAAGAGGACTCAGTGGTCATATCATGAGATGTTGCCAGATCACATCTCAGGTATGTTCTTGTAAAGCCACTCTTCTAGCCCAGGTTTTTTTTCTTCATTATTTCTCTCCCTCCTCTGAACATTCTGCATTTCCATATTACTTGAATATTTTCAAATGATTTATCTCAGTTTGTCAAATACAGTCTTTCCACAGGATAAGTGGCTTCACTGGTGACATAGGATATTTTAGTACTTTAGAAGGAATTTCATATAATGACAGTGACAAACTACATGTGAGATTCAAAGCCTTACTTAGTATGCTTACATGCTAGTATATATCACTCGGGTCCCAAAATTTACTCAAGTTAAATAACACAAAACCTCTTAAAGATCTGTGGGACTACTTGTTGGGTAGGAGTATCATAAAAGTATTAGGGACATTCATATGGTATATTGCTTTCTTAAAAAGTGATCAATAGCAAGTAGCTATGTATACTCCCTTAAAAAAAAAACACCTGAGAAATTTAGAAGGTGTGTTTTCCTATTTTCTTCAAAGGGCTTTTTGACTGCAAGGAAGAGGACTTGAGAATGATAAGGATTCAATACAGAACTGACTGACATTCTGCCTGGAAAGCAGCCAGGCTTTCATATGTAAATTTTCTAGTGTATTTTGATTTTTACTTTTAAAGAGTGCATTGTTCCGCATATAGAGTGAATATTTTTGGAACAGTTGCATAATGTTAAATTTGCCCTTGGTGAATTTTTCTTTGGTTCCCTGAAATACTATTGCTTCATCTTAGTTCTTCTGAAATGACAGATTCATAAATGCCCAAAGGTCTTTATACATTAACTAGTTAATATGAGATGTCACTATGATTAATGAATGAGGGTATTTTTTTAAAAGCAGTACTCTTATTACTGGTTTTCATGACAGGAGCCTGACATGACAGTACTAAAAGTTGCATAAGAAGAGGAAGAAGAAAACTTCAAAATTTTGAAGGATTAAGGTAAACTTGAAAAAAAAATACATAAATAAGATCAGCAAGATAAGTGTATTAGAGTGTGAGATATATTTGGGTTTATTCTAAAAAATTGAAGAGCCATTTTTAATGGTAGGTGAAAAAAATGCTGAAAGCCAGATATTAAACTTTTTGTGGACAGGTGAACTGGCAACAAGGCAAAAATGCACTTTCACCTATAATTATCAGCCATGCTTATAACTACAGCAAACAAGAAAACAAGTGTCTGTGGAGGATGTAGTACTGGAAGGTTCTAATGGCTGACATCAGAAGAGTTTAAGACCTAATATTAGAGTAATGTATGTAAGTCTATGGTGGAAAAAGCAGGCAAGAGGACAGACATCTCAGAGAGCTTGCTTCCATCGGAGATCACAACAGTAAACTCCTTACAGTAATCATTTTAGGTATGAGAATAATTCTGGATGATTCAGCTTCTTCCCCAGCAGTGGCAGAGTAATGGAGATGTTCAGGGAGATGAAAGGAAGGAAACTACTTATCACTTCCAAGAAATACCCTCAACTAACCTCAACCAACCCCCTTTTTTGACAGAAGCTGTTCTTTCTTCATTTCTTTCCTCTCAGGTCTCATCCCTATATGCTACACTGGTTTTCTTTTTATTTCTCACTGTCATCTTTCCCACTGAGGACCTGCTACTGCAGCCCGCGCTTTCCCTCCCCCACCACCAGTGTAACCTCCTGCTCCTCAGGATCTTTGAACCTATGTGATACCTACTCCAATGGCACAACATGTCTATGGCAGCATCACCTCGTTAGTGGCAGGGAATAAAAAGCGCCTTATCATCACGGGAAAAGCCATCATGCCTTTTGTGATCACATGATCACATGTGATCACATGACTGTGAGAATCGTGTGATTCTCACTCCTCCCCCGTACACCGCAGCTCTCCTCTGGGACCGTAAGAAAAGAAAGTTAGAGAGAAGGCACTCAGCCTGACTCCAGGATGTTTACTCTTTTCAGCAGTGATTTGCGTAGAAGAAACATTCTCAAAAAGTTAATTACACTTTGACATTGAAATGACTTAATTTCACTCTGCTATACAAGATTTCCTGGAAATGGGGAATGATGCTTTTTGAAATGGCCCAGACCTTTTCAGGATTTCCAAACGCATTGCAAATCATTCTGCTTCAGAAGGAAAACAAGTTCCCAAATGTCAGAATTTCCCACAAACCAGAAATAGAGTTAAACTGGGCTTTTACTGCCATCCTCACTCACCGCAGCTTAGAAAGTGCAGCTGTACCTGGTGTTAGTGTTCCAGGGAAGTGAGAAAGAGACTTCCCCCTTTGATGGTCTTGTCCACAAAGAATGCTTACCCTGTCTTCCATTTCGGTTAAAAATTAAAGTAATAAAAATGGTTCCAGAACAATAATTAAAACCAATACATACTACTTACGTGCTGCTTAGTCACCTAAATCAGAAAAAGCTCAAAAATAAAACTGATTACAATGATTACTGAAACTAAAGTCCAACAGAGAGCGAGGTGGGTGAATTGCCACCTTTCTGAAGAAATAAACTCCTTGGAAACCATAATAAGCAATCATGGTTCTGTAAGAGTACTTATTCGTCCACCTGCATAATATATTTATGGTAGTTTTTAACACACAGAGGACCAATTTGTACCTCTACTGCCTGAGGTGCACGATTAAGTTTTTTCCCTGGATTTCAAAAATGCATGTGTGAGTGGGAAGGCAGCTAAGGCATTAAAATGAATAGATGTATGCCATTTTTAAACTCAGATGTTTATGGACATGGTTCTGCTTAAAAAGATCAGCTTAAATCCCATATTATGTGGCTTTTAACTTCTGTCTATGAAGGAAATGCTCTAACTCCTTTCTTACACAGGTGACAGTGGAGGTACAAGAGCGTTGTTCAGTAAGCATCCTTCATCGATGCTGCCTGCTGTGATAAGGCAACTCTGCCTCAAGTTCCTGATGTAGTCTATGTTTTAGGTGCTCTCTCTGCTTTTTAACGCCCGCAGCAGTGTGGGACCCAGGCACCAGAGCATGCCACTGGTTGTAGTAATAGGACTTTCTTTACCTGGGTATATCAGCTGGCCCCAGGGGCTCTGTATGACACAGCAGAGCAGCAGCGAGCTACGAGCGCACAGTTAACCCTCCTGCCTCCTGGATGTAAAGCAGACATGCCAGAGGCAGCGCTCTCCCTATGGCTTCCTCTTCCTTTCACAACACCACGATCAATAGGGAACACCAGAAAACAAATATATTAATGATTCCGTTTTCTTGATAGGGGATTGGAGAAAAACAGCTTTATGGGGAAACTTGGGACAGAGCTTGACTCGTTTTATTTTTGGGGATCAACCACCAAATTCCACCAAAAAACAAGAGGCATCTTGGTTTATAGGCCAAGATGCCTCTGAGTCGAGGAAACCTGTGGGTGCCGAGAGCTGTACCCCTTGTGTTGTAGCCTAGGGCCTGATTAAATCCAGTGGTTTTGTCCTTGTGTCTTTGACCTAAAGCAGGAGTAAAGCCCCTGCTTTAAAGTTGGTTATACTAGCTTCCCGTCACCATGATGGTCTGCCCCTTCACCATTTGGTAAAATGCTCTAGGGGTCTAGAGAACATCCATCCCCTCCTGGTGTTTGGCTGCTGGGGCTTGGGGGCAGCTTGGGGACATTGCAGCCTGCCCAACTGGCATCCTCTTTAGCTCCCAGCCCTGGTGACCCCTCACAGCATTAAGGAAAAGTGTCTGTACATTTATGTACACCTATGTACTTATTTCTCCCCTCTTGGCTTTAATTCACTGGTCAAGCGTGCCTTTCTCTGCAGTGGGAGAGTAACCATACTGCCAATTAAGCAATATTCACCTTCAGACAGCTCAAAAACTTAGGTATTACAAAAGGACATGAAAGAAAACCAAGACAAGCTTAGAGAAATAGCCAGAGACACAGAAAAGTTGATAATGAACTAAACAATGCTGGCTGGAAAAAGTTTATATTCCTACCTTCACCTCAATGACCAGTATTGTCCCAGTGGAAGAAAAAGCTGAAGAACCACAGAATTAGCTTTGGCAACTTGCCTTGGTCTAGTTCTCAAGAAAACTTGGGCATAATATTATCTCACCCGGCAGGTGGCCTATGGTGTTGGCTTCAGCATCGGTCTATTTTGTTCACTGCTGATATTTTTATACACCGAGAATGAGAAAAAAAAATTCTGACTGAAGTCAATCCTGTTGTTCATCCACAGGTTCTCTAATACACATGTCTATCCTAATGAGTAGTTTACTTTTAGACGTCAATTATTTCTGCTTCTTTCCCCTGAGACAGCACCCGGTGTTTGAAATGATGTTTCTTTTCCCAGTGTTGTCATTCTCATTTAGTCTAGACTAGGTGAAAAATAAGTAGTCAATTCCCGCTTCCTTTCTTTGCAGAATTTGCAGTAATAACCTGGAATTACAGTTCAACATCAAATGTTTTTCAGCAGATGGCTTTCAGCAAATAAATACACTCAACTTACCAAGCTTTTTCCTGAAGTACAAAAGCTATCCGCATAAAATCAGAAATTTAGGAGTTTTCACATCGTGGTCTATATTTTGTTCATGAACCATAATGTGTGTCGAGATATGAATTCTTATTTGTTCAAATTAACATGATGTTTTTCATATCAGGTGCAGTTTTTAGGGGTAGAGGGTAGAAGCAAAACAGAGTGTGAATGGGCCAACCTTAGCACCAGATTTTACAGCACCTACTCTCATGTGTTATGATATGTTGCAAAACAATAACCAGCTGCCCTTTACCTCTCCCCACTTTATACCAAGAATCCGTCTGCCTTCAAGAAATATAAGAGTGTTTTAGGAGCTTTTTAGGGGTAATAGAAAATTCAAATACCCCTAAATCACACACAAATGAACTGGAAAAGGATATATATTCCGACATCCACCACATGAGACTAATGTGACAAAACCAAAGCAAACCAAAAAAACCCCGCCCAAGACTGCGCAGTGATACCAGTAAGATCTATAAGGCATCAACTAAAAGCACAGTGTAATTCAATGGCTGGCAACTGACACCAAAGTTCAGAAAACTCAAAGCAGAAATGAGGGTTTGATATTTCCAAGTGAGCTTAATTACCTATCAAAACAAATCAATATGGGACTGGAAATTCTCCATCCTCCAACTGCCTTTTAGTTCTCGTCTCCTTACGCTGCAAAAACATTCAGGTACTTCCTTCCTTAGAAGTGAGCCTCCAAATACTTTTCTATAGTGGTTATCTACCACAACATGTGGGACTTTTCCTTAAGAAGACTGAGCAGATTTGAGTTCACATTCAGATTTCTGTATGTTTACCAGACTGCAATAAATTTCCAAACCTTATGCGCATCCGCTTCCCTCGCCACGGTCCCCAGGCTCTCTTCCATTTCCTAGGACCACCTACAAAATCACTTACATTCTCCTTAGACCGTTCTGAACACCCACTCGTTTGGCAAAATATCAAAACAATTGTCTACCTTGACAGTTGTTTCTTTTCTCTCTCAGACCTGCTTCATTCCACCGTACACTTGTCCCTGCGCAGCAGATGTATGGTCTCGCTGGTAAGTTTTCTTCCTCCTCCGCTCCACTTTTGCCCTTTCTGTCTCATCATCTTCTCTGTGGATTTTATTTTGTTTTGTAAGCTCTACCTCCAGGGAGTCTATGCTATGTCTTTGAGAACTACAGGAGGAGATATCTCTTAACTTCCAGCAAAAGGTCTTGCTAGAAGACAGAGAAACTGTGAACATAAAAGATTCTTTAATTTGATGGTAATGTGAAAAATTCTCTAGGGTTTAATCGTTCTCTTAAAATATCTACCACCACTCGCCCAGAGGTAAACAAGAATGTGGATACAGCATTAGTACATGTTATTGTAAAACACGTTCTGTATTATGCCTGCAAAACATCTCCTTTTAAGAAAAAATAGTCAATGAGTACTGAAATCTGGAATGACAAAAAATAAAGAAAAAGTTTGTGCTCTGTACCTGTTTTTACTTGTTTTTTGATTGATAATGGAAGTATGCTGGTCATTCCATATCCCAATACCACAGGACTTTCTCCAATAGTTGTACATTATAACAATTTTACTTTTATTGAATATACATTTTCATCATGATATACATCATATGAATACTCACCTTACCCCATCACACAGAGCCTACACTGCAGCTCCAGAGGTGTAAGTTCATTGGGCTGGGCGCAAGCAGAAGCCAAGTCTCGGACTCCCCCTGGGCTCTGAGCTGCACTTTCCTCATGTTCCTTTCTTGCTGAAGAGCAAGTGTTAGTGAAGGTGTGCCGTGTTGGCATGGTGCTCAACACCCACTCACTGTTCACATGGTGACAGAGCTTCTGGATGATGGGGAAACAACAATGATCGACAGATAGTGTCTCCTCTGGATTTAGCCAAACTCTCGTCTCTCTGCTCCATATTCTGCTTCAGAAGTTCAAATAAACCTCTATCCCAAAGCAGGCAGGTCTAGAGATACAATATCAAAGTTACCTGTCATCGATACATTTTAAAGAGATGTGTGAGATAATGCTGTGAAGAGCCATTGGTGTCCAGCACTTTTGTAATATCCATAAAAGAAGAATAGAGACTCTGTGGACTAAACATTTTTGATGAAAAGTTAGTTCAGCAGCAGAACAGTGAGGACTTGGATAAGGATCCCTCTTGTCTCCATCTCATTTTCATTTTCTAAGGCAAAAACAATCTTTTTTTTTGGAGGAAAGGCTCCACAACTAAGGCACCAGCACTCAACCTCCTTTCATCCAGCACTGTAACCTCTGTCTTCCAACAGCCCAAGTAAAAGAGCAGTCACAGTGACCAGTTCCTTCTACATAACACTCTTCTAACACAGGAAAACATGTACAAACCCTGGTATTACTAGGGAAAGTAATCTAGATTAAGTGGTTAATAACTGTGATCATCACCCAAGTGATTTTCCCCAGAACTCATAGTCAAGGTATCACGGCAGGAGCAGCACTGCAGCCTGGTGTTTCAGGCAGGAGAGGGACAGTCTTGTGGGTGAGAGACCTCCTGGGGTGAAGGAGCCAAAGAGAAACTGTGGTGCTGCCCTATGGCTTCTCACTGCCCTTGCATCAGTGCTGTGACTGGATCTCGGAGGGGAGGGAGAGTAGTTTTATGCCCCTCTCATATCTCTGTTTGGTGTATGCTGGTCTGCTATTACCCAGGAACAGCACTGGAGGACAGATGTGTCTCCCCTTTGAGTGAGGTGCTATCAGACAAGATCTCTATCTTTTCCTCATCAGCCTTCTGCAAGAGTGCAGCCTGTAGACAGGCATCACAGGCTGGCTGGCTCCTGTGTCATGGGAGACCTCACCTTAGCAGCAAGATTAGACTAGAGGAAAGCAGAGATAATATTGAGATGTAGGGATAAAAGCAGAGAAAAAGAGAAGATACATGAGAGGTGCATTTGGAGACATTGAGACACCAGATCATAGATGAATCCAGCACCATGCAGGATGCTCTCAGTGAGAGGAGGTCTGCACAGGGCTGGCAGAATACCCACAGGACCTACAGGAGATGTAGGCATGCTGAGTCAGAGCTGGAGGCTAAGTGGGTTAGCCTAAGGCACCCAAGCTGGTTCTCAAAACCTATTTTAGGTAACTCATTCAAGCTCTGAGGAGAAAGGATTTTTTTTCAAGCACTAAAAGGAGCTCTAGTAATAAAAAATATATACCTTGTTTGCTTATCATCTCATCTGTTAATTTATTAATGTATATAAACTATGTGTCCAGGGCTTGACCAAGCTCCTGCCTGCAAATGATAGCAATCTAGTTCAGGTAAAAACAGGATCGAGTGTCTAGCAGGCAGGATCAATGGTTGCAAGTCTAAGAATGGCTTATTTAGAAACTTAAAACCTGAGATCAGGAGAGAGCTTCCCAGGGACTTGGAAAGGGCAAGGATATGCTAGGCTAAAAGCGGATGTGAAAAGCGAAGGATGACCTTGTCTGCATGAAATTCTCAAGAAATTGGAGTTTGTCTTGAAATAATCAATGAACAAAATATAAGCACAGAGTATAACTGGAAGGCATCTGGCAGGTGTTTTTAAAGTATATAATGGGAATTGCCTTCTATTTGGATACATTTAAAAGTAGAAATAGCCACTGAAAAGGAGCTGATAAATCTAACAGGGATTTTTTTTTCATAGCTGTCACTAATCCTGTGTCAGTGAAATGACCAGTTACTCCTCCTCTCTTCCCAAAGCCTTGCTAGAGAAGAGGAACATGCTCCCAAATATCAGATTAAGATGCTATGCCAGGAACTCAATCTGCACAAACTAACACTGATGAGGATGGAGAGAGAGAATATGTCTGGGAGGAGAGACCCAAGTCTCTGGCAGTTATTCAGGTTTCAGTTACGTCGATGCTGCGTGATCACTTTCCAAACCAGCAGTTCAGTCTCCAGTGTGCTAACTGTAAAAATTAGGAAGCCATCCTTGCTTTGCAGACCTTTAAATTTTGAATTTCAAAGCTACAAAAAGCCATATTTCTAGGTTTACTTGCTACAGGTCTATCAACCAGCTATACCAGGAGTTTGCAGAAGTGAGTATTGATTAATGAGACGAGGCAGTAGTCAATGAAAACAACAAATGGGTGGGCTCAGGAGGACTGACTCTTGAGAACTAATTAATGTGTGGACATGCCATATGGGCTGGCAGCGCACAGTGTAGTTCACTACCTGCTGCCACTCTTGGCACTGAACCAAGAAGGATCAGAGCATCTGTCAGTCCCCAGGATCTGTAACAGCAAACTGCAGTTCGGAGAGCTTCAAATCAAGCCTTGAACATCAAAACTCTTTGGTAAATCCCTAGAAAAATTGTAGGAATAACTATTAAAAATAAAATGTGGGATTGTTTCCTAAGCAAAATAAAGCCTCAGAAGCCTGCTCCTTTCCTTGTTTCTCCTTTTCGGCTGCACACTCATCTCTTCTCTTTACATCTCCTTTGATTATTTTAATTGACATTGCAATCATGTCTTTTCTCTGTGAATATCTTAAAGCTTCTGTATTTCAGCTTCAGTCTCCACCTTACCCTCCTGTCTTTCCCCAATTCATTTTAATGAGGTCCAGGTTCTCTCCTAAGAGGTGTTGTAGCAGTTAAGAAAAAATATAATATAAACAATTGCATCCCACTTAACTGTCATTAGTCTCCAAGGGCTTCTCTTTTAAAAAACAAACTTTTTCTAGCATTGCTAGTTATTTAGGCAAAATTCAGGGAGACAAACCTCTATTCTGCTTCACTTTACCGGCTGAGAGGGGGACAGCCTAGTTACAAGGTACTGATAGGAGTTGACACTATCACTCTTAAAGCAGAAAACTGATTTTTCAGTCTAACAGTGAATCACACAGAAGCAACAACCTATCCTGGGCTACCTTAAGCTCTTGTGTCCAGAAGAAAACTGCGTTCAGTGGATGGGGTTTTGTGTAAAATCGAGAATCAGTGTCAAAGCTTAAGATCCTAGTGCACACAAAATGCTTTGTCTTAATCACCATAATTTATATTTCACAAGAGATAATTTAAGTTTCACTTGTTGACAGCTGTATTGCAAAAAGGCAGACAATTCAGAACACTAAGAATAAATTAGAGAAAATAACCAAAATTACCATGCTTGCTCCTCATTCTCCCATGCTTAATCCCAAATCAGGCATTCATTCCAATCTTACTTTCTGAAGATTCAGACTTAACACCAGAGAACGGATATAAACTTTGAACGGAAATCTAGCTGGCATTCACTCCACGTCAGTGACCAGGCACAGCTGCAGACTACGCCTCCCTCCGAGAGGAATGGATGAAGTGTTACTAGGATTTCATCCTGCGGGCCCTGCATTAGCCTTTCACAGGCTCTTGTTCAAATTATTGGATCTTTCCAAATTATTGGAAAATATTCTGCCAGCTACAATGGACATTTGATTGGGTTACCAGTGAAGAAAAACGACTGTCTGCTTGAATTAAAGACATAAACAGTCTCTGCAATATTTGCTTCAGAGAATGAATCAAAGAAAATACAGCTTTCAGCTGAGTTGTTTATGTCTGTCTTATGCATCAGCAGACTTGATCATAGTGGAACTTTAATGAGGTATTTGTGCAGAGCAGTTGAAGTTGTCTAATTACAGACTTTTCTAGGAGCATCCTTTGTTCCCAGTGGGACCTGGCCTATTTTCGGAGTAGTCTGGCTGGAAGGAAAGGATTAGTTTACCTGTCTCTATTACTGAAAGCTAACATGACTGAAAGCAGTAGACAGCGCCCCTTTGTACTTGCTGAGAAAATTCTCTCCAATTAGACATTAAGCTCAACTTAATGCTTTAATTGTTGGATACCCAGAATGTGTTTGATTGAAGTTCAGCAATAAGAAGATGCAGCTGACAGAAGTTTGTAGGCTCATTGAAATTTAGAAAAAAGAAAACCCACCCAACTTCTGCTATTCTGAGACAAGAAAACTTGCAAGCTTTATCTGAATAGATTATGCATTCCACGTCGTCACAAATAAACTTTGTGAATGCAACTCTTTTTCCTATACACAAAATGTTGACCATATTGTAAGCCACTAATTTAGATGGATATCATAGCTTCACTTCTGCTTAAATCATGCTTTTAATGTTTATAGCCTATATAAGATTTAGCATGGGATCTTCAAATATTAAGTCCATATGTTTAATCTAGCTAAGTACCTTCCCCTCAGTAGAGATGGTCAAAAGAAGGTATAATATTTTTGCTATAAAGTAACAAGAAAAAGTGCTTGACAGTATATTTTTTTAAAAAGAGATTCTGCCATTATTAAAAATTAATGTAGATTTAAATTAAAATTTACCACCCCATACTAACAGGAACAGGAGCTGAACTGCTGTTCATAGGTTTTGAATGTCTGATGTTTGCAATAAAGTCTGATTGCAATCTACAAGCATGATACTGCAATTTTTGTCTTTGCTAGCGCAGAGGAAGGAGATGGATGAGGAGGTACAGATTCAAATCTCGGTGGACATATGTGCATTGAAGAATGAGCAGAGCAGCTCAGCAGAAGGACCAGGAACCATCCAGAGATTAACTATGGCAATTACGAGACATGTTCACCAGCTATTTTTGAATCTCTATGGGAATATCTGATAACAGCCATTTAGCTTGACACATCACTCTCTGACTTTTCCTGCCAGTACAGCCAGTCAAAGCACAGTGGAAAGTTTATAAGTGTAGGAGTTAAAAATACCTCTATCTTAAGGGTTTGATCAATGCAAGAGTGAGATGTGCGTCTGGTTTGAGGGTTGAGATGCAATACCTATACCACTCTTGAGCAATACAAGTGCTAATTTGGTTTCACCTATTAGGGCATCCTAAATGTACTTTCATCCTTCACTAAGAGAAGTTTTCCATGTTTGGCAAACATATTCCAATTCCATGTTTGGCAACTGCATAGGCTTCTCCATTATACCCGTGAGTCAGTCACAGGCTATAGCATGTCTGTTGTATCACAGACGGGACTAATGAGAGATTAATTAGAAAAGGTGGTAGCTGCTTATCTAGAGGAATATATTCACAATTAATTTCATTTTGTATTAGAGTTTCCTCTAAAAAAATTCATAAGGAGTTGCTTTTAAGTTCAAATATGGAACCAGCCTAACTGACACATCTACACTTTTACAAGTCCTCGTTGAACTTCGTCTTCCAGATTGAGCACCTGTCCTTTGTGAGGGAGTAGCATTTTCTGAAACTTGTAATCACATTTTTATACAAGCTTTTAATTGTCATATATTCCTACCTGTAACAAGTAAAAAATATCCATCCCATACCAATAGGGACATGGAATTCCTAGAATTGGCATAGATTGCATAACAATGGTAATAAACCATAAGCAACGATTACTATAAAAAGAATCCACTGAACAGAAAACTGTTAATGATAATGAAAGAAATCAGAAAGCTTGAAGTCAACTGCAGTGTCTCAATCAGTCTGCATAACAATATAGCATTAGATAATCAGTACATTATTTCTGATCCACTGAATGAAAGCTGATATGTGCCTAATTATTAAATTGACAGACATGTTTTCATAAACAGCAGCATATTTTTGCAAAGACCCGTAGCTCACGTGGAAAGAATAGTAATATCCTATTTTGTAGCCAGAAGCTGTTGAGGGAAGGAAAGAAATTCCCTATGTACTGCCTTTCAAAATTCCTCTGAGGAGACCTAGAAACATCCATCTCTTCCTGACAATTGATAGTAGGCTGTACAGAGAAAAATAATCAGTAAGCACATTTTCATTGCCACAGAAGTCAGAAAACATTCTCCGCTAGACTATGTAACAGAGATCCAAATTCTAAAAGACAGACTCTTCATTTGAAAATGCTCACTCCCCAGTAGGAGTTTTAACTGTAAAATGCAGTAGTTGTAATATCCCAAGCATTTATTTTCAGCTCATATGGAGTACTAAGTGATCACAGAGATAATCAGGAACAACATATGTACTGATTTAATATGAAATATTTTAATTGTTCCCAGAAGAGAAGTAGGAAGCTGATGTCACTTATGAAATACAGGCTTTACATTGAACAGGAGTACATTTATACTCAGATAAAATAAGAGCTGTGTGGCAGATTACCAAATTTGGAAGAGCAGTTGGGCTCGTTTCTCCTGCTACATTGCCATGTCCTGTGCACTTTCATGCCCCAGCTCTCCCTGTAGCCAGCATCTTCTCCAACATTCATTAGGTCTTGTAACGTGTTTGTCACTTGACTGTTCACTCAGTCAGACTCAGCAGGAGAAATTTTTGCAGTAGAGGGTCTACTGTAATAATCCAGCTGGTGTTTAGAGTCAGAAGACCACTTTTTCCCTTTGCTGCAGAGTTCAGTGGTGCGTGAGTAGAATTCATCTTGCCCAAATATAGTCCATAGAAAGAAATAGGTACTGCTGGGTAAGTTTTGTCTACACTATTTTAGGCATTGACCTCAGGATGAGAAGATTTCTGCCATCAAGCACCTATTTCTCTTCACTGACAGTACAGTGAGCCTGCGATGACTCACTCAGATGTAGGAGTCTACATCTGGTCTGTCGAATCCTGCCTGGAGTCTCTTGAAGATAAGGGCAAGACCTTGAACTAGAGGCAACCTCTTACGAAAAGCAAACGTAAAAAGCAAATGTGTGCAGCAGGCCACATTGCTGAGGAGATAAATGACATCGGGACTGAGGCACTTACCTGATATTGGTGGGTTTTAAAACATCCCTGATACAAAATGTTCTGTGATTCAGAAATACCTGAACTTGTTCCTGCTACATTTAATCTTGTTCTGGTGTATATTTCTTTCTAAGTTGGTGTTACACGTCACTAAGTGAAAAGCTTTATGCTACATTCATTAACAAGGACTTGTTTAAATTTGATAGCTTCTGATAAAGACAAAATTCATTAATTTAAAAGGCAGCAGCTATTCCTAAATAAGAGCTTACGTAGACAAGAGGTAGGTAGGGGAAAACATCATTGAACCTCAGCAAAATAGTAGATGAACACTTTACCTACCTTTATCTGACTGGGGACATCTATCAACATCTTATTTTTAATGACCTATATCAATGTTTCCATAGAAATCTATTTTGTATATTTTAGAACAAACAACTACACATTTAAGATTATTTATCAACATATTATCTTAAAATGCATTCCTGTACCTGTTCCAATATAGTTGTTTTGTTTTCTTTGGTTTGTTTTTTTAAATCAAAAATCTTTTGGCTCCCATTGTACATAACTACAATGTCTTCCATGTCTGCCAGTTTTTCTCCAATGCTTTTATATAGCATCTGACATTCTCAGCACTCATCAAGGCTGTCACTAGTGCCAGCAAATAGAGCTGGCTGTACACAAGACATTCAAAAGAGAAGTTTCTTCCACAAATAACTAAAAAGTATCTCAGCAATCCAAGGACAGATTTGAGACTCAGGAGAATCTTGGCCAGGAAAAGGCTTTAGGACTAATACTCCAATCAAAACAATAATTAAAAGCCTGGTAATTCTGAGGGAAAAAAAAAAAAAAAAGACATGAGCTGTCCATTCTTTGTTAAATAGGGATAGGTATATTCCCTGAACAGTAACATATATAATCTACATCACAACTACATGGACGTGAAAACAAGAAACACTTCACACAGATCAGGAATCATATTCTATAAGTAAAATCTGACTTATGAAAACAGACAAGATTTTCTTAAAGAAAAAAAGGTGGAAATCCTTGTGTAGATACTGGGCACCTTTGCCTTACTCCAAGGCACAAAGCTACTATATTTTGGAAAGCACAAGATGCAATCACAAAGCTAAATTCCTCTTCCTCCAAGACTTCATTACCAGGTGGATGAAACCTGAGGTGAAGCACGGCATAAGGTATAAAGCTGAAAGCTGAAATCAAGCACTGAAATGTATTAAAAGTTACATTGAACAGTTAGTTGAATAGTTTAAATGTTTGCATCGTTGTACTCCCACACATGGGCATCAATTGGTGCTCTATTACTGTTAGACAAAAAAAGACTAATTTCTTTTTATTTCAATCATAGCACTTTCTCCTTTGACTGCACAATGTGTGCAGCACTCTTCGAAATCAGTGGGTGTTGCTCTTATTTTGTAGCTGAAGAATTGGACCTCATTTTTAAGGGGCTTTTTTATATGTTTCTTCAACTGCAGAAATTGGCCCACTTTCCTCATAGTGAAGATATCTGTTAGAGCCAATACTTTCTTTGCCGTAAACACAATACGGTTCATAAAATGTTTGGGCAAAGAGTCAACCTTGATTTTTCAAATTGCACGTTTGATGAGAGCACTGCACTCCAACTGAGTTTCTGAAGCCTTAAGATTGTTACAGTTACTTTTTCCAAAGTGAAATATATTCTTATAACTGAAATCAATTGATTCTATTTGCAGAGCTTTGAGTAAAATATTGGACTTCATTTGCATGCGAAGTTGGGTTGAATGGCCATTGCAAAAGCATGATCAAGATTGTGCATTCAGATATGATCACTTCGCTACGGATGTATATAATTGAGCTTTCTTAGACACTCATGAAATGTTGGGGTTTAGAGGTTTAAGACATTTTTGTTCATGCAACTTTCTTTGATGCTTGTACTAACATTTAAAATTGGAGTAGCTGAAGTCTCATAGTCAAATATTGTCCCTTTTGACTGCTAGGAAGTAGTGAGTAAGTAGGGAAAAAACAGCCATGTAATACAGAACAAACACATGAGCTTTTACTTGCTTAAATCCATGCAGCATTTTGTGCATGTATATCACATGTAAAGTGCTTTAAAGCCACCCACTCACTCTCCTGTCTTTGGTCTGTCTTTCCCTAGCAGAAGTCTTCCCCGTTGGTCTTTGATATACATGACCATTAGAAAATGACATTTTCTGTGATTTTCCTTCTGCTTATTCCATGCTTTACTGGCAGCCAACAGGTTCCCGCTTACTTTCGGTTTTAGGAAAAAAGAAGAGACGAGACGAGAGAAGGGATAACAGAGGAGAATGGAAGAAAGAAGTAAGAAGGAAAAGAAAATAAGGAAAAAAATAGTTTGATGAATAATTATTAAGATCTCAGTGTAGCTGCATTTTCATCTTTTACATGAAAAAAACATGATTGTATACATGACTAGAAGCATGAAGTTGGATACTGATCTCTCAATATTTTCCCTTAGAAAATTGAACTCTGTGAATTCAGTAATGCAATAATGCAACGTTCATTTTCAGTCATCCTTCATACTTTTGCTTAGCTTAAAATAGAACATGATTCTGTAGAGCTGAATCCAAATACAAGACAAATGTATTTATTGCATTTGTTTTACAGATATACAGGTAAATTACTTTGAATGCCCATGTAACAAAGTTATTTGTTTAAATGAAAAAGCCTTTGTGTTTTTCTGTGAGACATAAAAATATATTTCTGTACACACGGCTGCACTGAAGTAAGAGATATTTGACACATGCCCATCTCCTGAACAAGTGTTGTTCTTTTTATGTACTTACAAACATTCAATATTTCAAAGGTATATGAAGTCCTAATTCAGGTTCTTTTTAATAACGCTTCGAAAGAAGCAATATTTTTTTAAAGAAGCTTTTAACCACAAGTTAAACCTCACTTGACAAAAGCAGAAAGCAACTATGAACTTTCTTCAAGAGCTAAGTTGTAAGTCATTGTGACCAAAAGCTGATCCTACTGACTCAAGGAATTCACATTGGGCAGAACAGTAGGGCACAGAACTCAGCCCAGCATTCAACCAGCCATCTGCATCTTTGGTAGACTCAACCCTTCAGCAAAGCCCATTCCAAGGCAAATGACTTGTCAAGAAGTAGTATTAGTTAGTCCAATATAATGCAATTCTAACACATCTCTACTGCTTTCAGGACTCAAATTATTATCTTTGCATGCCAGTTTACTTCAGATTTGAACATCACATCAATTACTGAAGACATATTCTTTGGGTTCCAGAAACAACAGCCAAATAAATAAAACAGTTGCACAAATACTTAGATGCCTACTTGCCTTTAAAATCCAGGTCTGAGACTTTTTTTCTAGTTGCTCGTGGTGGTTGGTTCTGCTTCCATGCCGGCAGCAGTGATAACTAGCTGCTACGGGTGTCCGTATCAGCTGCTATGAGATCAGAGTGCTGCCATTCCCAGAAGACAACCAGAGCAGTTCAAGGTGTGTGCCAGCATTCTTTCCCAGGGAAAAAATCAATGCAGTGATAATACATTTCATTAATAAAGTTAATGCCCAGAGATCTCATTCAAAATCAAATCATTAGAAATTATATTGATTTCTTTCTGAAAGAGATCAAACCTGAAGGAGAGCTTCCAAAGTCTACACTATAACATGCTTTTATACTATATTAAAGAGGTTAATACAAATAAGATTTGTTATTCGACTGTTTCTGTCTGAAGGTGCTAGCCTTGGAAATAACTTGTCAGATGAAAGATAGGAGCAGGGTTTTCAATAATTCTGGGACAATTACCTCAAAGCTGTATATTTAAACAGATTAAGAGCTATCAGTGCAATAAGAACAAATTTAGATAAATTTTGGAGCGTATGTCTAGTTTTAAAGCTACCCCAGTGAAAAGTGACTTGAGTTTTATGATCACACTCTTAAAAAGAGGTACATTCTTGACACATTTTTGAGGACTACATTGAGTAACAAGGTAGAAAGGACAAAATTAGCAGTAACAAACAGTAAGGTTCCTGATGAAATATGTAAGGAAAAGAGTCACTATCTTTGCATTGAAAAGAATGTGAATTGTTTAGTAATTGTTTCTTTGGGGAACAAATATAGAGCGAAACACAAGACACTGCTGTGAAGAATAGGACTTTGAATAGTTCAGTTGCACTTCTAAATACTTTTACTTTTGGAATGTCATGAAAAGACTATTTTGCTAATTAAAGTTACTCAGGACTGTGAGGTAGTTACTGGATTATGTGGAGGCAAGATGACCATAAAGTAGTTCATTTTTTTTCTTTGACAAATGTACAGTCAGCAATAGGGAAATATTCAAAGAACACATTCCTCAGAAGAAGATAAAAGGACCTGGTTCATCATTCTGTGAGACTAGAAAGCTAATAAACAGCTTTCTGGTGTTATCTTCTGTTTTGTTTAATCATCTCTGGAGTTTAATAGTAATTAAATGAATACAAGAATTAACCTTAGTAATAAAAAGGAGAGAGCTTAAGCTTGATTAGGAGAGGAAAAGAAAAAGGGGAAAAAAAGCAGAAAATACTTAGATAAGTTCAGGCTGGCCCTGTGAGAAGGAATTGCAATAGATGACCTCCAGAAGTTATTTGTAATCTAAATTATGTTACACTTCTATAAACTGCATTTCCTGAACCAGGCTGACCCAGTGGAACTCACACTGACACGTATGCGGTACCGAGTCGTACAGTCTCAGGCAGTTGACAGTTATTGGCTTTGAGAATTATGGAGGGTAGGTGAAAACAGAAAACTTGTTGTATATCCACTTTTTTTTTTAAAAAAAAAAAAAGAAAGGCTGGAGTAGGAAGGCAGAAGTGTCAAAAGTGTAACATGGTCAGCCTAACTCCAATGCTCCTTGAAATACTGCAACAAAATCACTAATTTACAAGCCCCTAAAAAGTCAGCAACAGCAACATGAGTTTCTCAAGACAAAATGATGTTGAATAACGCATTTTATTGTACAGTGGACTCAATACACTTGAAGAAAATGGATGCGATGTGCTGTATTTTTACTTAAAATGCTGTGAAAAGCCTACTCATCTGACATTTTTTCAAACCAGCTGAGGAATGTCCTGTAGATCAGGGGTTCCCAGGCTTGGTTTCCTAAGTTACTACTGCCAGTAATGTCAAAAAGTCCCTGACTCTCAACTGGACAGCATTCAGGTAAAAAGGAGGCATTTTGCTATTTAACAGTAAGGTTTTTAAAGTAGCTTGAATACTCTACTGGAGGTACTTATACCGTGTTTTCTAAATGACTGCCCTAGCTGAAAATGTTATAAGCTATATACAATTGCCTGAAAACCTTATGCCAAAAATCATCAGTGTTCACTGTCAAAAGAGTAGGATGTCCTGTGGCTTTCTGCAAAAATCCAGCCTGCTTCTGGCATTTCTCAGTATTTCCATTAATGACTCATACAAGAGTGGGGAGTGCTCTTTATGCAATTTGTATACAATTTGAAATTTAATGTGAGTTGCGAGCTTTCTGGATGTAGAATAAAAAGGAAAGAAATATCTAAATTAGCTGGAGGAGCAGTCTGAAATAAATAGGATGCAATTCAGCAAGGACAGGTGAAAAGGTAGGAATAATAATGGGAAAGGACTTGGTAAACATTAAGTTTTGGAGAAGAAGGTCAGACCTGCAAATTGAATGAGATTTTCAGTGCCCTACAGCTGCACTGTATCTTCTACCTCTTTCTGGCATGTAGAAACAGGTGTATTTTATGCAAGATGTGAAGCAACCCTCACTTTCCTTCTAGCTCTGGCAGGGCCTCATCAGGAATCCTGCCTCTCTTCCAGAATACTGTAGTTAAATAAAGACGGGAACAATAAGAGAGCTACAAGGATAATCAGAGCCCAAAGAGACATGACTTGTGAGGGGGCAGTTGAAAGAAATGCAGTTCTTTAGCTTAGAGAAGACTGAGAGGAAAGAGTCTTTTATGCATCTCAGGGTACATAAAAGGCTGATGCAATTACCCTGAGAGCATCTCCTGGTGAGGGATGTATCTTCCAGGACTCCATAGCACTGTGTTTCTAGTAAGCAAAGCAAGTATTCACTTAATATAAGTCTAGTTTTAGGTACTGAGTGGATCCATTCTCCACAACATAGATGCCTCTGCTGTCAGGACAGGAGTGTTTCCCAGTACAGTTCACATGGAAGGGTGATCTACAGACTGTTGCAAAATACCAGTGTACATCATCAGTTACAAGTAAATGGGCAAACAGACTGGCAAAAAGTAAAACATTTCAGTGGAGGTAGAGTGCAGTGCGTGGAAACCATCTTTGCTTCACACTGTGACCCACAGATTGTAACTACAAGAGGACAGACTCTGCAAATTTTTAAAGGTTAGTTATGTGGCTATATAGTCAACTGATGGTGGTATTTATCTTTGTGGCCTCCAATCCATTTCAGATATGTACTTGGTAAGCTATATGAAATGAAAACTGAGAAGGGGAAGAGGAGGAAAAGGAGAATGAGGAGATACACGGCAAGAATTCAACAAGTTTAACAAGTGAGATGGCGCAGACTGAGCCCTACCTGCCTTGTTAGTGCAGAGAAACTCCAGGGCAAATGCTTTCCCTCAGCACCTGGTCAGCTGTGGAGCCCTCTCTCCTCCATTAACTCCAACAGGCTTTTAAACACCTAGTTCATATAGAGACATCCATATGTCAGTGATTTAACCAGGGGCCTGAAACCTACCCTGAGTTCTTTCAAGCACCTTCATGGTGCACTCATACCTGTTCTTCTTGACCTTTTCTTGTTCTCACCTTCCCAGTATTCTCTCCTCCTTTTGCTTCTCTGCTCCTTTCATGGAGCTTTCTTATGAACAGCCAAAAACCATCACCCAGATACTCCTTGCTGGTGTTATGGGAGATGCTGAAGTAGAGACCCTCACTAAAGTCCAGAAAGCAGCTGAATTACGCAAAAGAGGTCTTAAATAAATGAACCCAATTACAAATAGATTTCCTTTGCTGAAGGACTTGTGCATGTGTATATTTTTCCAACCTGTTTTCTATTGCTGGGGATGAAGGTAGTGAAGATGAAGGAGACCATGCCTGACAGCTACATCTCTGTCTCTTCCCACTGCTCTGAAAAGGGAACATCTTGTAACAATTGCATAGTAAAGAGAGTCCTGTCCCCCTCTTGAGTTGTCTGCACTCTGCTAAGATATATTCTGCCTTCACATCCAATTCATTTTATGTAATTGTGCAGCATTTGTTTGTGCTTTCTCTTGCCCAAGCATCAGACAGAACAGCTTTGCCTCCCATTCTTTGTAAAGAAACCACTTGTGGTTTTGTAGATATTGTAGGCTTCAGGGGGTGGGGGTGGGGGACAGGATGACATTTTCTAGCAGCAAAACAAAGAAGAACCTGGTCACTGATTGAAGCATTTAAATTCCAAGTGTTGTGAGAGAGAACAAAGTGTAAGCAGAAAAGAAAGTGCTCTCACATTCAGCGTGCATTTTTTTGGGAATGCTCCTCCTAACCCTGGGCTTGAATGGCGGCTGAGATGCAGCACTGATTGCAGCTGAGAAGGAGCAGTGTTTATTTCCACAGGCCAAAGCTCTTGCTGTAGCTGAGGTCTCTTTTTAACTTTTGCAAAAACATTGTTGTCAGCCAGTATGAAGACATTAATAGAAGGATCAAAGAATGTGCCGAATCATAAATATTGGTGTTCTGGCTGCAAAACAGACAAACTAAAAAGGCTTAACTGCTTCTTTGATGTTCTTGGAAAGTGAACCCAAGAGCTGCGAACCCACTCCACGAGCTGTTCCCCTGAATGTCTGTATGCAGGCAGTTTGCTCCATTAGCAGTGCAGTATTAATCATAATGAAAGGTGATTACATTGCAGGCAATAAGGGATCCACTATCACAAAACTGCACATACATACTAAGTTCAGTATTTTCCCCCCATTTATTAGATCATTTCCTACAAAACCCACATGCGGAAAGGCTCTTGTCTGGCAATCTTTCAAGCTGAAGTGGGAGCCTGCTCATAGAGAGGCTGCTACAAGAAAACACAAACAGAAATATCTTGTAGAATGATGTAAAGGAATTTTGTACTTACTGTGATCCAGCAAATTCATGCAAAAGCATCTATCAAACTATCCAAAGGGAATTTGATAAACACACGGTGGGAGGGGGAGGGTAGTTTTCTAAGAATTTATTTAGCAATTTTAAACTGGACTTTATTTTCCACCCACATGAATATGCCAATTCAATAATTTGCATATTTAGCAGAATACACTGCTTCAATTTCGCCTTCCAAGGGAAATGTGCCTGCCCTTCCATCACCTTTCCTGCACTGTCTGTGGCAGAGCCTAGAAGATGCATTTCACAAGGTTGACAGACTCCCCATTGCACAGCCAGATACCTAACACCCCTAGATGTCTGAGCTTGACTGGAAGTTGCAGACATTACAGCTTCCATAGGTTTGCCTTGCAAGTATTTTGAGCTCAGAATCACTGGGGAACCCGCTTCATTTTGCTTTCAAAGTCAGAGAATATGTTTGACTTGTGAAGCAAGAGCTCTGGTCTTCTCCCCATAAGCCTTCAAAATTTAGTATTCCAGTGCAGACTGAAACCATCTTTATCACATCAGAAAAACCAAGTAGGGGATTTTAGGTTTAGACCTGTCCAACTTCTTGGGGACATTACATATTAATAAGCAACTGAGGACAAGTAGATACCAGAACAGTTTGCTTCAGGAGATAGCAGAATCTTCCCCACAGGAGATTTTTTAAGAACAGGGGAGACTCATATTTGTTAGTCTAGGAAGAGCTGAGCTTGCTGCGAGGCAGGGCATGGACTACCTGACCCCTGCAAGCTCCTCTGAGCCACGCTGCTTTTATTCCAGGTCACTGGGCAGAGCAGCATCTTGTTCCACTTCAGATTTCTGGACAATGTTTACATCCTCTGCACTTGAAGCTCTTGAGATCCAGGCAGCTTTTAAGCACATTATTTCCAAAGCATACCTTCAGAAAAGGTTGGACAGGTTGAGTGACCAGTTTGCAGAGGAGAAGCCATGTGCAACTCCAGCAAGTTCTTGCATTAGCACTTTGCTTTCTCCTCCAGTGGAATAAACCTGCTCTGCTCACCAGGAACTTACAAATGAGAAAAATGCAAGTAATTTTAATGGAAAGGTTGGGACAAGAAGGGATAAAGGCTGCAGGGTCAGCTGCCTCAAAAATGTATAAACACATGCCCTGCCAGCTATTAATGAGAGCAGGTTTGAGGAGGCTAAAGTATTCACATCTTCCCCCCTAGACATTAGTGACTGAAAACATCTCAGTGCTATTTACTTTAAATGATATGAAACTGAAAAATACATGGCTCCTTCAGAGGATGCCACCTGCAGTATACTTGGACTGAAGTCAGTAGGTTCAAAATTGATCAAACAGGGAAAATGCCAAAGACATTGCCTACAAGGCCAACACAGCCCCAAGAACAGGTCCCCACACCCAGTGTTACGTTAGCCCTCTTTCTCTGGGACCCATCAGATGTGAGCAGAGAGTGGAAAAGGGGCTGGGTAAAGACATCCAGCAGCCCACTGTCTGCCACCTCTGTTGCTTGCCACCCCTTTCATGTACTAACAAGAAGTGGCCGGAAGAGCCCTCATCC
Organism: Gallinago jamesoni; assembly: GCA_025769975.1. Lineage (NCBI taxonomy): Eukaryota > Metazoa > Chordata > Aves > Charadriiformes > Scolopacidae > Gallinago > Gallinago jamesoni. The sequence continues at coordinate 50,487,259 of JAOQGH010000032.1, forward strand.
CAAACCAGATGGGCATGGATTTATGAGATGGGAAGATGCATGAGCTCAAATATTCAGAAATGTTTATAATTTGTCTATTAGAAGAGGTCCGGTGAAGTCAGTAGGAACCTACCCGGTAAGGACCTTAAACATTTAGTTGAAATTGGACCATTTCAGTTTCTTTAAGAAAGCTCCTTACCATGTTAGAAATAGTTGATTCTTTAATGCTATATATAGCAACCTGTACTTCCTCCCTCAGCTAATTTTAACTAGTATGCCAATTTTTCACCCTTAGGGACCAATTCTGATTACCTGTATACTGATTCTACATGGCTGTGTAGCAACATTGCCTCTAAGGCAATAGCTCTCTATTCATTGTGGCGTAAGCAAGATAAGGATCTGGCCCTCAAAGCACAATTTAAACTTGACCTGGATGATTCATGCCTTTGAGATCTCAAAATGAGATTACTGCAAAGTGCTTTATAGTGGGCTGCCAAAAGGGCTAATCCATTCCCTGAAGCTAATGCACAATACAGTGACTTGATTGTTATCAGAGGTGGGCAGAGAGGGATCTGCCTACTCACTACTTGTCTGTCAGCATTTGCTACTTTTTGGTGCCTAGAAAAGGTCTACAGTTCTGCTTTTAGCTTTTAAAGCTATTAACAGGCTGGAAATTGATGTTGCCAAGGACATCTGTAAATGTGCCTTAGGGACTTATAAATACTTTATAATATTGAATTGTTCCCGCTTTTGCTAGCCACAGGAATCCTATCAGACTGATGGGGGTAATTTCCAGTGACTTCTGTCAAACTAAACATGAAAACAAAATGGTGGACTCTGCCGTGTCTTTCACGTGAAACCACCTCTGTGAATTGCATGGCATGAACGGGCAGGCCATGAGCTGCCTTTCTGACCAGAGGCCCTCCATCAGTCTTTCATGATCAGATTTAAATTAATTTGAACTCAGATCTTCCCATATGAATTTCCTTCTTTTGCTACAAAACTGAAACCATTTCTATCATTAAAGTTCTTCTCCCATTTCATGTTTTTTTCTGATAAATGAGGATTGAAATACAAGCTCACACAACTTTGTTTCACACTTACATGACTCCAGGTAGGCTTTGGTCCACAGAAATACACCTGCTGCAGAGGTGAATCCTGCCTTTGGCACGATTTGCCCAGAAATTCCTGGCTGTGAGTCCAGGAGCGCAGCAGTCAGTCCCTCTACCCCTGTGCAATAGCATAAGGCTGGATGTAGCTGTGATAGCACAGGGAAACACACAGGAAGAAAGACAAATTGAAGTATTTTCTGCAATACAGAAGAGCAGTACACTGCTAGATACAGGAGACAGGAAGGTCGGTATAGATTTGCAGATCTATTGTAGCATGCCGAATTTCCCCCGCAATGCGTATGATGACTTTCTGGGAAGCTTAAATTAGTATGCATTTTTTCAGCCCATATTCTTTAATGTCTTTTTTAATAGGGACAGCTGGATCCAAGGCAATCCCATCAATCAACACTGTCAGCTATGGTGATCGTATTTACACCATTGACTCTTGTCCGCAGTTGCAGAGCTCATGGCTTTAGAATTACAAGACTAGTTTCAGGCTTCCAAATTTGAAATGTTCGACAGCAGGAGATTACTGACATTTGCCATCATTAGCAGGATCTAGGAGCAATCATGGGTGCCAACTCCTGAACTTCATTTCTACTGCACCCAAGTGAGGCAACTGACACCGCTTAAAAAGTGGCTCCAATCCTTACATTGACCCACAGTTTGCTTATGAAGATTGACAATTGCAAGTGCCAATGGTTACATTAGCCCTCAGGGGAAAATATTAGTATTCAAGTGTAAGTGCAATATATTCCCATGATTATAAGTCAGCAAAAAATCAACCTATTTTTATTTCAATTTCATGATGCCTGAATTTGGGGAAATAAGACTATGCTGTCATATAGAATCGTAACATCATAGAATCATCTAAGTTGGAAGGGACCTTTAAGATCATCAAGTCCAATCATTAACCTAACACTGCCAAAACCACCACTAAACTACATCCATAAGCACCCCATTTACCCATCTTTCGAATATCTCCAGGGGTGATGACTCAACCACTTCCCTGGGCAGCCTGTTCCAATGCTTGACAGCCTTTTTGGTCATGAATTTTTTCCTAATATCCAATCTAAACCTCCCCTGGTGCAATGTGAGGCCATTTCCTCATGTCCTGTCACTTGTTACTTGGGAGAAGAGACCAACCCTCGCCTTGCTACAACCTCCTTTCAAGTAGTTGTAGAGAATTATAAGGTCTCCCCCTCAGTCTCCTTTTTTCTAGAACCACCCCAGCTCCCTCAGCTTCTCCTCATAAGGCTTGTGCCCTAGACCCCTCACCAGTTTCATTTCCCTTCTCTGGACTTGCTCCAGAACCTCAATGTGTTTTTTTGTCATGAGAGGCCCCAAACTGAACATGGTATTCAAGGTGTGGCCTCACCAGTGATGAGTACAGCAAGACTAGAGTTAGAGCATGATGCTAGAACAAGGCAAAGCAAGGCTGAGACAACTCACCCTCTTCAGCCTGGCCAGGAGCAGACCTAGTTGCCGGGTTCAATTATCTAATAAGGGGTTAATGAGGAGACACAGCCAGACTCTTCCTAGAGATGCACAACAGCAGGACAGGAGGCAACTGTGGTAAGCTGCAAAAAAGGGAAACTCCAACTAGATATGCAGGGAGAAAATTCACAAGGAAGAATATTAAGTGTGGAAACAAATTGTGAGAGAGGCTGTGAAATATCCAGTCTTGGAAAAATTTGACCTAATGCTGAAGCTAGCCTTGCTCTGAGGAGGGTGTTGGAATAGGTGACTATACAAGTCTCTTCTGACCTCAATTACTGTGTATCTGACTTCTGTTTAATTGCTCTTTGAGAACACCATATTGGATAAAAGCAAGAAGTGACATAGGTCTTTCTGGAAAAATTCTTACTGTTAATGAAATTATTATTTTTCATGTACGGAGCATGAATGGAGAACACAAATGTACACACCTTACTGAACTGGAAACAGGGAAAAAAAATACCCAATGTATTTTTAAAACAGAAAAGTCCTGTGATTTCCTCAAATTTTAGCAAAAATGTGAAGGAGCTTGATTAGAACTATCATCAATTTGCTTTGTCAAATCCTCAGGTGATTCTTGAGCCTAAGGAGGAGTCATGTCCCAAAAATAAGAGTTGAGAGAAAGAGCTATACGAGGTATATGAGGGATCACTGGGAGGTTATTTCCAAAATGTTAATTTAAGGTCTTTCCAAACTTTTAGTCCATATCACTTTGTTTCCCTCCTCCTCACTTCCCCTCCCCTCCCTTACTGTGGGTTTGCCTATGGAAGTTATACCTCAGCTGTTTTGTGGAACTGCTCCTGTGCCCCTGGCTACAAAGTAGTGAATGCATGGCTCCCCAAAGAATGAATCACCTGCAATAAGCTATGTCTGGAACAGCACTGAGTTTAGGAGTCCTAGAAATGTCCAAGATCTTCCTAAGAAACAAAAGACAAAGTAAAATGCAACCTAGAGGAAATGGCAAAATACAGGGTTGTGAAAAGATCTAGTTTTGTTGTTTGCAGATGCTCTCCTTGTCCCTCCTCCAAGAGTTTTCAGAATTCACTGTATAATAACTACCTCCAAGGCCTAGATGGCATTTAGAGGTTTTAAAATATTCCTTCTCTTATACAAGAGGTTTGTAGTTTCTCTTTCTTCATGCCCTAAATATTTTTCCAATGGAAGCACAAATTCTCAAAGAATGGGAGGACTTAAGGGACTCTTGCATAAACCTATCACAAGGATGGAATTTTTCTTCTCTGACACTTTTCACATAAGACTCCTTGAAAAGAGTTTAAAAATACCTAAATGTAGGAAAAAAATTTACTTGCCACAAAGACATAACTAAACTTTGGTTAGACTGACAGAAACAGCACTTCTCAGTTCTTCCCTTTAACCAGCAAGAACTTTAAAAGCAAGCGACCGTTCACAGAAAACTTTCATGATTTTCCCTTAGCCTCTATTGATGAAGCATGTAGTGATGGACTAAGCTGTGCTCTGCCCTTCAACAACAACACACAAGATTTTTCAGACAGTACCATGAGTCCCATGTTCTGAGAAAATAGCATTGCTCTGGTTTGTGACATCTCAGAACCACTTGGACTTTCTCCTGCTCTTTTCCAGCAGCTCTTGAAAGGATTTCACCAGATTCTTAGGTATATTTTTGCATCCCAGGCACACTTCTCAGATATCCTCCCACTCTGAAGCTATTTCTTGTACCAGGCTCTGTGCTTTCCCTCCTGAAATTCCCCCACTTTCTGCAGATGGGATTTTCCTGCGAAAAAGTTTCTTTCGTGCCTCAGAAAAGGTTAAACACTTACCATGCATCAGCTGGGCTGGGGCAGCTTTTCACGTGCATGTTTTTAGCTTGTGTTTAACACAGCCCAGCTCAGCAGAGCTCAATGCCTGTTCAGTCATGCCATGCTTTACTCGCCATGGGTTAAGCACGTGCAGGTAATTACCATTAAACTCTTAATCTTATCCTCTGCTATTCCTCAGAGAAAAATACTGCTGACCTGCACATTGATTTATAGGAAAGATTTGGACCAGCTCATGCACTTGCCTTGCACTGGGGAGAAAGCCAGTGCACTGAAATCATTACAGCTATTCACGTGAGCAATGGCTTGCCAGCCTTGGACAGGGGTTCATCGCTGGGACTCCTATCAGTCATCATAATCCGTCTCTTCAAGAGCAACCTGGTAACAAACAATGCTTTTGCAGATCTGATTTCCTATTGAAATTCAATGTGTTGCCATCTGCTTGCCAGATTTCTACAGCTATGCAAACATACTTTGTATCTAAAAAGCATTCATTTACTTTTTTCACCGTCCTTGCACTTTAATGTGCTAAAGATGACTTATGGGCATCTGACATTTTTCCTTGATAAAGAAGATTTAGCAACAACCTTAGTCTGTGGGCCTAGAAAACCTCACAAAACCCAGCCCCTCTCTGTGTGCCTTGTATTTAATCCAACATCCTTATGGAGGAGATTTTTGCATTGACAGAGGTGAAGGTAACTGTTGTTTAATGACTACTGAAGGGCCTTTAGACTTTATCATTCTTTTAGGTCCAGGGGACAGTATATTCAACATAGCTAAGAAGAGGTACTTGAAGCTGCACTGGAAGTTAATGGTTTTGAACTTTTCAGCCCACTGGGTCTCCACCGGACCTCCAGCCCCATATCTCCCATTGACAAGAACTAGGGGGTGGATGAGAGAAATACAAATATGCAGAATGCAAGTTCAGAGCCCAGATTTTCTTCTGCCAATAGTGAAGCTATAATTATGCCTCTCTGACTAAAAGAAAGCTTGCAGTAGCCAAGCACCAATGTTAGCTTGAACAGCCTAACAACTTCTCTAGCATGTGTCCTTTGATAGCAACTTCTAACAGACCACTGATGATACAGAACTCTCTTACTAGAAGGCAGTGATAAAAACTCCTGTTCTAGCAGGTTAACTTCTCCATACTAAAGCATGATGCAATTGCTTCCTAGCCACCTGTATAAGTAAAATGAGGCTCCACTGTTGTAGTAATTTAGCTCCTAGTACTTTCAGGCTAAAAAACAATAGAGCACCTCAACTAATGGCAAAATTTACATAATACTTATTTTTTCCAAACCATCCTACCCACCTTATATTGCATATACGCCCTGGCTGTGGCTGCTTTTGCAATGAACAACTGTGTCGCCCCCAGGGTTAAGATTTGACACATAAGCATAAGCATGTCCTTCTATTGTTATTCTACAGATAAAAATTATCTCTATATTTTAATTGGGAAACAACCCTGTCTTCATCTAGATAACCAATAAATTCTGAGAGATCTTAAATTCACAAACAGACTTTCGATAATTTCAAATTTAAAGTATTTGTTCTATGATAAAAGTGGTTGGGATTCATGCCTGTGCAAGTAGATACTGACACATGAACAACAGTTATCACCTTTTCAAACATCACTAACAATTCCCATTTACTCATGTGTGGTTCTCTGAGCAGAAAATCACGAAAAAATAGTCCCACAGTGGCTATGAACTGAGTCATTCAATCCCCAACTGGCTTGAACATACACAGAACATGTATACAGCAGTCCCCTCGCTGTATTTGCTTCCTAAGCATCAAGTTTATGTTCTGGAAATGTACTCACTTTCCATCGTATGAAAAATCTGGGAAAAAATAGAATGATGGAGCTGAAGTGGACTAGTTTTGTCCTTCATTCCCATACCCTCTAAAATAACAATAAAATGAAAGTAGTTTCATGCAGGATGACCCAGAGGCTATATGGCAAAAAAGGCTATTAATTAAATGGCAATCAAGGCTCCAAGTTACATGGAGGTATGTCAAAGGCTCAAAAGGACAGAAAGCATCCAGTAATGCTCTATTTGTTTATGATGCTCAAAATTTCTGTGTAATTTAAACAAACGAAACCTTAGCAATTAACTAAATATTCAAACAAAATTATTTCAAAAATCAGGCTAATCCTAAACATTTATTAATTACACTGTTGAACCGCAAGTGCTGATAGTACATCGCTAAAGCAGATCCTGAAGTTCACTAATCAATAGTCAAACAAACCTCTAATTTGTTCCATAAATAGAAATGCATTCACCCACTTGGCAGAGTGCAAGGAAAAGGTGACATTCCCAGAAAGTGGGTAGGTTGAAATGCTGCAGCTCCTGGTAACAAGAAGTGTGAAATTCTGTCAATGGCTGAACACATAAGATAACCTTGCATGACTTGGTTTCTAGCAGTAGTAACTGGCTGATTTCTTTGCCTGCAATAGATCAATATGAATACAATGGTTTTGCCAATTTTTCTACTGTAGAAACTGGAAAAAAAAAAAAGGAAAGCCAAGAACGAAATTAAACTTTTTGAGGAAAAGAGAGAAAGTATTGTAAGAAATATGATTAAAGGCAGAGTGGAAAATTTAGAGACAGATTAAATTATGACTGTATATCCTCAGGGGATTTTGTTCAATAACAGGTAAGTAAAAAGTTTCATTCTGATCCTGACTCTTGGCTCCCTAACAGCCTAAACATTTACCTTTGGACAAAATAAATGTAAAATGCCACCATATAAATTTAATGTTATTTTAAAGCGTCTCAGATGGAAGCAATTCCACAAAATATAAAGCAATTTTGAAACAAAAGCTGCTGTTTTACATCCCCAAGTGAGCAGCCAGACAGACTTACCCAAACGATGGCTCTCGATTTAACCAGACTACGTGACAGAGAGAGATGCCCTTTCCACCTCAGAAAACCAACCTCCACAAAGTATCTTAATCAGATTTTAAAGAAACCAAAACCACAAAGCACGACTTTCTATGTCAGAAAGGGCAAAGGGTTTCCCTGTAGTGGGCATTTAACCCAGGAAGAAGTGTCAGAGGAGGGAATTCACTTCAGGATCCTGCCACAAAGTGGAGGGCTGTGAAATGCAATCACATCTTGTCAGCTGCAGTGGAAGGAAACCATCAGTTACCACCTGTGAATGTGTGTGTGCACAGAGCTCAGCTTTTTGTAGTAGCTGGGGAAATACGGTACCTGCTATACACCTGTTTGAGTCTCTGCAAAGTTCTTTGCATGGTTGAGGACTGAGGTTCATGTCGGCACATCTGCACTTTGTACACACCTGGCAATTTTCCAGCCCACTTTCCACCCAGCTTGGAAGCCTGCCCAGAGCAAACATCATTTGGATCCTACTGTTTGGCTTTATTGTCAAGAGTAAGTTTTAAACTCTATCATACATCTGGCATGGTTTTCTGGCTTTTGCAGCTACTCACATTCACCATGGTGGGAAAGAAAAAGATAAGTCTTCTCCTAACCCATCCACATTTGAGAGTTTCTGTTCTTCTCAAGACTCTCATCCTGATAGAGATAATCATTTGTCTTTTCCCACCAGAGCAGCTGAGCATCAGGAGTCAGTAACCTACACAACCCTCCTCTCCATGGGCAGGTCCCCACCACTGGTTCTTCCGAGACTTCTACTTTCCTTCCCATTCATGCTTTCCCCTTTTTCAACTACCCCAAATCTTTCTCATTCTTCAATCATAAATTATATTTGTAGGAAAAGCACTTCTCACCATAATATGCCACCTGCAGGCAAGCTTCTTGTCCTGGCACCAAACTGCAGCCTCCTCCAGTCACTGAAAACACCTGCCAAAAGCAAAGGTGTGTTATCCTTGGCATGGTACCAAGGCATGTGGGTGAAAAAGGTCAAAAATTAACCAAGACTGAGATGAGGCTCTGAGGTTCACCAGGGGAAGAGGAAAAGAGAAAAGATCACCTTTAAAGCCATGGAACTTGAAAGCAGTAACTAATTATTTTTTCTCCTTTTTCTCTCATATAAATTGCACAGGACCCATATCTGCATTTTCTGGACCTGCAAGGACACTTCATTTAGCTATCACTTGGTATCTAAGAGAGGCAGAAGAGCCCACCAAGCCCTCTTGCAGCCCTCCAAGTTGTCTCCCTTGTGGGACCAGCCAGCTCAGTGTGGAGGATGTTTTCAAGGTGGGAAACTGAATGAAACAATAATTGGGAGTGACCAGACCTGAGCCTCTGTGTCACCAATAGGACAGATGATGGTAAAGCTAGCTGATGATACTACTGGAAAGCTTCCCCTTTTCCTATCCATCGTGGGCATTTTGTCTCAGCCATGCTCAATTGGTGGCAGGGGCTTTGGGGCAGCTCCTCCAACTGGGAGCAGCCACAACAAAAAGGCTCCTGCTGCAGGACATCCAAACTCTGTTGTGCTTCTGAGCCCAAGAGCCAAGGAGAGGTTGTTGTTCTGCTGCTCTGGTCTGACAGACCGAGGGCACCCAAATTCCTGGCTGGGCAACTCGAGGTCCATCTCCTCCTGGTTGCATGACATCCTGCTCCAGCCAGATCTGGTTTTCCTCCACTCCTTTTATCAACAACTTTCCAAGCCTTCAGTGGCTCATACCATCAGTTCTGGAAAAAATAAAGATTGCTTTGTTCAACTGCAGCAATATTTCTGTAAACTATTTATAAATCTGTATATGAGTGTAAATGGCTGTAAACAGCCAGTGCCACAAACACAGCTGAGCCACATCGGGCTGAAAACAAGGGCTTTCCTCTAAACATCAGCCTGAAGGCAGTGCTTTCAATTTCCTAAGTGCCTTTATTTTTGGTAGATGTATAATCAACTCAAAGCCCCCAAATGCTTTTATTTTGCTGGCATGCTAAACCATGCCTGATTTGCAGCACACCTCAAATTTCAGTGCAATACAGAAAGATAAGTCAATAGCTGTTCATTAACACAAATAAATTAATTAGCACAAGCAAATGCCTTTTGGATTAAAGTGGAGAACAAAGAGAAGTCAATCAAAACTGCTTGCAGAAAGGCACGGTGCATTCAATTAGTCTTTACTGAAATCAGGTGTAACACGAGTCACACAACATTGAAGATTTTTATTTTGGGGAGGAAAAAAAAATTATCATGAGGAAACCACTGTGACTGCTCTGTCCCATATGAACATTCACTTTGGCTTTTGCTAATAAAATAGCTTGGCCACCTTCAGCTCTGAGGCTTTTCACCAACAACCCCTGAATATTCTCCAGACCAACATGATTTTAACTGTCACAGATAAAGACAGCAGGAGGGAGCAAAACAAGTCCCAGGCAGTGAAAAGACACTTCCCAAGCTGAAGGTGAGTCTCATAATAAAGCTATATGTCATGTAGCAAAAGCACACAGAGCAAAGCCATAGGGAGTCAAGCAAAGCACGAAAATTTAGCATTTTTTTTTTAAACCCACATAAAACACAAGTCACCCCTGCTGCATGCCTTAGGTGGAGATCAGCTGGGAGAGGGCATCCTGCCAGCAGCATGAAGTACCATGAGTAACCCCGAGTTTCCCATGCCCAGCGTTAGGTGACAGTTTTCCCTTTCCCAGCACAGATGTTGTACACAACACTTATTTTTCTCAGCAGCATTGGGCAGGAGCTTCCCACCTTGCTGTTGACGTCTGTCTTCCAAGTGCAGGCTACACTATGACCCCACAGCTGTGCTGAATCCTGTAATGCTATTCTCTAACAGCTCAGGGATTTAGTAGAAAACTTAATTTGGACGGACAGAGATATGCAATAAAGACAAAAGAAATATGCAAACAGACAAAGAAGGCGCTAAGAGCAGCAACACCTACAATGCTGATACAGGGTGGTGGTGCAGAGGCAGAGAAATTTACCTCCCACTAAATGCCCATAGGGACCACCAAGAAAAAGCCACCACAAACACCTTGAGAATTACTGAAGTCTATAGTAGGCATACGCAAAAACCAAACCTTTCATTCTTGATCCAGCTTCACTGTGGTTATTTGACCAAGAAAAGTTTAATTAGTAGCAGTAGCAGATAATGAATGAGCAAGATCTTTCTGTGCTCCTCCACAGCCCTGCATTAGGCTCTGCTCGTGTCTCTAGCAAAACCACATTTATAGCCCTGAACTTTAAAGACTGTTACTGGTTACCCAGAGGCTATTGTATAATACTTGGCCTCATGACTGCAAAATCCTGAGAGACAATAGAATAACCTGTCCAAAAAGTATTTGTGATTCCTCTCTTTTTAATTGTCTTCTCAAAGTAGCTGCAGATGTGATTGTTGAAGTTGCTGAAAGTACAAAAGACGTGTTATCAGGCACAGGATGAAGTTTCAAAAACTTCTGTTTAATCACAACAGAGCTGGCTGTAGATAATGCCATGTCCCAGAAAAGGTGAAGAAATGAGATTCCCCATGTGAAAATAGCTGCCCCTCTTTCATAGAATGGTTCAGGTTGGAAGGGACCTTAAAGATCATCTTGTTCCAACTCCCCTGCCCTGGGCAGGGACACCTCCCATTAGAGCAGGTTGCTCAAAGTCCCATCCAGCCTGCCCTTGAACACCTCCAGGGATGGGACATCCACAACTTCCCTGGGCAACCTGTTCCAGTGCTTCACCACCTTCACAGCAAAAAAATTCTTCCTAACATCTGATCTAAATTTCTCCTCTTTCCATTTAAAACCTCTACCCCTCATTCTATCACTACACTCGCTGATCAGGAGTGCTCCCCATCTCTCCTGTAGGTCCTCTTCATATACTAGAAGGCTGCTATAAGGTCTTCCCAGAGCCTTCCCTTCTCCAGGCTGAACAACCCCAACTCTCTCAGCCTATCTTCGTAGGAGAGGTGCTCAAGCACCCTGATCACCTTCATGGTCCCATATGCACAGTTTATTCCTTAATGTTTTTGAAAATATCACAGAAGTATTAGAAGTCTCAGTCAGGAAGCCTTGCTTTGGCTGTCCTCCTTTCTGCATTCGGTATCAGGGAGAACCATTCTGAGATAAAAAGAAGAGTACATGAATATTTATTTGAGAGAAAACCACTAGACCAGACCCTTATTAATCAAAGTCAATGAAGCTACACAGTTGAGAATATGATCCAGTGTTTACAAATATACATTTAGCAGCTAGACTGTTTTTGTGCAGTTTCTCCTCCAGAAATGGTATTCCCATACTTCTTCATTTGTTCTGCTAATGAATTTAACTAGGTATTTAGTGACACAATTTATAGAAAGAAAAATAAATGGCATTACATTCTCAGCTTTATGTGAAAAGGAGCTGTCATACTTCAGAGAAACAAATAGAATTTGTCCGCCCACAGATAGGAGAGTTCTAAACTAATTAAATGGGCTGCTTATCTCATATTTGAAATTCAGGCTTCATCTTTCAAAATGAGAGGTTTGGGGGGAAGAGAATATTGCAATCTATTAAGATTATATATATATATATATATATATACACACGTTTGAATTAATCTCTGGATGTCTCCCAGAGAACTGAGAAAATTCTTGTGTTGTCTAGAGAATACAGAGAGTAATCAGAAACAGTTGTGATTTGTCCTGCTTCAACATGACCTTGTTGAAGTTCTCTTTGAGCCATAAGACTTTTCTAAGTTTACCTCTTATTTACCTTACGTGTCCTAATCCTGCAAACTTCATTGTATTGAATTTAAATATGAGGCAAATGCCTGATCATTTGCCTGATCATTTCTCCCACTATGAGAACCAGGAGAAGCATGGCAAAAGATGGTAAATTAAAGCCAAAGAAATACATCCCAAACACCATATATTCAGCCAGCGGGAGAGCTGGTAGCAAACACAGAGGACAGGAGTAGTCTTGGAAACATGAACCAGGGCAAGAAACTGTAAAGTTGCTCTTCAATCACACAGCACAAATTATTATTATTTTTATAACACCTTGATGATGTGCAATCTAGTAGCAATATTAGATGAATGTAGATAAATGTATTGATTTATACTCTGTTTTCACCGATTTCACAACACTCTCTAGACAGGCAGGTGTTATTTGAATGCATCAATTCAGCCACCTTGGGAGTTAAATTGGGCAGAAAAAGTATGAAGTAACTTACAGCCAAAAAAAAAAAAAAATAATGAAATTCCTTACTGAAGTGACAACAAATTATAGATAAGCAGAAAATAACTGCTCAGACTACACCTTAGCCAAGAGGCTAAGGTAAGTAAATACATTTAAAGCTGTTAAATGTCTAACAGTCAGAATGATACAGGACTTTAGACTATGATGAAGTTTTACCCAGCAACCTCAGCAGGGAACTGCTCTTCTAAATTGGGTCCATGAGTTACTACACAGAGCAAACTGAGGTATCAGAGCTCACTTAATAACTTCAGTAACATTACAGATATCAAAAATTTGAGCTGTGTTTAGACAGTTAAAGAGATTCAAAATAGATTCAGAACAAAACAATGCCACCACTGATGTGGAATACCCATGGAGAGGACTTGCATCCACGTTATAGACTGGGGACACCAGTGGGTGTCCAGGCATGCAAAACAAAAGCTATCAAAGAAAAAAGTGCACACACACGAATGGCCACAAGTGGAGGACAAGAGCAAAAGGCAAAACACTAAGGCAGAACAAATATCCTTCTAAAAGATATCCTGGGGGAAGATCCATTAAGTTGCAAAAATACTCAAGAACGATGTTTAAGTGGTTATTGGTGAGACTCCCACTCCTGCAGCAGCATGCATCTTCTTCTAGATTGCTCGTGCAAAATCATCGTGGAGTTGTGCCCACTGGGAGGAAGTGCTTCAATTAGAGGTTACATTTATAATGTAATTAAATACCTAAATTATTAAAAGGAATGCAAATCACATCAGTTTCTAAGAGGCAGAAGTGGCATTTAGAGCATGCTATGCAACAGCTTTGTTTTAATAATCAAATTACATAAGCCCTTGATAACTACGATTCCAAAATGGCATGTTGCTCACTGCTCTCTTGAGAACCACAGTGAGCACAAATAGTGAGAAATGGGATCATAAGATTTGTAACAGACAATTGGGACAGTCACAATATACCATATTTTGAGGAGTGGAGGGGGGGTGGGTGTTTGTTTAGGTTTGTTTTTCTTTTTTTTGTTTTGTTTTGTTTTGTTTTTACTTTCAATAACTCATTTAGCACAATTATTTAGTGGTTTTTAAATGGTTTTTTTACACAAAAGCTTTGAAAAAAGTTTCTTAGTATTGCAGTGTTTTGCAACCATAGTGGTTTGCCTTAGCTGTAAGACCAGTGTCGGCTCTTCGAGCTGTTGTACCTTTTGTGCCTGTCCCTCAGTAACCCTCTGGTGTGTAAATGAGCATCTGGTTGATAGCTATCATTCCCATTGCAAGACAAAATTCAGATGATTTGTTGTAACAGTAAGTCCCATAACGTAACAACAAAAAATTAGAGAAACAGCCCTGCAAAATTGCTAAAATGTATAATCATTTGTACTGGTGTTAAATGGGTATTCCATATGATCCAGTGTTAGTGAGGCTGCTGGTTCACCATAGGAAGTTATTTATGCATTAGGTAAACAAAAAAAGGCCAAGCTACACCAAAACATCCAATGATAAAATAAGATTTACCTGAAACACAAGGGTGTTATATATCTTCTTGGACCACGTTTTACAAATACTGCTCACTTACAAGGGCCCTTCTTAAGGGAGAAGGAGGGTCAATATCTTACTGGAAAAATTCTGAAACAAAAACAAAGGGAGCAAGCTCTGAAACTGTCCCTCTCTCCTCCCAGCCCACGAGTGAAGCCGTGGTAGATGGAGTTTTGCAGTGACACTGCTTGGTTCCAGATGGGGCAGTTCTCACCTCGGATTTTCACCTGTTTTTTATATGTTTGAATGTGAATCCTTCCAGAACGCTCTTTCAGGATTGAAGGTGGCTCAGTGGCTGCCCACACAGCGTCCACTGAAGTCAGCTGGACCCTCTGGTCTTGCAGAGGTGAGACTCTCCCGGCTTGCTGCAGTGTTAAAGCCAAATTCTGTACTCTGCAAAATACAAGTAATATGGGAACCTTGCTTAATGCTTTCTATTTTAATTTCCAACATGTTTACCTTCCTGTCTTTCCTCACTTGATTACTAAGAGTTGATTTAAACAGAACATAAATAACCCTCACCAAAACAAAAGTAGATGGAAAGGTGTGCCGGTTAAAATGTTTTCTTCTTTGAACTCAGTACTCACATCTAATGCAACTGAAATTCTCCTCTCTGGATAAAATATAAATGGTTCATTTAGGCCATGATAAAAAATAATTTACAGCTGCCTTTTTAAAGTGTTCTGTGAATGATCTATGTAATGTCTATTGAAATGTCAAGCTTTCCTCCAACTCTGTAAATGCACAGAGACCTGATATAGCAGGCTGCTTTTTTTCATTGATTATCATTGGATTATTTAGGATTTCAAAGAACATTATCATTTTACATGCAATAAAGATCATGTAACTTATGAGTATACATTTACCTACTTACATACAAAACTATTTTGTTTGCATTTTTTTGGTGTATTTCTGGTACAATATTCTTCAGAGAGAATATTTTCTCTACCTTTTTTAATATGTGATATTTCATTCTGTTACTCCTAAGTAGCACACTTTCTATATTATAATGTTGACATCTAAACTGAGGATCACAAAACTAGTGTGGAAAACAAGGATCCTTCATACCTAACACACACTGAGTTTGGACCAAGTCATTTTTTATATTCCTTTGTTTCAAACACATTTTTCTTTGCTAGTGAGTTCAGCCTGGGAATAGACCTAGAAGCCATGCAATACAAAATTATGATGAAGGAATATTGGTTTGTTTTGGATGAAGAGAAAATGAAGACTGCTGTCAGATCTCTGGCTGGTGCTACAAGATTCCTATAGTGTCCATGACCATTTCTAAACTCATTTTACCTTAGTTACGATGTTGCTGTCGTAATAGACAACTTTGCTGCTTTGAGAATAGACTAAATTGTATGTGAAATGTTGTTTGGGCGTTTTTCCCATCCGTAAAGCACTTTAAGATTCTTATAACATCTGTTTGCAGAAAAACCTAGGCAGCTCACCTGTTGGCTTCCAGATGGAGCACAAATGTTTGGCTTGGGATATTGCAGCTTGAAAGAAAAGCCCCAGTAGCATACTATCATCAGAGCACTGAACTTAATCCTCTTTATTTAATGGCCTGGCACCCACCTTGGAGAATATCTCCTCTCCTGTTCTAATAAAATCCAAGCAAGTTCACCCAAATTATTTTACATCTTCTAATGCCTTGGACAGTCAGGGCTTTTAATTTGTACAGACATAATTGAGACCCTAGAGGTTTGTATTGACTAAACAAAAGAAATATGCAAGGAATTTATGAACACGATGGGACCAAAGAATAGATAGCTCTTAGGGAAAATGGCCACTTTCCCACTACAAACCTCAGATTTCTGACAAAGACAATGAACAGACAATGAACATATATTTTCAGGCAAATTTTCAGGGCCAGCCAAATCACATATACCAGTCTAAACTACTTAAGTGAAATCTGTTAAACTTTTCAGACAATCATGATGGGACCTTTAACTGTAATCACAAACTTGAGGACATTGGCTGCTCTCACAATATAAAGCCAACTTGTTCCCATGGCATAACCAGGTCTGAAAATGGACTGATAGCAATGCAAGATACTGCAGGCTAAATGACACTGGGAATTTGCCAAGTAACTAACTTTTCCATAAGCAAAAGGACAACTCAGTATATATAAGAGCTACTAGCACTTTCTATGTATTTTCATATTCCTCAGTGGTATTTACTAATCACAGCAAAGAGGATGGTAACTCCTGCAGCAAAGTAAGTCAGATGGCAAATAAAAGTACCAAATGCCACTGTTAAAATAAAAAAGTAATTACAAGGCTTGCCACAAATTTGGTTAGTTCTTTGCTGCCACGTGCCTTACTCCAATCTAAAACTTACCACACTAAGGGGAACAGCATCATTGGGTCAGCCAAGGCTCTGGTACAAGGGGTGGATGCTCTGCCTCCCAGCAAACTACAGCCACAAGCCTCTTCCTTGTCTTGTCTTTCAGTCCAGAGTGTGGACCCCCCCTTCCAGCCGTGGGGTCTCATAAGGTTGCATCACCTGCATGTTTAATAGTTCTGATATTGCTTTGGCTCCTAGAAGTATGAATTACACCTTTACAATAACATCCCTAATGAAAAGGAAAAATATCTGGCTGAAAAGTAGGACATGGAGCCAGGAAATTAAGGAAATGAGACAGAACAGCAACTTATTTCCAAGAGCACACAGTCATCTGCTGAAGGCACTGCCAGGAGGAAAATTTACTCTCCTTAGGAGACTGCTACCAGTGAATCCAGCTTAGTGGCTGGTGGGGACCTAGGAAGGGTCACTTCCCTTGCCCTAACACTCTCAGTAAATCAGCCATCTCATTCTCTAAATAGGGCTTGCAAATTGTCTCACTTATACCTGAAAAGCACTGGCATCATTTGGAAGCCCTCTTTGGAAACAGGCCTGGACAAAGTGCTTCTGGGATCCAGTGGCAGATCAACATTAAATAATAATACTGAGGCTTTTGCTGGGATCATCTGCCACCTCTGCCTCACTCCCATAGCACTGCCTGAAGCAGATACCCTTAGTTGTTATGATGCTGGTAATATACCAACCACTTTCATTCCACATCTAAAGGATCCAAAAGAAAAGGAATGGTCTTCATTAGTACAGTTAAATTTAAAGAATCTTTCCTTATTTTTTTTAGTTCAGTAGGATCTTTGGACTTGACACCAGTGAGGAAACTGACCCCAAACCAAAAATGACTGAGATGGAATATTTCTCCACTACCTTCTGATTTTACATGACATGTGCAGATATGTCTGAAGAGACTGACTATTTTCTTACTGTGGTTTGCATTTGAAAGGCATGTGTGCTTTGTATTTTGAGAGTTTCTTTATTCTGTCTCTTGCTATGTCAGTCACAAGGTTTGGAAGTCAAGCATTGTAAATCACATAATTCCTGGCAATGAGTTTCAGACCTCTGAATGCTGACTCACTGGCAGTTAAGTACATTTTCATAAGTACCTTGGTAACTTCTAGAGCCAGGAATTTCAGAAACAACCTTCTGTGCTGCAGATTGTTGACAGGTAAAATTATGTGCCAGTTTAGGGTAGAATAGAGGACTTTTCATTACCCATCTAAATTGCATTCATTGTACCGATGAATTCAACAGCTAGAAATACGAACAGTGTATACCGTACTTATAAAGATTGACTGCATATTTAATAGAAAGTATCTCTACATCTGTCTTAAGCAACTCACCTAATATTCCCATTTTCCAGCACAGATTCCAGACTGCGTTGCACGCAGTCCACAAACAGCCCATCTGGCCTCTCCTGCTGTTGTATTAAACCACCAAAAACCACAGGAAGAATTGCCACAACTGCTCATGCCCAAAAATGATGGCTGGGGGGCTTCTCTAAGGGTATCCCTGAGGGACAGAGACCCTGAGATTGGAAGAAATGTGGGGGCAAGGTGTGTTAAACTAATGGCTTCAGCTAAGGTCTGGCCAATAAACAAAGGAGCTCAGGGTTTGAGATTCTGTTCCTTCGGCTTACAGGTGTAAGCTACACCTTACGGTAAAGCCCTTCAGTGAAGAGAAGGGACTTGTCCCACTCAAGACTTGCATCACTTGGGGAGTTCAAGAGGATGCTCTAGGAGCCACAGCAATAGATCTCTTCTGGGTACACACTGAACCACAGTCCTCTTTTCCCTGCAGCCGTGAGAAGGTGGATGTCATTTGACATAGCTACGACATCGCAGTGGGTTGTCTGTTGCTGAGAGATTCTGCTGTAGCAGGTGTTGCTAGGAGCTGCTACGGACCCCAGGCTGGTGCTGGACATCAATGAGATACAGCATGTACTTTCCATTACTGAAAAGCTTAGTGCAGCCATATATATTATAATGTGTTTTTATGCTTGCACTTTCCTCTCTCATCTTTAAATGATTTTGCAGCGGGGAGAAAGTCTATCTGAGACTGCACTGGGTAATGATTTTGTTCATGACTGAGAGCCATAATCTCTTCCAGCTGGAATGCAGTCTCCGGTCTTGCCAAGTGTACAGCCTCTGTTGGACTTTCACCTTGAGGACTGACAACCACTGAAAGGAAGAGGCTTCTGCATGATGCTGGCTACTCTGACAAAATACAGACAATACACTTATTCTCAACTGACGATTTGTCTGCTACCTCCCTCTCCACCCTCACTTCATAAAAACACATCCCTGCTAATGCTGCGACATTTGTTTTGTCCATTTAGGAAAAATATTGCCCTCATTCGAGAAACTGGTTTGATCAAACCAGTAGTTCATTTCAAGATTTTGCTTTATTCAGTCTGAAGTTTGAAAAAGCCAATGACTCATGTAGGCGAAAACCTGCGCAGCTGAACATGCAGATGGGTACAGGTGGCCTTTAGCTTTGCTATTCCTGACAAGATCATGTCACTGTGCCTGAGCTGAGCTGATTCAGATGTTGCACTCTCTCTCCCTCTCTCTACGCTCCTTGCAAATCCTAGTACTGACAGTGAAGAGACAGAGATGATGACGAGCTACCAGAGGCCTGGGAAAAATTATTTCATTACCCTGAAATCCATAGCTTCATATTCCCCACGATGGGAGCATCATGATATCATATATCCTATATTATAGGATATCCTATGTTATAGGAATAATCCTATTATTAGTATATGCTATATTATAGGAATTATCCTATTATTATTGTGGGTTTATTTTATATAGTAACATACAATATAGTATTACAAAAACCATATTATATAGAATATATTGTCATATAATATTGGATCTTATTGACTTCAAGAAAACCACCTCCCCGCTTCCAGATGTCTTTCCCTTGGCCCCCTGTGCCATGGCACCTCCACGCTCTGCCGTGCCCTGGGGACATACGTGGTCCTTCCTGGCAACTCCCACACATGCATTTTTCCTCAGAATTCACATTCTCTTGGGGCTCAGAAAGGCCTTCCTCCAGACAGCTCCCTCACTGAGAAATACTAAGTCAAGAGTAATGAAAGAGTCTGAACATTTGGATGGGATTAAGCAATTAGTTTCAGCTCAAAGGAAAATCCATGGAAAAATTCAAGTACCTTTTAAACATTTACTTTCAAAATTATACTAACATGTAGCTTTATTAAGAAGTAATAACAAGTATTTCCCCCAAATAGAAAAGCGCATTTATTTCAGGGGAACTAAACTTTTACTTGGCCAACCACATTTTTTCTAATTTTAAAATAAAGAAAAAAAACCCGCAACCCCCCAACTTTTAAATTTATACCAAAGTGAATTATTCTTCCAATTCTCTTTTAGTTTGGCCACAGAACTTACTTTTTTTTTTTCTATTGTATTCTGTGCAGGAGGTAAAAGCCCTAGATTTTTCCCCTTACAGCAAAATCCAAATAACAATCACATATTGATAGGCAAAAAATACCTAAATCTATAACTAGCTCAATCTGGGCTGAGTATAACAGAATTTTCCATTTGTTTAGCTGAAGTAGGTGCAGCAATAAGGCTACTCAAAAGACTTAAAACAAATGAATGTACTTCAAAATTAAATGTTTTCTCACTTTCTATTTAATTACTGTAGAAAAAGCACAGTAGTATTGAAATGCCAGCATATAAAAGAGCTGCTCCATATTTTTGCCTTTACAAAGTAGCTAAATTCTCCTAGTCAAAAGTCATGCAATTAGAACAATATTGCTAGTTGCCAGGCATGTGAACACAGAAGATACGGTTAACACCTCAGCAAATAGCACAAAAAAGTACTTGCAAGCCAAATAACCCACTGATTCCTTGGACTGTGTTTTTTGAACGTGTAGAAGAGCAAAAATGTGACGTGTAGAAGGACTACACAACCTTGCAGGCACAGAGGCAGACACTCTGTTCCATACCTCCAGGGACTGTTTTGGATGGGTCAAAGGGAAATATTCCACCAGAACCTCTGCTATCACCATGAAACTGTCCCCTATGCAAGGAGGTCGCAGCCTCTAACAGTGCCCCCACAAGGTAGGAAAGAGTTCTTATGTCCTCTCTATATAGAGAAATAGAGAAGATGGATAAGGCATTGGCTATTGTAAGAAGGTAGCTGCACCCTGTGGGTAGCAAAAATGTCTTTCAGCAGAACACTGCTTTATGTCCTGCCTGTGACATAAAACAGCTCTGGCTGGGACATGTCTCTTGGGAATGTTTCTCTTACCTTAACACTTCGGTACAGAGTGGACTTTCAAAAGTGAAAAAAGCAATTAACATCCAAATGACAGCCAGTGACTTTCAGTTGCGTTTGCATCTCTGACTGCTCTGGGGGCTTTGAAAACCTGAAGCAGTAAGAGAAGGCAGAGGACTTGCTCATATCAAGCTACAACCTGTTCTTAAAACTTCTATTGTTTAAGCACTTGTGCACCTAGATTCTCACTTGTAACTGCAAGGTAGGAGTTCCTAAATTCATTCCCAGCCACTTGAGAATTCCTTCAGGAAGGCAAAGAATCTTATTAATGTCATTAAAGAACCTCATTAAAGAATCCATGGGTTACAATGAGAGAGGGGGTTTGCTAGCAGTATTGTATTTTAAAAGCACATTATCTTCTAAAATATTTCTTTGCACCACTTTCAGAGGGAATTATTGCTATAGCAATGAATGGAGTCAGGCTGTATGAGCTTTTTAATTTCTCCCTTTCATTTCTCCATTTAACTTGCTGACACGTTACCGTGGTCTTTGCTGGCTCCCTGTGAAACGGGGCTGCCAAAGTGCGGGGCAAGAGGAAGTTTCACGGACCAAAACGTTCTCCCCTCTGAAGGGTGAGGGCTCTTTCTCACCCTCTGGGATTCCTGCCCAACATTCACGTCTTTTACTGCAAGCGTCGGTTTGCCAAAGGGAAACACAGTAACCGCTGTGCTTTTTTGGCAGGGACGAGGAAGGTTTTATAGTTAGAGCACATACGGCTGAACCCGTCCAGCTTTGCAGAGACCCTTCTCAAAATGCTGCAAGAAGCGAAACCCGGTGTAGAGAACAAGTTCAGGAGGAGTGGGACTTTCTGGCAAGTGACCACTTGTTCTGAGAACTTGAGCACAAATGTTTGTCTCTGTCGGCTAGTTCAAATCAATAAAGCAAATCTTACTGGGATTTCAGCTGCGAGACCCAAATGCAACCCTTTCACCCAGTCTTTCCCCATAACAGTTTGATGATTTCATCTCTAAGAGCAACAAATGAGCAGCAATGAGGGCTTGCCCTCCTACAAAACAAGTTTCATGGCTGAAGTTTTCCCTGCATACATTATCCCTACACTTATTTCCTGATGATCCATTATTTTCAACTACCAGCTCCCCTAGATTTCTTGCTGAGATAAAGCAGACTCCTCCAGCAGCATTTAGAATGGGATTTCAACAAACTGCAAATTAGACCAAGCGCAGCAGGAGCTGAGCATCTAAAAGCTACTTCAATGCTCAGTATTGATTCCAGAGCCCAAACTTTCCCTCCCTGGTCAGCACACTTCTGCATGCAGAGGCATAAACACAAATATCAGTCAGTCACGGCTCTCTGCTTTATGTTTTGAAATAAAATGAATAATTTGTGAACCCACATCTTATTTTTGTTATTATTCTAGCCTGTTGCCTTTCAAAGCTTCCCAGATAGAGTTAGTTTCTCTTGAAAACAATGCATGATTTAAAAAACATAATCTATTGAAAGTCAAACTCGAGGAAATCTAAATAAATTTTTGATGACACTTTCAACATTCAAAAAATCCACTGAGAAATGCAAAATTATGCTACCCAAGGCACCTGTAACTCTATCAAAGCTGCTGTTGATAAGTCCCCTTGCACCGAGTTAACATTTAGATGTATTACAAGAAACTTTGCCATCTGTGTTTCCCTGACACTGACTTCAATAGTAGGTTTAAACTGCTGCCCTTGAAGATTTTATCCATTACATCACATCTCTTAAGAGCAATGTCCCGGGGTAGAGGTACGGACCATTTTCCCGTGGGTGAGAGCAGATTTACAGCCCACAGTACAAAGCCCATTAAGAAGAGCTGTGCTGGCTCCGGACTCTGGTTGGAAACTGAATTTCCAGCCCAAAAGCAGCAGAGCTGCCTGACCAGGTTGACACATTTTGGCTGCTTCAAGGAGCAGGGAAGGACCTACACACAGTTTCATGAACCTGTCAGTCATAAGACTTCGGTTGGGTATCTCTGCAGAGCATTGCATGAGGGTGCAGTATTACAGTATATTTAATCTCATATAACCTCAAGGTATTAGGAAAAAAATGAAAAATGACACAATCTTCCTTCCCATATCTTGACTGACAACCAGTGGAAGAGAGGAAATTAATTTGATTTCTCAGCACAAACCTTTCGATTCCTAAGACTAACAGAGTTAATGTTGTATTCCCCAACGTAGCTGAATTTTGATCAAATATGTGTCTAAGCAAAGAGAAATATCAGATGCTTTCACCCCATAGGTCCCTGACAATGGGAGAAATGGAAAATAAAGCACATCAGCTCAGGTGCCCAGGGATCCAGGCAGAGCAGTGGGAATGGATAAACTCTGTCTGGCTCAAATGGGAAGCAAACAAACTCTAATTATCTATAATTACCTGTAACTACACCATTCCCTGTATTTTCAGGACATCCCTGACTGCTGTGGCAGCAGTGCTGCCACATCTCCCAGCACATCCCTTTCAACCAGTCTTGGATTTACCCGTCTGAAAGCAACACTCCCTTCCCCATCAGCACATGTGGCAGTGCTGAGGGTGCTTCTGGCCATGTCAGGACAGCCTGCACTTGGTTATCCCCTCTTCCTCACTATTTAGGTCACTGCCTGATTCCCGGCACCTTTGCAGGACCACTCAGAGGTTCAGAGTCAACTAAAACATTTCATAGATCTGCTCTGATTGCCCTGAGCCCCAAAAGCTAAAAAAGCCCTTACAAATAAATGCGGTTTCTCCTATTTACTTAAATACACAGCTAAAAAACCCCAAACAAAAAACACACCATCCCCCCCTCCAAAAAACAAAAACCACCAAGCCCACTAAGAATTAAAATGATGTTGTATTAAGCATTTCACATGCGGGTGTTTTTACTTTAAAAACCATGCCTTCATTTCTCAGTTCTTTAATTTCACTTTCAGCAATGTTTCCATTTCACTTCCAACCTTTCACTGTTGTTTCCTTCCTAACATTTTATGGCTTCAAGAAGGCAGAAATATCATTTATTTCTCTCAGGTCTATTTGTGAACACTACACGCCAACTTGAACTCCTCATTTGCAGTGTGCACACTGATAATACCGAAGCTGTCCCTTACAAGGTCACCATAGAAATATAATTAATTTGCTCAAAATAAACTTCCTAAAATATCTTTCTGAGAAGAGCAAGGAGAACATTCTGCATGTTGAAAAAAAGATCATATTTTTAGCCTGCTTCATGTTTGCAGGAAAATTGAGGACCTCGCTGAACTGTCACTGAAAACAGTTTCAACTCCTGTTAAACTAAAAGCAACTGGAATTACCCTGGTACATGGTTTTCCACAAGCGTAAGACTAATTGGACCAAACACATCTGCATTTCATAAAGTCATAGCATTTTCACTGATGACAGATTGCACTGAAATATTTGTTCAGTTTGATTTGCATTTGCTCCTCGTTAATTTGGAAACGCAGGAGCAAAATTTTCTGGATGGTACCACTAGAGGGACTCGTTAGGTGGATGAGAAACTGCCTGGCAGGTTGTTCCCACCTCCGGGTGGGAGAGGAAGACTGGCCAGGCAATCGAGACACACTCACCTGCGCTTCTTTTTTTTTTTTTAATACTAAGAAAACAAACCAAAAACACCTAACACGGAAAATCCCACCTTGCAGTTATATGTAATGCATCAAAGAAATAAATGGACTTGGCATTATGGAAAGACAACACCAGAGAGAACATCCCTGGGCAGGGTGCTAGGAACAAGAGGTGTCATCTTCAGCACCTTGCAGAGCACTTTCCGTCACCCCAAGCAAAAGTCTCGTCTTGTTTTTCCAGGTGCACAGGTAATGGAATATCTTACCCAGCAGGCAAGGCTGGTATCAGTGATACAAAGAAGTTTCCTATGTCATTCTGGCCAGTTTTTAAAAGCTGTGTGTACTGCTCCAGCCATGGTGGGCAAGTTCACAGAAACCTTTCCATCTCCTGTGCAGCAGCACATAATGGCAGCGGACAGAAAAGTTCTCTCACTGCCACTGTCCTGAATCAGCATGATGCTCTGCTGGCCACGGCTCCATCCCACCAAACTACAGTCCCAAGATGACTCCCAACTGGTCATTTTGAATCTGCATATTACATCACATCACATTTTGCAGGCAAACCTTAGTTCTGAAAAAAAAAAGTCAACTCACTATAATAGGAAAACGATTTCTGAGCAGCAAGATGCTTTGTCTTGGTCAAATTATTAAGTTATTGTATAGCCTTATTTTATAACTAGGCTAGACAAAGCTCTGGAGAACGATGTGCTACAGGGAAGAATATTCCACTGACAGTATCAAGAGCAAATTTTCTTCAGGTGTATTTTATCTGCAGAGATTTTCATAAGCTTGTAGAGGATCCTAATATTTGAGGTGGAAAAGGCCCAGAAGTCTGGCAGTTCTTAATATGCTTATTTAAAAAATAGTGGGACTGTAAGGTCCTTTGAGATCCTGACTGAAAGCCTTATGAATCCTAAACCATGTACATTTTCATTTGGTATGTTCTTTTAGCATTTCTGTTAAACATTTTCATTAAGTAAATTGCACACTAATTATTTTAATTGTAGCTGAAATTACTGAAAGCTGAAATTTCAACAACCGTCACAATTATTCACATTTTTAACAGAACTGGTTTTTTTTGCTTTTCACAGGATCTCAAAAATACAAACACAAAATATTGTTGTGCAGTTTGATTCACCAACCGCCAATGAAAAATGAGACCCAATTTGTAAAAATAAATTAGTAAGTGTAGAAGTTTGACAAGCCCCTGGCAATGTTAAAGAATTCTTGTTATAGAAGCATGCTCTTCACATAGTGGTGGGATGAGAGACATGAGGCACGCTGGAAAGAAGGAGAAACCTTTTCCCCTATGAGGGCTACCCAGCAGCAGAATGGGCAAAGCCGTGGGCAGCCTGGGCTGGTTTTACAGCTGACACTGCTTGAAGCAGGAGAGCTTTTTCACCCTCATGAGACATTGGGTTTCAAACTTGTACTAATCTAAGTTATCATGCACAATTTCAAGAACTTTTTTGAATATGCATCTGTGCACTGATTTACTGTCTTTACAACCTGACCTCTAAAAACTATGTGTTGGTTGAAGCCTCCCACTGATTTCCCCGGGTCTTGGCTCATACCCTTAAAAAACCTTCAAGCCTTGACCTGCAAAACTCACCGGCTTATGCTTCAACTTCATGCCTGTAAGTTGTTTCAGTTAAATTGGTGAGAAAATGTGTGTACAGTTAACAAGAAGTTTGCTATACAAGGGCTTTGGATTGGACTAGAGGTTGTCCTTGTTTTGGGGTTTTGGCACAGTACTTAGCACATGTTTGCCACAAAATTAAATATATTACTGCTATTAGCTTGTATAGCTATTTCTTAAGTATGTGAGGAGCCGCTAGAATAGGGCATTTCCAGAAGTGTCTCTGTTGGTTCAACTTAAAACAAAAGAGGAAAGCAGCCCTTTTTCCTGTGAGATTTTGAAGAAGTTTCCCATGGATTGAAACAGATTTGCCTTAGGCATGGCCTGTATCATTTCAAAGGGCTGCATCTCAGCCATTCCCCTTAATGATGGCTTGAGACAGCCAGCTGCGCACTCCAAAAGGCACACTAATGCATTTAGTGCACTAAAACCAATGTAGAATTTATGGAAGCAGATGCAGAGAATTCTTGAACTCCACAAAACATGAGTATTTGAGATTTTAACCAGTGAAATGTGGAACTGATTAGGGCACTAAATGTGACAACTCCAAGCTGTTCAAGTTTTTGCAATCATACAGAAAAGCAGTAATGACAACTGCATGGCATAAACTTGCTTTTGCCTGAGGTCAAATGCCTTTTTCTTTTGAGATGCACTGCTTTAATCTACTGAAAGCTGTGTGGGCTTTGCCAGCCTCCACGTGGCTTCGCTCTAGAGGATGGCATTCTGTGACAGGAGGGTGCCGAAGCACAGTTATTTGCCTTGTGATTTCCCTGCTGCACTACCAAGGCACGTTACTGGGACTGGCACACTTTGCACCAACACGCAGCCGGAGCAGGACCTTGGCCTGAACACCGAGGTAAAGAAAACCAAAGCCCTTGGTAGCTCAGCTGGAAGAGTCAGAGGTGAATTTTGTGGTTTCCAGCACCCAATCTCATTGTCTACAGCATGCACTCAGTGAGGGGTAGAGCATGCACTCACAGAGGGGACTGTGAGCGATGTTCTTCATTTTTCATGAAGTCACAACAGGTTTTGGATTTCAGGATTTGGACACTGAAAGGTGTTTTCTTAACCACTGCTTCTGATAGAATCATGACAAAACACGTCACACTGACACACGACATCCTAGTTCTAGATTTGTCTGCATAAGCTTCAGAGGCTGTGGATAAGTCAGCAGCAACTGTCTTACTACCAAGGCTTCCTCTCCTCCTTCCTCCTGCATTCCCAAGCACAGTTACCAGGGCTGGCAGCAGAGGATGAAGGTGGATGTCACTGCACAAGACCAACCTACAGCCTGGTGATCAGACAGAGCTGTAACTCTACGCCTCAGGGAAAGGTTTTTGGACTTCAGATTCATCAAGGAAAACGTGACCAGCCCTAACTCCATCACCAGAAGTGACTCAGGCTAGCAGGGCACTGTTTCTTTCTGTGTTCTCTATGTGGTGAAAGAATGCGGCATCAACTATCCAAGTGCCAGAAGGGAGGGAGAGTTCAGACACAATTTGTACCTACCGCTTTCTGTCAGCTACCTGTAGGCAGACCTGAGCTTCTAAGAACAAACTAATTGGGCTATGCCAAAGAATCATCCATTGAAGACTAATAAGCAGCATCTATCAAGAACTGCACAAACAATACATCTGTACTATGGCTCAGGCCACCACATGAGTGTTCTGGATCAATCTGGTCCTCTGTGTCTCTGTACTGGTTGTCAAAGGGGTCTGCACCATCCCACTTCCACCACATCAGCCATTGATGGAGAAACTGTAGGCACTTATATTTGTCTTTGCAGATCTTGGGCTTGTCCTTGAGGTACATAAATCACCCAACTGTGTATTTTTTCTCACAAGAGTAAATACTCATGGTGCTCCACCAGCAAATGAAATAACCAGGCTCAGAGTAGCACTAAGTCAATATAACCTAGTTCCAAACAGGAAGAGTGGTGAACAAAAGCCCTTGTGTCGTTGGAGGGAAATGTTCAGCCAGGGCCCTGTGGGTTGGAGGAGCAATTTTAAAGAAATTGGTTCTACTCTCTCATTCTCTCTAAAAATACATAAAATTGTTCCTCCTGTTAAATTACCATTTGCTGGTACCTGGCAGACTCCTAATTGATTAAAGAAAACTAATTCAATGCAATGAATTATTTGCAAGTGAAGTATCTGAAATATCTACTTTATTAATATTTTTGATTTAAAATTATTATTTTATTCAGATGTCTCAGATAAGAGCTTGTTATAGTCCAGAAAAGTGACTTAGATGAAGGCTGAACAAAACCAATCCCTGGTGATCCCAAAAGCAGCTCAGCAAGTAGTCAGACCAAGAATGAACTTGTCCTGGGGTAACTCTGCTTATTTTATTGGCACTGCACCAGGTTAAGCTTATACAGACAGTTCAGAGTTATTCCCAGTTGGGAAAAAGAGAGAAAGTCATCAGGATTTGGAAGCAGCTTTTTTTTTGCTGCTAAACTATCTTGACCTTTCCGAGGAAAGTTCAGAATTTGCCTGTTAGCAAAATTTCAATCAGACCTCTACCACCAATCTCCGCGTGAATTCAAGTTTAGCTTCCTTCCCTCCTGAGGTGTGACCTTCTCTGCCGACAGAAGCCAAATCACGCCCTCCTTCGCACCTTTTACCTTTTCATCCAGCTGAGGACACATTTTAGAGGGGAAATGGAAAACAATTTTTTTTTGCTGGAAACCCTTTTATTCAGTACCCAAAGTTTCTTCTGTTTGCAACCCCTGTGGATGGCCATATGTAAAACTGTCCAATTTGTAAAACAACATAACGAAACGTAGTTCATGCTTCTGGTTCTTTGTAAGAATTCTCTTCAAAACACAGGAGTTTAACTAAATTCTGAGTCTACTTACGCTTCTCCATCAACTCTTTCTTCTAACCAGGCACTGTCACCTTTAATCAGGGTGATATAAAGGGTTTCTAGCACATCCCTGGGATTCAAGACACTTCAAAGGATACCTGCAGCCTTCCAGATGCATTCTTAGCCCCCAGAGGAACGCGCTGCCAAGGACTGCAAAGCCACTTTGAGGTGAGGTTTACTATCAGACAAGATCACACGCAAGACGTTCAATCTAGCAAAATACAAGGCTAGGCATGTGATTATAAAACAGCAAAGAACTACAGAGACAAAGAAAGACCCGGCAAAAGCATTGAAATTCCACTTCAAACACAGTCCTCCTTGATGACTGACGCCACCCAGTTCTGCACAGGCTGAACTCCCTGGGCATTGCTCTATAGGACTGTCCCTTCACATCAAACACCACCCTCTATTTGTACCTGTACCCCAGTTTCATCAAGGCGTACACATCCTTCAACCTGCTATACCTTTTTTCTTCTTCCTTGATTGAGAGGTACCACAGCTGTGAACTTGGAAATGAGATTCATTTCATTCCCCTTCATTCCCCCTTTCCTAATCAGGAATTTTTGTTTCACTTAAACTCTTGAGGTACCTGTAGTATGAACATTTTCCTCTCCTCCCCTCTTGTTATCTTACCTTGATGTTAATTTTTATCACTCTTTTTCACCAGCCATTTCAGTCTAGCCTTTTCCCATTTTTTGCAATATCTCATAAATAATGTATCTTGAGAAACAAGAGCTAAGAAACACCTCATTTATGCAACAAGCCCTGGCTTTCCTCCAGTATGTCAGAGCTCAAGTACCATATAGTGATAAAAGAAATTATAAAATTGGGTATGGGGTGACTATACTGAGTCATACTATCCCCACACCATGTGGTTTGTAAGGCTCATATACTTTATATTATTTCCTATTTATAACCCTTAGTAGTGACTCAGAAAGCATGAGATCCCCAAGCTGCCTGAAACCCTCACTACCAACACCATCCTGTCTAACCTGAGGCAAGTGTGACATCCAGCCTCGCACAGCAAGGGTTGAAAATAGCAACCTTTAACTTCAAAATGCAGTGGGATTTTGTTGTTTGAGCTGCTCCATGTAGGAGGAATGAGATGGGCAATGAATATGCTACAGCTTTGGCATGACTTCTTTCCTATCTCTTTATGAGCATCTTATGGACCCTCTGCCTGGGCAGTACTATCCCTGATGGATAGTTTCCCATCTCAATTCACCCCCGCCCTGAATCAGCTGATGCCAGCCTGGTTTTCCAAAGCACATTTTCAAACAAGCCCATTTTGATCCACTTCCTTAATGCTTCTGTGTTACCCTCTTCATAGTCCATCCGAACACTCTCCGTTGCCATAATAGCAACAACAACACTTAACCGTGACTGGCATGTCTTGCCAAGTACATGCCATTACTATTCCGTTCACCTACTGTGACTGACACCAATATATGCTGACAACCATCTAATCAGAATTTGGAAACCATGAACCATTGGTCGATATATCCTCGACATACTCCATGGTTTGAGGGTGGGTGGGGGCGGGGAAAGTCCTTGGGTGGTTTATTGGGGTAGGGAGAAAACTGAGCACCTAGTTTTATTTCCTGATTTTGAAGACTGTGAAATAGAGTCTAATGAAAGAAATACCCAGTTCAACTGCTGAAAATATGGCAACACTGAGAAGTTCCAGTCAAAATGAGATACAGCCTCAAATGGTCCTCTACCATTCCTTTTCATCAGCAACCCCTGAACAAAACAGATATAAACCATCACTATTCAGACCTGTTAGTATTTAGTACTTATATCATATAGCTGCAAGTTACAGCACACAAAGTTGCATAACGGTCATGCCCAATGATACTGTGTTGTATTTATCCAAAGCCATAGTTTCACAGGACAGTGGTTTTGGTAACGAAGTCAATGTGAATAGCTCCCACCAGGGTTTTCCCACGGGAAATTCAACTCTGCGTTCAAGCTGCAGTGTCCCTCCTCGTTTGTGATTAACACAACCAGAAAAATAGTGCGGTCAACTAGATTATATTAACCACTTCTCCTGGCCAAGCTGAGAAATCAAAGTTTCTCCATATTGCTTCCACCTCAACCAGATGCACCAAAATGGTCTGCACTTGGAAAAAAATATCAGCATACATTCAACCACAATAAGATAACAAAATGCATTTTAGTGGGGAATTTAGTGGGAAAAACCTAAACTAGACGTGACATTAGCCATCAGTGATGATTTTCATTAACCAGTGTGGTTATCCTGGGAGCCTGGAATTTATTGCATAGGCAGGATGTTATCTCTCCAATAATGACTAAAGCTCAGTGATGGGGTGCAAGGGGACAGCACACAGAGGAAAATGTTCTTTTTATATCCTGGAGTAAATCTAGGTAGATAAATTAGTTTCAATGGAAAACATTCAGTAATCCCTAATATTTCACTTTTATGTAAGAGAAATCGGGGCTTAAGGCTTTAGGGCATTTTAAAAGATAATAGGTTTTTAATTTAAAGAAATACCCCAACCATAACTGTGTTTTCAGAAGGCCTTAATACTCAGCATCAAGACAGTATTTCCAATGCTTATAGGGGTTCCAGTTCATCTTATCTCTTTGGGTATATTACCTGAAATTTCATATCAGTGCCTAGACCTTCCCATTATGCCTCTATCCCATAAACACTAAGATTTCTTCAATTTTCTCCCTCAAATATTAATATGTGTTGTTGGGGTTTCTTTTTTGCAAAAGATAATTTTTTCCACTGACTAGAATAGGACAATTTTACGCAACCTCTATCTCACTGTCCGTGTTTGTCATAGATTCACAGACAACAAAAAAGCCACCAGTTATGCAGACACCAGGTCTGGTACGGTCACGGTTTACTGAACAGAGAAACCAGCTGCAGAACACTGATCTGCACCACAGCTCTGTAGGGACAGGTATAGTGCAGTCTCCGTGCAGGAGTATCAACAGCTTGGTGCGGTCCTGGGGTAAGGTCGCAGCTACTTATGGAGTCATATAATTACTTATAAAGAACCGAAGAGAAAGTGATCAATAAATCAATCAGTGATGGCTTGATACAAATGACACTTTTTAGCTCCGTGTCAAAATTTTGCAGTTTTGTTGATTGTGCAATTAAGCTTCAAATAGAGGTTCGATAATAGCCACAAGTGAAGATTTCCCTTGGCAGCTGGTGATGAAATCTGGCTGAACTCTAATTTAACTAATATTGTGCAGGCATACTAAAAAATAAGAAAAATCACATAATTCTATCAAGCTGGAATAGTGAACACGCTAGTAGGCTGCGTGGCTCAGCGTCACAGTTTACAGAACATTGACCCATGGCTTAAGCTCACAGGAGGCGAGGCCTCAGCAGGGACATTTGCAGTCTTGTCTCAAAGATACTCTCATTCAGTTCTTAACACTTTCTAGAAGATTTTCCTCCATGTTTTTTAGTTCAGGCCCCTGAATTCAATCCTAGCACTAAGTGTTGTTAAACCACAAGCTTCCAGAGGAGCACTGGGCCTTGCCTTCTGCAGTTCAGAGCATCGATGCATTGACCTGACTCACGGTGCAGTTTCTACTTCTCCTCTGCCCTTTTGTGAAGGGCTGTGGATCCTGTGTCACAAAAATAGCAGAACAAGGGTTGGAGGTGTTTCAGACAGACATGGAGTAAAGTGCAGATGACACCAAGTTGGGTGGGAGTGTTGATCTGCTGGAGGGTAGAGAGGTTTTGCAGAGAGATCTGGACAGGTTGGATCGATGGGCTGAGATCAGCAGGATGAGGTTCAACAAGGCCAAGTGCCACGTCCTGCACTTGGGTCACAACAACCCCAGGCAGCGCTACAGGCTGGGGGCAGAGTGGCTGGAGAGCTGCCTGGCAGA
>JAOQGH010000032.1:50519973-50546524 GCA_025769975.1 Gallinago jamesoni
ACAACTACCTGAAAGGAGGCTGTAGAGAGGTGGGGGTCAGTCTCTTCTCCCAGGTCACAGATGATAGGACAAGGGGTTATGGCTTCAAGTTGCGCCAGGGGAGGTTCAGGTTAGGTATTAGGAAATATTTCTTTACTGAAAGAGTTGTCAGGCATTAGAATGTCAGGCAGGGAGGTGGTTGAGACACCGTCCATTGAGGTATTCAAGAGACAAGTTGACATGGTGCTCTGGGATATGGATTAGTGTTGGGTTGGTGTTGTTTTGGGTGTGGTGTGGGGTTTGGTTTTTGGTTTTTTTTTTGTTGTTTTTTTTTGTGCATGATTATTTTTTTTTTCATTGGTTGGATTAGATGACCTTAAAAGGTCCCTTCCAACCTAGGTGATTCTGTGAAAGTGTCAAACTAGAGGTGCCAAACTGCAGTCCTTGAGGCAAGTTCTTCCCATTAAACCAAAGTTGGGGTGAAGGTGCACCACAGCCAAGGAGAGCGGGTGGCAGGGGGAACCGCTAGCTGCATGGAGGGCTGATATATGGAACACAGTAATGAAGGCTTTATATTCAAAATGGAATAGGAACTAGGGAAATAAATTAAATGTTTGCCTTTGATCTCTTTAGTAATATCTCAATATGACAAGTTGGAAAGAGAAAAACGCGTACCTTAGAACACGGAGCAGAAGCCATAAAAGTTTAAAATACTATCAATAATCAGATGCTTTTCACAGAAATGACACTTCAAAAAGGAGGGAAATAGGCTCAGGGCTGCCTATGGTTTTTGTCCATCCACAGATCTGGATCCCAGCAGAAAATGTCATTTAGGAGACTAGGACAGTCTGATTCAGGAAACCTGTTACAAGTGTCAGGCATAAGGCAATTACTTTGCATTACCTATGGGTTAAAGACTTTCTTTGAAAGGGGAACTTCCCCCTCTCATTTCAATTATTTGTATTATCCCACATGAATTAGTTGTATCCAGAAAATTTCCATGTGCAGCCATGGGCCTCTCTCCTGGTTCTCAGCCTGCACAGACCGTCACTGCCCCATGAGCTGCAGTGCCCGTGGGAAACAGAGGACAGAGTAAAAGATTAGCCTTGTTCTCAGCTTACGAGTGAAGACCTGAGACAGGAAAAGAATGAAATACCTGCATCCGCAGCAGGAGACTTCTACCATGAATATCTTTCTTCCATTTTCCACCACACCTGCGCATCTAAACTGTGTAGTTTAATTCGAGTTGAACAATTCCTGTATTTGGACAGGGCTCAAATGCTACCTGAAAAATGGAGTATGCAGTGCTCTCCCAATCATTATGCCATGCAGACTGCACTCAAATTCAACAGGAGCCTCAGGAGTTTTAAGGCTCCATTACCCGTTTGACCTCCCTGACAGTCCGGTTTAAGCAGCCGTCTACTGGTCATTGCCCACATCCTCCTTACCAGCCCATCGCAGGCACCTGCAAGTAATGCTGTGCACATGAAACACCTGCAGTCAGCAGCTGTTCATCCTGAATGCAAATAGGAGCAGCTTTCAAGAGGACAGAAATCTTCTATGGTATGGAAGAGTTTCATTTGGTTTTAGTAAGCCAGAGGCCTGTTTTAAAAGGTGGGGAAGGACAAGGGCAGAGTACTGCGGAAGGAGAGCATCTCTGAAAGAAAATGCAATTACTGGAGTATATGAAGTTTTTCCTCAGACTTTATATCTGGCAATATTTTGGGAGACTTTTAAAGAATATTTCCCTTCAGTCAACCAAAAACCTGTTCTTGTAATCAGCAGAGAAATCTATATTCCTGCAAATCAGCACCACAGAGATGATGAAACACAGAGTTATTTTCACCAGTGCTGGAGCACTGAACTTCCCCAGCTCTCTCAAAACTTCCCCTGGCACATCAAGGATGCCAGGGGTGAATTTTTGCTGACTCCAGACAACTGCGTGGACGGAAGAGCTTACTCCTGATCTTATTTAAATTACTATTTCAGACATACCTGAGAAATTAATGCAAAGCGGGAGAAAGTAAAGAGTTTTGAACCAAGATAATTGCCTTTAAGGAAAGGTCACTGGTCACTTGTCTGGGACAAAATGCTCCTTGGAGTGAGATATCAAACCATAGGAAGGCATATATTTGGTGTTGTCACAGAGGTTTGGACATGTGTATTGATAAAAAGCACTTCACAGAATTATCCCAAGTGAACGGAGTGATTTAAATGCCATATACAAGCCTGTAAACCAATCTTTTGTTAGATACAAGGAACTGACATGGCATGTTTTTACCTGATGTCTACTGATGGCTAATTTTAACACCTTCCACTGAAATAGCTGATATTGGGCTCCTGATAATCTGACTGTTAGATTAGATGTCCTTTGGGTTCAATCTGCTCTGTAATTCCTGTGCAAAGCAAAAAAAAGGAAAACTAAAAT
Source organism: Gallinago jamesoni (assembly GCA_025769975.1). Lineage (NCBI taxonomy): Eukaryota > Metazoa > Chordata > Aves > Charadriiformes > Scolopacidae > Gallinago > Gallinago jamesoni. The sequence continues at coordinate 50,522,381 of JAOQGH010000032.1, forward strand.
GGAATAAAAGTCAGGGAATAATGACTAAAACCCAGAAAATGTTGATAGATATTGATGATTTATGCTAGGAAAAAAAACCCCAAATTTAACTTCAGCTGATACCATGACCCATCTTTCTTTTCAAATACAGATTTTATTAATTGGTAGAGATTTGCAGTGAAGAGTGGAAGTAAAACAAAAAAGTAAACCACGCCCCTTAGGATATTAAAATACTTCTTGCACTCATCACCGTGGGATTATATTGGAGAGAACTGTACAGTCCCAGGGAGGAGGTAGGACTGATAGAGACACTAGGAGGCTAGTGGGGCCCCAATTCTCATCTGGCACTTTGTCTAGTGGCTCACTCTGAAACGTACAAAGAGGGTTAATGCTTTTTGATTAGCTGGTTTTGAAATCCACTTTAATCAGTCACTGATAGATATGTGTGGGACAATCCTGTTAGTATAGAGATAACGTAACACTAGAGGCTAAGTAGTTACGGAAATTATTTTTGGCTGGATGGCCAGAAACAAACCAGCAACCGGATGCACAGTAGAACGATGCAAAGAATGTTAACCTCATTGTTTATAAAAGGAGCACCCCCTACTGCAACAGGAAAATGGCTACAGCTGGGCAGTTTGTCAAAGACTCTTAAAAGTTGAGAATGTCATTGAGAAACATATCTGTAAAAGTCCAGTTGGAAAGGGTCTACAGACAACATCACTAAATGGACAAGCTAATGTGTCAGCTCTCATTATCTATCAGCTGGTGCAAGCATCTTCACAAGCAGGAGAGCACTGCCTTCTTCCTGTGGAAAGCCAGGCACTGCAGCAAATTCCCTGCAATTTTGCTCTATTTCATCCCACATCACCTAAACCCTGTTTAGTGCAGTGCTGCAAATCTGGATGCAGGACAGAGCAACACAACTGTCTTTTCTTGTTGGACTTCTGAAGATGCAGTGGTTAAACAAGCTTCCAGGAAGGTGTTTGGACAGGAAATGCAGATGGAAGAAGTTGTATCATTTTACAGAACAACTGCTTTCGAGTGCAAAAAGATATTCTATAGCCCTTGGGAGAGCTTAAGCAAGCTTATTTTGAGGGGAATGGATAGTAGTAATTTGTTCATTTGTACTCCCACAATCTTCAGACAAATAAAACCACCACAGAGTTCAAAACAAAGCCTTAACACCCAGAGAAGTCACTCTCATGGATTGGCAGCTAAAAAGAAAAAAAAAAAAAAAAAGACTAAATAAGTGGCCTGTATTTCAGAAACCCGGATTTCAGGAGAAGCTGCTGAGTGCTTTTCAAACTGCTAAGTACATCTACCTCTTAAAACTAGTTATTAACACAAACTATCATTATTAACCAAGGAAACTCCAACACAAACCTGACCAAAGTGCTGCAGCCTCGTGCACTTAGCAAGGCAGCAAGTCCTATTCTTAATTAACATGCAGAAGAGAACAGGTTGCTCTATGCTGCATCCATGTTTTTGTTGATTGCAGAAGATGCTGCTGAGCACACAGCACTCTTATGAAGTCAGGACATTTATTTTTGCCTCATAAATATTAATTCAAGACACTCAAACATTTGAAAGTCTTGTCTTTTTTTTTATTATTATTCATCACACAATGATATTTTAATTGGAAATTGGTAATTACCAGAATATTAATTCTGCTGTACTGTCTTGGAATCACCATGAATTTATCTACACAGAAAGAAACACTGCTAGTGCTTGGCTGTGTCTTAAAACTGGCAAATGCCTCAGTATATTGTTGGTAAACATATGTAAAAATACATATTTTACATCTAGATGTCTACTGTATTATATAGAGATGTTTCCTTAAGGCTAGGGCTGTAAGGGTAACTGAATATTCTCCAGTTGCAGTCTTTTATAAAATCAAAGTAAGGCAGAGGCTCTAATTAATTTCAAATGAGAATGAAAATTCTGTCAGGCTTGACAAGAGCATTTTGCAGAAACCTGATGAAACCTGAAGGTGACTGATAATATGCTAACAACATACTGTTTCAGTGGGATCACTTGATTTTTGAAGAATCAAATTATCCCTATAAGAAAGCCCAGTTTTGACAAAACCAAAGCAGAAAAATCAACAGAAAGTTGAGCAGCTTCTAGCAGTGACTCCTTGTTGAACCATTCTTCCAAGACCTGCAGTGCTGGAGAAATTAAGAGTGCCTGGGGTGTTTTGCAGGGTACCCAAACATTTCCAAAGCAATGGGTCTAAGAAAACTGTCCTGCAACACTGATCAAAAACACCTCACTGGCATATTGGCATTTTTTTCAGGTTTTATTTCTGAGTGGAAGGAAAAAAGAAATACTTTTAATTTTTTTTTTTTCCCCTAACTAGGTTACCTTTCTGAGTCTCCCCCTACACTAAAACATTCAGGATTTTTTTTCCTTTTTTTTTTTTTTAAATGCATGTGACTTGTAACATGTAACAGAGACAGCAGTAAGAAGAGTGATGAGTTATTTCTCCCCCTGGTGCTGTGCTTTCTATTGTCCAAGAAACACCTTTTTTCTTTTGACACTGGATGTAAAACAGTTCAATATTCAGTGGGCTAAGGAATACAGCAGCTACAACTGACACATTCTCCTGATGCTCTCTAGCAAGTTCCTGGTGTTACTATACCGAATAGCGGATTATCCTATACAAAAGGGACAGCCTCCGGAGGGACAATCAGGAGAAAGACACCAAACTCCCCTGTCCCAGATGATTAAGATGGTCTCCTGAGAGACAGAGAAGAATCACTCCAAATCTTTGCAGCAGGACTAATGAAGACTGATTTCTTGCAGCTACATTAGGATTCCCCAGCCCTGCACCCACCCCTCCCTGTTCCCCTGCAGTAACCTCAGCTCCCCTCCATGTCCTCAGCTGCCTCTGCAGGGATGTGGAAGGCAGACGCCATGTGCTGCTGGAGCCAGAGGTGTGCTTGCTCGGCCAGCTGGCCACCGCTGACATTGACATCGTTGGTGAGCATGTAGCCAACAACCTCAGGGCTGCATGGGAAGGGGTTCTCAGGCAGACCTGGAATCCATACATCCCCACCTCCTATTAAATTTGATTGGAAGTAATCAATGAGTCAAGAGTATTATTGCTGAAAAAGAGACAGGGACTTCTGAGACGGCACGTGGGTAACTTCACTTTACTTATAAAAGCCAAGGTGGGGAAAAATCTCAATGCTTTACACATAACCTTAATAAAAAGCCAGGCTTTTGGAAGCTAGAAGAACCAGGATGTCAGTATAGCATTTCTGAGCAAAAGTTCAGGCATCGACCTGCTAGTGCTGCTGCTCTGTTCCTCGACCTTATTCTCCCTCTGCAATAGTCATTTCTAGCAAAGGGCTCACAGGTCTTTGTGCTGCTGAGTTCTGCATGAGCTATGCTTCAAACACTGGACTCTTGCTTACATTTGAAAAACATACGTTTCAGCAGACTATTCGCATGTGGTGAAGAGGCATCAAAAACCTGTGCAGGCAGTGAATCAATCACGGACTGAAATATTCCTTGAGGAGAGGCAGCCATTGCTTTCATAACAAGTCAGACTCGATGCAAGTAAAGACGTGGACAAAATACATCTCCAGCCTCACTTCTAATTCCAAGTTCTCCTCTGTTTTTACAATGAAAAAAAAGTAAAAATCCTGACCAAGCCTGGAAGCAGAGCTGTACTGTAACTTCTCACATGGAAAGAAAAAGCAGTTGGCTGCATCCAAACGTTCTTTCAGAGCCAACATATGGACTATAACTTTTAAAGTCAAATATGGATGCTAAAAAGTACACTTTGGGCAAAGCATTAAGACTTTGGTTTTAGTAGTGAAGGTATAAAAGGAGTCTGTTCCAGACCGAAGAAGCACCTTGAGAAAGTGCAACTTGGGACGTCTAGATTGCTCCCACTTTGATGCTCCTGAGCTGCACTGCAGGGGGAAGGGGGTCAGGCTTTGAGAGATGCTACTACCCCAGTTTGTAAGCCGGGAGGTGCCAAAATGCTGGGAGCAGTCATAGTACAGGAGGGGATCCTGCCCAGAAGCAGGCAGGGATGAAGCCAGCAGGAGCCTGTAGCCAGAGGCTGGTAAACCCCTGGGTTTCAAGCTTTCTTTGCACCCCTCATCAGCCCTACTGCGTTACCCAACGGTCCCCCCAGTCACAGGCAAACCCCATGTTATAAGGAATGTGCTTTAAAGCAACCTCATGCCACCTGGATAAAAAGAAAAAATAAAAAAAATCAAACATATTTCCAGCCATAGAATTTAACTCTCAGTAACAGGTCTCGGATTTAATCCTGAAAGTTCCTGATCTAGTAAATAGTTATATGGCAAACAGCTAACCAGTCAGATCCATTAACCAAACTGTAAAACGCCCACTGGACTAAATTACATACTAATGTAGAGGAGCACTGGAGTCAGCCCTGGTGGTCGCCATGAAAAAGAGATTTAAATCCTAGACCAAGTAGAAGTGAGGCACAACAAAGGTGGGGTGGAACAGAGCTGCTCTTATGGGTGTTAAGGAAACATAGAAACATGTATGAAATAACTTGTAGGTTGAATTTTAAGGTTAAAAAAAAGTAGCTACCCAAGTGAATTAAGGAGATTTACTTATTGTAATTTTATGGCTCATAACCCCATCCCAAGATTTAAAATGGAATCTTAACTTATAAAAGTAGTCTGGAAACACAGATTAAAAAAAAAAAGTAGTGTTGAAATTCTGACAAATACTCAGGATTTTAACAGTTTGAAAAAGCTTGCCTTCCTTCTGCAGTAGGACTTTGTCATTTGTCTAGACTAGTTAATAAGAATCTTTTAAAATGCCTAAAAATAATTTTCAACTTAATAAGCACAAATAATGTCACGAAGCATTATAAATTCATTAAAGTATTAAATACAACTTCTTTACAGATTATCAAGCTATTAAAAGTTCTCAATTGTGAATATTATTACAAAATGTATACAAAATCTCATTTTCTATTTGGTTTTTGAAGAAGAGATTTAAACTTTCCAATTAAATTAATCTCATGCGATTTCTTGGGAGCAAAAAGAGAAGAGTCTCACAATATCTATTTTCAGATGAGGGAAAAGATAAGCTATTTTATATGCAAATATAACTGAGTTCATTTAATCATTCCTGAGGGAAGCAGAAGATTTGTATGCAAACCTCTTGCCAACTGGTGGTGACTTCAACCTCCTAATCTTTTTCTTCTTAAAACATTGGTTAATAACTGCGCCTCCCTAACAGAAGAGAGTGCAGTCCTACAGGGCACTGTATTGAACACCTCCCTTCCCCAGAGAAGTCGGCAGGAGCCGAGGGTGGTGGGACTCGGCTGTGGAAGTTGCTTACTGCTCCATCACAGAAGTGCTTGACACCTCAGAAGTTCAGTAATGCAAAAGCAGATTTCCCCCAAAATAGTGCTGTGAGAGGTATGTCTTAGCCTACCATTAGAGAATTCATTTTAAACGGGCATGCAGCGACCAAAACGATCACGCCAATGTATCTATACGAAACATCCTTCGTGATATTTAAGTCCCATGCTGTTCCTATGGCAAGTGGTAGAAACACGTAACTCACTGGCAAAACCAGGCACACAGGCAAGACAAATATTCCATCATCAGGCAGCTTAAATTTCATCTCTACCTTTTACCGGAAAAGTCTACAGGGTGTCTTGTAGGGGAAGGCATTTTAAGATTCCATTGTCACAAACATAGGAACCATACTATCTATTTGCAAAGAGACTGGTCACAAGCTAGCACAGCTGGGTTTCAGGCAGCATCACAAAGACCTTTTTCTCATCCTGTTGAACATCTCTGATTTTTTCTCAGAGCAATGTATTCTTGTCTCTGCTTAATTAATTTATCCACTTTACAATTTATATACAAATCCATATCTCCTCTAATTTAGCTAATCACTTCATGCGGTCTAAACACTTCATTAACCCCTGAAAAAGGCAGATTTACAGTATACTCTTACATGAACCTTAACCATAGTTTAGAAAAGGAAGACATCTAAGTAGTCTACCATAGTCAAGGCTGGGGATAGACACCCACTCAGCATTTTGACCCAGAGCTTTGCAGCTGCTTGCTGTGTCACACGACTTCATGTCAGCAAAGGTGTAGAGAGACAGCAAATGGTTGGGTTTGATTTTTTTTTTAATCCCTTTTCCTCCCAAATTTGCGCGATGACTTCTAGTCTCAGCACAGAGAATTTAAGGAGCACAGTAGCACTCCCCAGTCCTGTGGCTTTAATGACCTGCTCCTCGTCAGGTGCAAATTATGCTCTGCTGAGGAGATGACTTCACTGGCACTCAGCTGTTCACGTGCCCACCCCAGGAACATCCAGGCTCTCACCTGTTCCCACACACCCTTCAACCACCACTCACACTACATTGTCTTGCAAGGCAGTGGGGTTCGGGTATGACTCACAGCCTCATGGAGTAATTCTAGCTCCAAGAAAACCCTGATGTGTGTTTGGGGGTGTAGTGAATTTAATACTAGAGACATAAAAGCCGTACTCCAGCTGCCAAGTCTGCCCATCCCTCCAACTGCTGACAATCGTGCAAATATACTTTTAGATACCTTCTGGACTGAAGTCTTAGTATGTGTACCAGGGTGCACAAAGTGTTATTCAATACCTTGTGATAAACTCAAGTTCTGTTTTAAAATAAACTTCTCCCTAAAGAAGCTACAGGAGAACAGCTAATTAAGAAACTTAATTTTTCTTTTATATTGTTACCCATGGTAGCCTGAAAGAAGAGTGCTTTCTAGACATGTAAGAATTATAGTGCAACTAATTAAGTATTTTCCAAACAATAGATAACATCAAGCACCTTGCTAAGATATTTTTTTTTTTAATCTAAGCAATCAATTGACAGGAGAGAGGGAACACAACTCAAGAAGTCAACACTCCCAACTCAAATCACTGACATAATCCAAGAGGAAACTGGGAAAGCATTTTCCAGGCTCTTTCTACTCCCTGCAAACAAATCCTTTCTGAAGAATGCTGTTTGCTTCCCAGTCCCCATTAACATCACATCTTTGTTTTGAGCTTTTTCCCCCACTCTCCCACCCATTTAGTGATCAGGACAGTACTCTAGATACAGGTTGTATAATTACTATTTTGGCATTACCCTTAACATCAGACTTATGCAAGCATAGCAGTGCTGCAAAGAAGATAAAGGTGCCCTATACAAGTTCTGCCTAATTCCTCATCATAAAACACTTCTGAAGGAAAAGTTAGGTGGACTTCTGTTATCCCAGTGTGAGCTCTTCATGTTATTCCACAGCAGATTTTGTTTCATACTGAATTACCTTGTGCTGCAATTGCCTGAAGGGAAAGCTCGAGAAATGGAAATAGCATATTTCTGCATGAGAAATTTTTTTTGAGCCTGGTCTAGCAAGACTGCTTGAGATGGAAAGGCATTCAGCAGAGACACTGCAGAGTTCCTCATTTCTGCCACCATCCCTTCCACTGCTACACGGGGGCGTGCAGCCAGCTCCGGTGCTGACAGCACAAACACAACCTAAAACTAAAGCAGTTCATTCCAAAGCACTGTTTGAACTTTGCCGTAGGAATCTTAGAGTCTGTTTCCCCAGATGACTTATGACTTTCATGCCATGATTGCATTTTTTCTACTAGGAAAAAGAACAGCTTTGTAAATTGTTTAGGTGAATAGAACCAGGTAAATAATAATAGGTTAATAGGTAAAAATTAAACTGTTGAAAAAAAGATCTGCTGCAGATGCTGTGCATTCAATATTTAGCTCCAAGTATAGCTGGAATGTTAACTATACCTATAGCCAAATCTAAGAACTGTGTTACATTATTTATTGCTCAAAATGAAATAAAGATATGAGTCATTATTCAAAATTTTGTAGCCATTGCACAGTCTGCCACATTAGATTCACAACAATTATCTCAAGCTTCTCTTTATAACTTGAAGAACACCATGTTACTGTTCTCAGCTAAACCCAAAAAAGTATAGTACTCTATACAGCGATCGATAGATTAAAGCCTTTGTCAACAAAAGCCATTATCGTGTCATTAGATGTTTTGCTGAATAAAAGATGGAAGCTGCTATTCAGCTGAAAGTGGGAGAAGCAAAACACCTGCATGTCTGTCTCGGGCTTTATCACTGATTTCAGGAATGACTTTCGCAAGGTTTTTCAGCTCAACCATCTACATGCAGAGGGTTTGGAAACTGGCTGTAGCCTTTAATAAAATTTAAAGTTACCATCAATGGAACTGAGCATACAAGAAGTACTGATACAATAAAGCAATGGAAATTAGGTTGGTTAATTTTAAGCAAAACAGATTAAGGAACAAAAGTGTAGCAATTAAGTAGTTAAAATTGAAAGAAAGAATTGAATGCTATAGCTAAGAACAAACCAACATGTAACATCAGCCTTCTGCTTGAAGCCCCGTTCCTGACTCCTTATCTTTCTTCTAAAACAGTAGCTGTCAGGACATCACCACTTGAAGAAGGTACTTGCTAATCAGACACTAATTATAACCCACTCACATTCTAGAGCTGTCCAGTTAAATGTGCCAGGTTACATTTTATTTTAATTCCTATATGCTAATTCATAACAACAAATTCCTCAAAATGGCTTCGTATGTTTTTAATTTTCCATAGTGTTGCCAGTCTTTTGGGTTAGGCTACTTAAAAACAATAAATGCAACCTAAAAATCCACATGACTCAATTCCTGACCCAAGGCAGAAAAATCTTGAAGGTAACAAGGCAACCTGATCTGAAAATTGGCAATCATACAGACCCACTCATGTACTTTAATGGTGATTATAGGAGTGAGTTGTCACTAGGGTTAAATATGAATTGCTTGTAAAATGTTTCAGAAGTCAATAAAGCATTCATCAACTCAATAGATATGGGTTGTCCTAAGTGTTTATTCAGAGCAATCTTATAATAAAGCACCCCAAGTCTTGCAACTACATCTAAGTGCTCTGATACTGCTAGATCGGTGTTAAATAAGTTGCTGTTGGTCTAAGTCCACTCCATAAAAAAAGATATTTTGTTCTAGTGATCCCAAAGTAGCCAGTGGATTTTATCATGGATTTTATCATTTTATTTTTTTTATTATAAGCAATTGAACCATATTTGATATTTCACTTGTACACAAATTTAGGTTTTGGCTACTGCAAGCTCATTTCTGCCATTCGGTTGTACCCCATTAATTGTACTTACTCAGTTATGGACTTCCCGCAGTTTCTGGGCCATCACTACTGAGGCTCAAGTCCAACCAACAGCAATTTTGTCCAGAGTATTAGAGTCCCCATAGGATATTTGGGAGCAGCAGGAAACGGCTGTGGAGACAAAGCTACAAACGGCCATCTAGGAGATCAGACCAAAAATTAGGGCTAAAGACATATACATCTTGGCATAACCAAGATCAGAGCCAGGTCTGATGTTAAATAAGTTTCCTGGGCCCATGGTCGAATGTGAGGGGTGGTCCCAGGTGAGGCTGATCAGAGCTATTAAGGCCTATTCATGCTCTCAGCCCATTAGCAGTGAGAAACCAAAGAATAGGAAGGTAAATTGGTTGTGTAGAGCTCAGAGGTTTAGAGATACTTTGATGTGGCCAGATAGTAAACCTAGAACAAAAAGTCAGTCATATTACGTGAAGACCACAAATGAGAAAGTAGGCCTGGAACCAAGATAGCAGAGATGCTAAAATCCATAAAAGAAAGAAGACATGTCTTTTTGTAAATCAAAAGAAGGGTTTAAAAAACCCAAAAGTACAACTAAAAAAATGAATGGCGTTTGATACGCAAACTCCCCCTAAGGAGGAAAGTAGGAATAATAGCACAATCCAGAGAGAAAGTTGTAATACTCAATAGAAGGTGAGACTCCTCTCCAAAGCCTGCATGTTTCTTATCTCTCTCTTCTTTGTTGTTGGTGGTGGGAGTCCACTAATATGTTATTTTTTTCTCTCAGAGACAGTTCCTAGATAAACTACCAAATCACCACCCTTGTTGCATGGACTGCACTTTCTGATGACCGAGGTGAAGGTGAACTTCACTTCATATTTCTAAATTTTCACATTTTTGAAAGGTTTGTTGTATGTACTCTATCAAAATAGAGCAGTGCAAAGTATTCAACAGTTATGAAATATCAAAACTTGAGTTGCTGAGCCACTTATTCCGGTTATCTTCATCCCATGGGTTCATGCTTTATGATACATTGATAATTAGCACGATGACATGAAGCATCTCTTTACCCATACCATGCTCCATCAAGCACACAGATGGGCCTTTTCTGCTGACTCCTCTGTATTGCTCTGCTCATTTGTTAGATGATAAAAGGTTTCTGGTGAAAAACATAAGAGGAAAGTTACTCTTTCGACCAAAAGGCAACTAAGGGAAAGCCAGGAAATTGAGCTTGTCCACTGCAGTAGTTTTCATATATATGCTGAGCAAGTCAATCACATATAGAATTGCCTTAAGTTTACCTTTATATTTTATGACTAAGCTCCTTTTCTGTGAAATAGGAAATAAGGGGATGATTTTATTGCAGGAGATGTACAAATAAATAATTTCTTTCCGAAATGATTCTTTTACTTCCCAATGAAGATTCAGTCATTAATAATGAGGGAAAATTGAATCTTACTGACTGAGCTGTCTTCTGCCTGGATTCAAGCAGGAACCTGGGGAAAAAGCATCTTTATGTATTATATGTGGCTAAGGCACATAAAAGAAATTCTATTCACCGAGACCTGAACTGACATTGCACAGGCAATTTTGTTCTCAGCATTTGCTGCCGCTGAGTGTTTGAGTCCACTATCTGCATAATATTCCTTTGACCGTTTCTTTGAGTGTATGATGTAGCTAAAGTTAATGTGCTCTTCTAGATGCTTACAGCAGGATTAATGTGACTCCAGCTGAGGCTGGTGAGCCTTTCCGATATGCTTATTAAAGTTAACAACATGGCTGATTTGAGTAAAAGTTTTATGAACAAGGGAATGTTATTTAGACCTCAGAACATATAATGGTGATCCTCTTCAAAATACTGTTAGAAACATATCTAACTGTGGAACATTTTTAGTGTATTTTGTTGCTTCTAAGAACTTTTAGAATTTTTTAACATTTGTAAATGGAGTTTGAATTCAACAAACTTGCTCATTTTAAAGGGTCCAGTAAGAAATATAAGTCTACAGGACTGAGAGCTAAATTTTACTTTTTGCCATTCAAAGAGTTCCTATCAACTTCTGTCAAGTCTGAGTAGTCTGTCAAATTAATATACACTTCCTATGTAGACTTCATTAATCTACACAGAATATGTCGTCCATCAATATTAAAAGTACCTTAACAAGGAAAGAGGGCAGACACTGAGAGGGCTTGTGTTTCATCAATTGCTGTGCTGTGCAGCAGGTCAACATCAATAAATGATTATGGCATGGAATAGATCATTTGTACTATGAGGCTGTTCCTAAACCCATCAATTTAGGGGCTAAGAATGAAATGCAATTTTTATATTACTTATCCTTATCTCTACTTGGTTTAATTTTACTTTCCTCCCTCCATCTATTTTCCTCTGCTCTCCTCAGCAGTTGTCGTTTCTACTGGAAAACCATATTTGCAGGTTATTCAGCTTTTGCAATTTTCTTCTCTCTTTCCTCCCTTTTCCCTTTCCTTCACGATACTTTTTAGGCTTTCCTTTTTAATACTTTCCAGCTTTCCTTTTTGTCTGTTTTTTCCCACCTTCTTTTCCAGCTTCTTCTCTCACATATGTATTTTTCCCTTCTCAAACTCAGTTTTTGCTAAGATAATCACTTTACTCTCTTAAAATACAGATGATTTAATTATTTTTTAAGTACCCGATTGATTTATAATTTCTGGTCTAGATTTTATGTTGTGGCAAATCAGCAAAAAATTTTGGTCATGTAGGAATTTTCTATGTTTACAATTATTTTTTGTTGGACATATCCAGATCTTTCCAGATTTGTCCAGAAAAAAATGAACTAGGTTTTAGTACAAATTTAGCATTCGTTGGCCAATGTTGCTCTTGGCTGAACATTTGCAGAAGGAAAAAGATTTTTCTCTTTGTATAATAAGTAATTGTACAGATGACATTGTCCCAGTCCCGAGTACCCTGGAATGGAAATGTAACATAATAAACCTTGCATCAAAAGCAGTTTGTCTGTAGAAAGAGTTGCTGTGAATCCATAAAGACTTAGAAAAGTGAAAGTGGCAGCACGTTACAGACACCTGAATATTAATTCATCAGTCTTAATTAAGAGCAACCTCTTTAGTCCTGAGAGCTGTCGTCAGAACGGAAAGAAAAAAAGAATCCCATGGGTATTTGTGCTTTTTCTTCTTCGTAATTACCCTGACACTTTCACAGGGCAAAATTGGGCCTCCTGAAACCTAATGATAACGACACCTACCCAGTTACTGAATGTGGTGGGGGAAGAGTGTGATTACTGCCTTGCTGGATTGAAAATACTTAAAATAACAAAAAGGGAAGAGAGGGCAGGAGGAAAGTAAGGTTTCTGAGGACAGGGTGCTGCTAATCGTTCAAATTTTTATTATTTTCATAATGAGGTTGTCTTCCAGATATCCAAATGGGGAAGGTAAGGGCTGGATCTCCCAGTGAGCCAGCAACCAAGTAGTCCAACAAATAACACATTCAAAAAACAAGTTTTTCACTGTGTTTACTTCACTTTATTTCTGGCACAAAGGAGAATTGATTTGGTGTGTATATATACATGTATATGTATATATATATAAAAATATATGCATATTTACAGTGTATCTATACCTGAAAGATCTATTCCAAAGACCTTCAACTCTCATCAGTCTACAGCAACAAACTATTGTGTGCATATGTATGTGGGAGGCAAAGTATGGTTGTGGTGGTGGTTTATTAGAAGATACAGGATGTGTCCTTCAACTTAGACAATACAAAAATCTTCCACAGCTAAATATCATTACTTAAATGAAAACAGTAAAATTTTCATTTTCAATTGATTTTGCCAGTTAGACTCTAAAGATACTATTTGATGAGATCCATTTTAAATAGAGCTTTTTGTATATCCCATTTCTCTGCAAAATGAATTGCACTGACAACTCAGTCTCCCTGCTTCCTATACCCACTGTCACAACAGATGGATGGGTGATAGGATCGTGTCCTCCCTTATGGTATAGCTGTTGTAGCCGTTCTGATCTAAGTGGGCAGGCAGTGTCTGGGACCATCCTGTGGGGTTTCTGACACAAAATGACACTGATTACACACAGCTCATATCTTTGAAAAAACCTTATTTGTTTACATAGTATGCATGTGTGTACAAACCATGCTTTTGGTTCCCTGAAGACAAGACAAAACCACAAGGTTTCCTCCCTCACAGTTTTCTTATGATCCTTCTGAGGGCAAGGAGATGGAGGAAGGAAGCACAGGAGAAGAAGAGAAGGGAAAGTCTTTTGGTCTTGCTTTGGGCAAACATTATGAGTAAGATAACAACAAGCTATGGCCACCCATAACCTGCTGCAACACCCTCAGGCCCCCCAGAGTAGCTTGGACTTCTACTCTGACAGTAACAAATAGCCAGACTGCACAGACAAACTCATTGCTCACATAAGCTCTGATTTGAGCCCCATTAAACTTTTGCAGATAACAGGTACAACATCATAGCCTAAAACCCAAGGCAGACGGTGAATTTCCCTACAGCACATCATTTCATATGTGTGATGAAATGTGGCCAGCTAAGTGTGTCCGGATGGGCATCACTCTTTTGATGAACAAATCATCAAAATGTGGCAATCTGTGAGAGTCTAGGCTTGAATAAGCTCTCTCACATGGAGCATTAGTGCAAGGCACAAAGTTGAAAAAATTGTTCTCCACACTTGTAACTGAAGTGGAGGAAAAAGCTCTTGAAAAGATTCTGTAATCATTTAAGTTGCTACTTCATGGATCTTGAGTGTAAGGCACTTAAAACCCTGTGAAAACAAGGAGCGTGGTGATCTTTCAGCCAATACTCCAGTGCTAAAATATAAAATGCTTCCAAGACACCCAAGTTCTCCTTTCAGGTGACTTTTTACGAAATATTTTTTAACAAATGTTCTCTCTAATATTACATGGTTATCACTTTCACGCTAGACTATAGAGGGATTATAACACTTATTACTTTGGTTTCCCTTCAGAGAGTTCTGCAATGTTTCAGAAATCCAGATGACTGGCACAGGTTTTGGGGAAGATGTAATTTGCCACAAGGAATGCATCCTGGTCACTACCTCCATTCTTAGAGGATATGGCAGACTCCTGACATGCAGCTAACACAAATGATGTCTGACAGGCTGTTTTAGGGCTCCGTGGGATGATATGTCATCTCCTTGGGTTCTTATAAATTGATCTAGGTCAAGATCAGGGTAAAATATTCAAATTTGTCTAAAGCAGCTTTAAAGCCACTGACTTTCTACCTTTTAAAAAGTGGCTTAGACAGAGCCTTAAACTGTAATCAGCTTGTAATCACCTTTGAAATGTTTTTCTAGTCTATCTTCCTCAATGAATAGAAAGCTCTCTATTTACCAAAAGTTAAAAAGTGCCTAACTTTGGCCATAAAGCATTACTGAAATGTTGTCTGTGAGAAGTAAGTCTTGGAAGGGACTTCCTAAACCAAGAAGATCGGCAGGCATAGTAATAAGTAAATGCTCTGACCTTTATATTATACGTGATTATTTTTGAAACAAGGAGGAAAAAGGCACTTGTCTCAGGAAAGAAGCAGTGAACACTTGAATTATTTTTCCTTCTTCCAGAATCTATGCCAAACCCAGGAATTTCCTCATGAAATTCCATCACAGCAGATTAGGATTTTATATTAAATCCTTTTGCCTGGGCTGCAAACCAAACCTCACGCCTCTTGCCCTTATTTAATAAGGTGGCCACCAAAGATTAATTTAAAAAGGAAATATTTAGTCAACTTCTTACCCCCTTTTTGTGATACAAGGCTGTATGTGGGTAGAAGGACAAAGATACGATACGTGAAAACATGACTGGTTTGTTTTCAATTTTATGTTGTATTTCGGCTCCAAGACATGGGCATCACACTTTTCATCAGTGTCACAGAAATTCCATGAAGATCCTACGTGGATGGCGACTTCTGCATGAGAGTGAAGGTTAACAGAGTCAAGTTTACGTTGTATATAGACATCCACTGCAGTAACTCGCAGCAGCACAAGCCCTGAGCCATAGGGGAGCCGGGTGGTCGTGCCTTGGCAGCTAGTCCCTGCTTCCTACTGAGGAATCTGGGAGATTTCTTTCTATCTGGGCTGTGTTAATGTGAGTTTCCTGCTGTGGTTATTTGCATACCTTTACTGAGCACAGCAGAGCTATTTTCCTTGCTCTGGTTTTCTCTTGCAAAACTCCAAAGTATAGAACTGTCACTTACTTTTGCCAGGGATGAAATGGGGGTGTGATCTAACATAAGTATTGGCAAGGTGGTTTAATTAATATTTATGGTTTATCTTTAATAGGCAGGCTTAGAATAAACATTTTTGTTTTGTGGTAACTTTCAATTTTTCTTTTACGCTTTTCCTTTTCCACTGTAGCCGTAATGGCTCTTTACCTGTCATACAACCATGCAGCCCCACAGAGGGACAGGGAAGGCTCTGTTAAAAAAAGCCGACATATTTGGGGGACTCAGCAAATCAACTGGGAGCCTGTTTTTCTAAGGCTGATTGATGCCAACAGGGAGACCCTCATACTGTGTGAAGCAGCATTGTGCTGATCTCAGCACAGCTACTTTCTTTGGTGGGGGCTAAATATCTGGTCCTGAGTGCGTGTGAAGGGCATGTTTTGATTTATGGGCATCATCTGTCACACCTGATAACAATTAATTTCATTGATAAGGTTGAAATCAATTCTGCTGATCCTTATGCTGATGCCATTATCATCTGTGTGCCTGCAGAAGGTTTTGCCTCTGTCTCCTCCTCTTTACAGCCCAGTGATCCTACAATGTACCGCTTATCTCTTTGCTTCTGTTGTCCATGGTCATCCCTGCCGATGCAGCAAGCTGAGTTTGTGGTTGGGTGTCAGCACCTGTGTGAGCTGTGATGCCACGGACTTGGTGGCAGCCAAAGCACATCAGCACTGGCATTGCTGCAGCCATGCATGTCCAGCTCAGCCCGTGCTGCTATCTCACATCCTGCTGGCACCTCCAAAGCACCTCCAAGCCTGGCTTTGCCTCTGCATACCAAGAGCATGCTTTCCTCCCCGCAGCAGAGCGTGTGGAGGATGTAGGAGTCACTCTGAGTTGAGCCCCCCTGCCAGCAGTGGCTTATCACGCTATGTCGGTCTGGCTTGCTTCTTACGTAGGGCAGCAGGAAAAACCCCTCCCTGTGCTGCTGCTCCTGCTCAGTTTATCATTCCAATACTATACATAGTCCATTTGTCTAGCACTCCTTCTGTGTTTGTAGGTTAGACACACCCTCTGGGTCAGCTTCACATCTTCAGCTGAAAATGTAGGTCAGCTGCAATATGCTCCTCATCTTTTAAAGCACTGGTCCTCACACGCAACTCCACAGTACATTGTATTTGCCCATCTTTTAAAAACACTTGTTCTGATAGAGTAGTGAGTGGTTCAGCTGCCTGTGACATTATCAGTCCCACCAGCATGGCAGCAAAAATTTTTCTGTCTAGGTCTTGCACACATTTAACAAGGGCGTTTTCTACTGTTTCATTTGAGGGTTTTCTTGCTAGGTTTTTGGTAAGGGGACACTGATCTCAGCCCTATCAAGTAAACTACTTATTATCAAATGTGACAGTTGATGTCCATAAATTAAAGCTAGTTCTTCAGCTTTTCTGCTGTGCTCAGATTCTGTCTCTTCTGATACTAAATCTAAGATTTGTTCATTCCTGCATCCTCAAGAGCCCATCAGAGGTTTGAAGACTATGTTTGAAAGGGCTGTCCATTCCCCACCTCCCTGACAGCCAGGAGATGCTCATCAAGAAAGGTTAAAGGAGAGTTAAAGGCAGCTGGTCCCAGCTCCTACCCAATTTTAAATATTTGTGAGATATTCAGTGCTGAAATTTGTGGATTTGAGGAATTTGGGAAGAAAAATACTTGTTGAGTAGAATGATGGTAATATTCCACACATTTGGAATTAAAGACACGTCCAATGCCAAACTCTTCATCCACGAGTGGCTTGCAGTGCTGAGAATGTGTCAGCGTCAGCTGCAAGTCTCGTGTCTTTATTTTCCTGAAATGAATGGCAGATTTGGTGAGAGACTGTCCTGTGCTATGTACTCCAATTGGACTCTAGGAAAAAATATATTAATTAGCTTCCATCTACATGACTCACTGAAACTATTGCATCCCCTAAAGACCAGAGACAACAGGCATAAACAGAGGTTCCCCCTGAACATCAGGAAACACTTTTTTACTGTGAGGGTGACCGAGCACTGGCAGAGGTTGCCCAGAGAGGTGTCTATCCTTGGAGATGTTAAAATCTGTCTGGACAAGGTCCTGGGCAACCAGCTCTAGGTGACTGAGCAGGGAGGTTAGACCAGATAACCTCCAGAGGTCCCTTCCAACCTCAACCGTTTTGTGATTCTGAGATGGCTGATGTACCAACAGCACTTCTAAAATCAGGCAGACACTTAAGCAGAGTGACAAAGAAAACTTCAAGACATAAATGATTTTTTCAAGTGACTTACTAACTAGTTTTCATGGCATGAGCTGTGATCACGAGCAAGTTTTATGTTTATCATAGAAATTACCCAAACTGTTCTCTTGAGATTTTTGTCTGTTACTGGAACTAAAATGTGAGTAAGATTTCAGCACTGGAAACCACAAAATATTTCACTGATGGGGTACAGCTTGAATTCAAAGAGAAATGGTGTTGGGTTTGGTCTCTGGCCACTGAAAATATGCACATGTTAATACCAGTCATTAAGGTTTGGGGCTAAATTCTAGTAAGAAAAAGAAGTCAGTTAGCAACAGAACTCAATTAGCGACAAAGTTGTGTATAAAACAACAGTTTGTCTCTAAGGATCAAAAAAATATGGATGACAAAAATGCTTAGAGTTTATACACTTAGCAGGGAAGCAAATACAAACCTACGGAGGAGAAGACTGCAAATATTAAACCATATTCTTAGCCAAGGCCACCCTTTCACCCATCGGAACTGAAAAGAAAGAGACCCTGGAGAGAAGGAATTGCCAGAACTGACGGCTACAAAAAATCATTATTTGAAAAACCTCAGTCAGGATGGAGACAAATGAAAACCAGTAGACTAGCTGGAGTACTGATCTGATCCAACGTGTCAGTATTTAGTCATCGTAAGGAAAAAGTGATACCTTTTTGTATGACTATTTCTTTTGCTCTGTTTTCTCCCTATAGACTTTAATCCTTTAGGAACTATTTGACCTGCAGCATGCACAGCCCGATGACTTCTACTGAGTGACATCTTTGTGAAATCCATAGTTTATCAAGAAGCTGAAGAATTTCTTTTAGAAACAGACAATTATTAAGTTACAGGTGAGTTTCTTCAAAGCTTAACTTCTTTCCTGATTAAAAATGCATACATTATGTCTAGTATGAATGTATTTAGCTTCAGCTAGATCTAGCTGTCAGATACTCTTATACCTTTTCTTCTAAAATAGAAAGCCTGATTGTATCAGAAATCTTTTTTTTTTCCTCTCTGGATAATTCTAGGCTGTGATCATATTAACCTTCTCTCTGCTAAACCGTTGCCTGAGCTCTTGTAGCCTCTCACTGCAAGGTAGATGAGACTCACTCCTCAAACACTTGTACAGAGCTACCTTGGAATACCTACAAGCAGTTTTATAGATGATAAAGTATTTTTAAAGAGTGTTTTGGGTTTTTTTTTCCTTTTAGAGGTTTTTTTTTTCTTCCTGCCACTATCCACAAGTCCAATATCTGTATCTTGGTTGCCCAGGCAACCTCTGCTGGCTGAACCCTGGGTGCAGTGCTGGGTTTTCAGTTCTCCACCATAGACGGAGGCTGATGTGAAAGATAAAGGAACAGGTAATGAGCTTAAGGGGGTTAGGAAAGCCCAATTAGGTGACTGACAGCAGTAATGGGAGTTTTATTTAAAGGTTAACAGTGCTAATAAATGCATTTATGCAGGTAATTAAAAAAATCCTATGACTTGCAGGAAATAGTAGGGGGAGATTTTACATCAGTGCATTTCTAATATCAGCTGAAGTGCAATAGCTAAAGGTAATACAAAGACATGAGTGACATTTGCTAAGCATGTTACTTAAACTGAAATTGATACAGCTCATGTTTTTTCATGTGTGCATGTCCTTGCATTGGGAAAGTATGAGCAGAAACTCCCACCCAGGCAAAGTAAGAGCATTTAAGATGTTCTGAAAGTGCATTATATTAAGGCTTGACTTTTGAATGAAAAATCATTATCCATCTCTACCAAAAAACGCTTCAGGTAAATAATAGAGATTCATTTGCTGTACAGAACTTATGTTTTTCATTAATGATCAGTAGATGTGCTGCTTTACAGCTACAGACATGTTTGTTTGCCCTTGAAAAGGTAGCTGGTCGGGACAGGAAACTCACTCCAACAGAAAGTTTTAGCATTTCAAAAGCCCTAGAAGGATGTTCTCCCACTAAAGCTTTCTCTTAATGAGGATTTCAGTGTTTCTTAAACAGGCAGTTTTCTTTTGGTCCAACAAAGAGTTGAATTACATGCAAACAGCTCGTTTCCAAGTAGTTAGACTTGACCCTCAATCCAAACAGGGTTTTGGGCAGTTTGTACCACCATGTCACTGTCCCAAGGGTGGCAGTAATCTGTGTGAGATTCTAGGTCCTGCAGGCTCTTGGTACGTAGGTAGAGTATACTCTTTGAATTATAAATTTCAATTATAAGCTTTACTTAAGATTCATTTACTTAAGCTTAAGTAAATTAAGCTTAAGTAAATTTAAGGTTAATTACTTTTAAGCTTTTGAAAGCTTTTGACATTTTGCACCTCCCACTGATTCATGTGGGCATGGAACTTCAAAAATCTCTTGGTTTATTAATAGCCCTCATTTGCTGGTACAACAGGTGACTTGTTCTAACATGGCAACCTAGAAAAATAAATAAATCTCAAAGAAGTTAAAATAATTTAAAATATATTAAAATATGATAGAAAACAATCACATTCTTAAAGGAAAGCTGTGCCGAATGTTATTATTTATATAATGTTACAAAAATACTACCATCACTCGAAGCACAGAAAAGGGGATTCTACACCTGGGACTTCGCTACCACTTGAATCAACGCATTCCTCCTACAAAATAGTTCCATTTTCTCAATACAAAATAATCAAGGCTACTTCCAGTTGTCTTGAAGGAGCTCACAGACTCAGCAGGTTTTTGAAGGATAAAGCATTAGGAAAATTTCAGCTAAGGTTCAGGGAGAAAAGGTCTTCAGACAGCTGGGCTTTTATTTAGAGCTGAATCTCTAAAATGCCTAACTACCAAAATAATGCTCTGCAATTATTCCCTGTATTCTGGAAATGTTACTGTACTGCTACAGCTACCACTGCCAAATCATATGGAGGTATGGGTTTGTGCTATAATAAATGGCCCAGACCATACCTTGAGTTATAAGCAGGAGTTGTCAGAAGAAATGTTCAAGAGGAAAGGAAAGAGATGGAGAAGGCAAGTGAAAAATGCAGAAGTAAAAAAAACCCACAAATTTGCAGAGGCAAATTTCAGAAACAAACCATGGAAGGTCATTACAGATATTATTGCAGCATTGTCAGCCTTAAGAATATATGAATTGGGAGAGAATGAGGTCAAAAATAGTGTCTCTCCCCACCCAACTAACACATAGACGGTCGGGGGGCAATAAAGACAAAACAGCAGTTTTGCAAAAAATTTTTGTAAACTTCAATTGCAACAAATGCAGCAAAAGAGAGTTTTCAATGAATACTGTTATTTCAGCCATCCGAGGCTTAAAAGATGGACAGTTTCAGGCTTTCTTTGCAGAGAAAGAGGGGAAGGTGCTGTTGTGCCCAAGGCTGGTTTAGGGACCACTCCTGGAAGATCTTCACCCCTCTTCCAGCTTCCCCAGCCACGCTTCCACTCACCATCCCCAGCCTTGATGCTCAGCAAACTTCCCAGAATGACTTTGTCTCCAAAGGACAGGCCTGAGGGTCACTGAAGACACCCTCAAAGGCCAGTCTCTGCCTGGAAAGGCTGTTCAGGCTCCGTGGCAGCTGCTGAAAAACCTGAGCATCTTTTCCCCAAGGACTAACTGAAAGTGCTCTGAACTGCTCCCACTCTATAGGGGATTGTTTGCTCCTCCCAGGACCACAGAGACACCCACTTCTGTGAAAAGGGATCAGGTCCTGATACTCTTCCTACATGTCCACCCCTTTGCCTTGCGCTCACGGTGATGCCACCGATCCAAGCCAGGCTACCTTCCCCATTTCCACTGCATTTTTATTTGATACTACATCTGGAAGAAATATGATGGGCTATCTTTTGTGAACCTTTTCCCAGGGACAATTTTCCCATAGGAATTATGTTTAGGAGAACATGGAGGACTTTTTTCAAAATTAATCTCTCACTGCTAGCTTCTTTTGGTTAAAATTTATTTCCGATAAAACTGATTTTTTTTTGGAGTTTCCAGAAGACAGCACAAGTTCATACTATCCTGACTTTCATGAGCAAATGAATGACTGAGTTTCAGGAAGTTTCAATTAAAAATAGTTAATAAAAAGACTAATAAATAACTTTAGAAAAGTCATGAGTTTAAATGAAGTTAGTGAATTAATTTTTTTTTTTTGCTTTCATCAATAAACTTTCAGTCCCAAATTTGGAGGCTGCAGGGAAGAAAGGTTTTTCTTTCCACTCTTCTGTTTCTCTTTCAATTCTCTTTATTGCAGGAAGGAAAATTAAAAGGTTAATCAAAGAGGGGACAGGGAAAAGCAAAATGTAAAATGAAACCCAGAAACTTAAATCTTCTGTGTTTTGGTTTCAAATTTAATTTTCAGTGAAAATTAATTTTACATGCAAATAATTGCATAAATTTCTAATGCATTTTAAAAGTTTTGAATAAAATTTTAATCTGTTCATTTTCCTCTGATTAGCAAGTGTTAACAGCGTGGCTTGGACTATATGTTTACTTGATCTTTAATTGCTAATTGTCCCTTTCTAAATTTCCAATACTTTTTTGCTGATGACAGTTTTCTAAGACTTCAGAATGTTGATTACTTAATTGATTTATTGGTCAATTAATAGTGGATTCTGCAATATTTCCTTCAAGAATTGATTAATTAGACTGTGAAATTACTCGGACCATAAGCAAAGATTCATTTCCCAAAAGCTGCCCTTTATTAGAATGGTTTCCAAACTTTGCTGGTCTGTAGTTTCTCTAAACTTTCCAGTATAGATTAAAGGTGCTCCTTTGTGTTTGATTTATTTGGTAGTTAAGCATTTTCCAACAAGTTCCGAAACTATTTCTCTTTTCTATGCAAATACTCATTTTAGAATTTGAGGAGGCAGAGGAGGAGACTTTCAAAGTTTTCTATAAGAATGAGCATTTTGTCAAAAAATATTTTAGGCATATTTGCCTATTTACATAAATTCTGAAGAATGCTATACAATACATTATCTAATGTGCTACTTTCAGAAGAAAAATAATCCACAAATACCATTCAATGTGGTATTTAAAAATATGACTGTTATTTCTCTGTAAACAGGCTACTGTTTGGGGAGAAACAGAATCAGTCACATGAAAGAAGACCGTCAGAGACAGGTATATTCAGTCTCAAAACATAAAAGGGGAAAAGGGGATGAGATCATCTTCTATAAATATAGAAAGAGAAGAGCCCTTTCTATTAAAGGATAATACTGGCAGAGGAATAAACAGATAAATAGATACTATAAATAGACTGGGAATGCATTTAGACTGGAAATAATACAAAATTTGCTAAGTGCTAGAGCAAGCACTTAGCTTTACCATTCTGGTCTGGTCTGAGTGGTAAAAAAGGAACAAGATCCAAACTAATTTTAGGACGAAATAGGTGCAGTATAATCCCTCATATGTTGGAATATAGGTATTAATAGCACAATATGTACACAAATGCCTAAGAAGGATTATATGGTATGAGTTGGTGATGAGATTCCCTTTTTCTGGTTCTGTTGCAATTTCAATCCAAAAAAATCAACTTCAGAAGCACCTTAATCCATGTAATTTATTTAGGGTCTGCTTATAAGAATTGTCCAGACCTAGAAGAAAAATTATTTGTTTAAAAAAAAGGTGGAATCAATGATGCCTTCTCATCTTAAGCAAGTATTTCTCCTGGTACTCCCTAGTTGTTGAATTTCACTTTTGGTGTTTACAGAAGTGCTCTCCACAAAGCAACCAATCTCTGGGTTTCCCATGTAGGTCCTCTTCTCTGCTCCCAAGCTTCGCTCAGTTGGAAGAAAAACAAGAGAAGTCTCTATGCTGCTGCAGGATAGTGTATGTCTGGAGATACTCAAGAGATGGACTCAGACATGGGATTCATGTCTTCATAGCATATTACATCCTCAGGGAGAAACAATTGTGCAAAGCCAGTCAGAAACGTGAGCCTTACACCTCTGGAATTGCTCAGATGGGGGGAGAGAGAACAAGTAGTATGGCAATGAATGGACTGGAAAAAAAGAGAATACAAACAAGATCTCTATTTACATTTCTGTTTTGGGGCTGCTTGAAAGTTTTTGAGGAGTTTTAAATACTAGAAGCAGCTGTAGTTGATGGGCAAAGTGTGGGTGATGGGGTCAAGCTTCAAGACAGGTATCGCATGGCTATCGGGAGAACACATTAAATAAATATGTGCCAGTCTAGAAACAGTGGCATTTCCAGGTAAAAAAATGCAAGGAGCATATTCTTATCAAACAGCTGCAGTAATAACCTTTTCTAGCCACCATTGTGCTCATGATTTTATTTTTTTCTCTTTCATGAATTTTTATGTGACTTTTAATATTTTGTCTTGTGGTCTGTAAAGGACAATTGACAGCTATACAATTATACAAAGGGGAAAGCAGCTCCAAATTTCCATCTTTAAAGAGAAAAAGATATCTAGAAGCACCTCAAGACATGTTCCTGTGGGCACGTTATTTAAACACTGATCTCCTTCTATGACAAAGTGACTCACTTGGTGGATGAAGGAAAGGCTGTGGATGTTATTTACCTAGACTTTAG
>JAOQGH010000032.1:50546624-50581054 GCA_025769975.1 Gallinago jamesoni
TTGTGGTTGGACTCGATGATCTCTGAGGTCCCTTCCAACCACCACAATTCTGTGATTTCTGTGATTTCTGTGAAACACACAATTTTTTATCCTCTTATCTCAAGATAGAACATCTCCTATACAGAGTTAAAACATACCAGATAGTTCTATAACTCTTGATCAGGATTAACAAAAATAGTGAAATGCTGTGTTAATCTAGATTATTTCCTCACTCCTTTATAATAATATATTTTGTCTTTTATTTTCATTAAATATTCTTCTTTTCCTTCCAGCAGACAAAACAGTAACACATTCCCCAGACAAACCGTGTAGGTGTGTTGCCAAGGACAACAGTTTCAGACATAAATTACTTTTGAACCACAAACCCTTTTATTGCTCTTTATTGAAGGCCATCTGTATGTTGTTATGTTAATTTAAGGCTTTCAAGTAACCCTTCTGAACATAGCAATTCGGTGTGTTTGCAAACGTCCATGTTACAGCCATTTTTCATGAGGTGGTGACATTAAGTTACAGACTGCAAACAGGTATGTCCTACTGCAACTTAAGGTTTAAAACAATTTTTTTAAAGTAGAGGGAAGCATTCTTGAAAAAATAATTCCTAAAATGTAACTAAAAGGGAATTAAAGCAACCCAATAAAAAATTCACAACTCATGATTTCACCTTATCGATTAAATGTATACAAGAGAAAAAAAGCACAGTGCATTACCCAAGATTTCCTGCTTTCCAAATTAGAATTTCATAGCAGTTGCCTAGACTTGATCCTTCACCACTATCAATTTGAACATTGCTTTTTCCTGCTGAAGCTGGTGGAGCTTCAATGAGCTTCATATTTTCTGAAATGTGGACTAATATTTAAAAAAAAAAAAATTTGCCTGACTATGAAAACTTCAGTCAATTAGAAAGAAAAGTTTTCAAGGTAGAAAGTCTTTTTGCTGTGGTATCAGCTTCACTCCTTGACATTGACTGAGGGTAAAAATGAGTCAGGTTCTCAGGGAAAGGGTGTAATTGATGGTGTTATGAAATTGCACTGATTTATGCCAGCCAGAGACCTGGCTGTTGCTCTTTGTTTTGCTTTTTTTGATAGGCACTAGATGCACTCTGTGTCTGGCTGGATCTGACTACAAACTTTCAGGTACATAAACCACTTGGCTTTTGCTCCCTTTATGTTGCCAAAGACACTGTGGATGCTGAATCAATTACAAACATTATAACATTAGTGGGTTAGTTGCAGAATGCTGTAGAGTTTTGAACACTACATTCTTAAAGAGGTTATTAAATTGTTTCAGTCTATAAGGACCTTCTGAAATGTTATTTTTTGAGGGAAAAAAAAAAACACTCAGCTGATAGCAACCCTATGCATATAGAAATATACAATACGTATAGAATAGCCCTCCAAAAGAAAACCTTAAAAGATGGTGGCAGAGACAAGATGTTGAAGAGCACAATTTTTGCATTGGCCACTAAGTTGTCAGCTGTAGTCGATTTGGAGCTTGGATGTCCCTGTTCTCTTAAATACCTATGAAACTTTAGGCCAGAGATCCAAATTGGTCCATCATCAGGTGATAACCTATAGCAATGGGCAAGAGCAGTCTTCACGTGCTAGCTGGATCAGAGCAGCAGGCTGGATATGTATATGCCATATATTGCTCATAGGAGCTTGTTTCACAAAGAATCCAGTTCCCTGGAACTGGGAACTACACCTGAAAATAGCCCAGAGATATAGACCCTCTTTGACAGTGACCCTGTCTATTTTTCTCTTGTGGTTGCCATGATCTTGAGAAGCTGTAGGGTTGATCTTCAGGTATCTCCCTTTGAGGTGAGACGAGCAAAAGTGCTGCTAAAGAACATTACTGGATTTCTGAAGTGGCGCTTGGAGGCAGTTTGTTCTCAAAAAAGATTTTATAATTTTCTTATTTTGTTGTTGTCAAAACTAAGCAATGGAGCCAGGTAAAATATATCCCCAAAATATTGAAAATATTTATATAAGAACCATTGCATCTCTAAAAGCAATAAATAACAGGACAAAGGCTCCTTGCTTACCTTGCAGGACTTTTCCAGACCAGAGACTAGAGAGTGTATATACGCTCCTGCCGATCTCTCTCTTTCCATAGGATTTGGACCTTGAGCCCCTAGAGCTCATACGCCCCAAAGGTGTTACAGGCAGTGCTCAGGAAGCCCAATGCTTTCAATTATTCTTTGTAAAGTTACCTGTTGCTACTGGGCCAAGTGCTCTGCAATTTGAGAGTCCCAGAGCCTTAATTTTTCAGCCTGGGAACTAAGGTCCTGGTGAGTTAAGTGCTTGGTCTGGCACAAATTTTGCTCAAGATCTCAAGATCTCACTTAGGACTCTGGTTACTGGGTTCCTCTGTCTCTCCACTTTCTTAGAGCAAAACTCAAGGAATCCCAATGCTCAGCTATCTCTTCTTCACCCTCCCACTAGGATACAGAGTACAAGAAGTAATAAAAGTCATTAAAAAATAAGCCAAAGAAAAATACTTAGTAAATAGGGGGAAATGACTGCAACAGAAAAAAATGGAAAATAAGGAAAGGGGAAAATCACAACACAGCACTAAGACTTTTACTACCAGCAATAAGAAAAGGTGATGGACAAGTAGGCTGTCAGCAATGTTTGTGCATCCAAATGTCTGCGGAAGTCAGTTTATGAGTCAAAAGATGACTGAGAATGCAAGGGAGGAAAATGACATTGTCCAAAAAGGTTAGAAGATAAAATTAAATGCATTAATAACATGTGTTGAAAATTGCAGAGCGTACCTCTGTGGTTAACATGATTGTTGGGAAAAGACTTGTAGAAAGATCATTTGGAAAGTGCTCAGAAGTAATAAAGAAAAACGGCAAAAGATATGCAAAATTACTTTGTGTTTCTGGAGTATCTTGGATAAAATCTTAGATGAAATAAAATTACAGACAAGGAGCCTTGTGTAACTTTTCATGTGGTTATTGTCTGGACAGATTATAGCTTTCATACACACAAAGAGTAATCCTATGTTTCAAATTCTTTTTCGAATGATCTGTTTGAAAAGGAATTTCAAAATATTGACAAAGAAAAATGGTAGAATTTAACTTGGTAGAGATGAAATCTGAGGGATTTGAGGGATTTCTCTAATTCACACTATTGAAAAGGATCACCTGCTGAACCATGCTTAGTGCCGTTTGATAAAGCAGAACTGCCTAAATAAATGGCTCTGCAAATTTAGCTGGGTAGACTTACACTATTTAAATGCAGGAGATGAATCATTGATGATACAAAGGTAAGTACCAGAAGAAAGGAAACGAAGAGATGACTTATAAGAAAAAAAAAGCCATGGGGACATGGGCATCAGTCAGTCTGTCAGTCTCCCAAAGGAAGCAAAAGAATATTCAGTAAAACTTAGACTATACAATAAAATAAATGGTCTAAAAGTGAGAGTATTTCTTCATCAGCAAGGTGTACAGCAGAGAAAAAAAGTTTATTTTTTAGCTCTGATACTGTAGTTCGTATGCTTCACTTGCCAGTTTTCTTTAAAAAACTGATCACATTCAGAAGGTAACACACATCTTGCATGTTCACACCATTTGCACTAGAACTACAGCTTTTTCTTTTTTTCTTTTTAAAATCTGTGAAAACCTGTATTATCTTTCATCTCATCTCACTTCAGTGCTCATTACGTAAAATTTAAGCCCTCCTGATGTGAATTAGAGCTATATCACACGAGCTTTTTAATATTTCCAAGTAAAAAAATAAAATTCTGTGATATTTTCATAAATATCTGATTCCCTTTTTCATCCATCCCCAGCTTTTGAAGAAAAATGCGAAGTTTACGAATAAACACTTTTTTTGGATCACTAACTAAACAAAACAGTTAAATTCAGAGAAACTTTTTGCAGCAAAACAAATCAAAATTCTTTGCTAGTCAGCTAAAACTTCTAATGGAGTCTAAAAAATATATGTTTTAATCTCATTTACTTGGGGCTTATTCTTCTTTTAATTTACTTTAGGGAAATGTAAAAAGAAATGTCATTTGGAAATGCATGGACTTATTCAAAGCACTCAGTTTAATTTTTTCCTGTGACCTACCTCTGCCTAGTCAAAGCAACGTCAATTTTAACTAAGCCCATTTTCCTCTTTTGTGATTCCACTTTTACCACACTCTGCAAAAAATCTAAATTTTCTGCCAGGAAAGGAAGCAACCCACAGGCTCCTATGTAAGACTTTCCCCAGTTTCTCACCCTGGCCCAATGTCAGACTTCACCCCATGAGTCAGAAGTTCTTCAGAAATTGAATTAGTTGGCAGTTGCCTGAATAAAGACACTAAAAAGCAGTCAGGACTTTAGAAGCAAACCCAATGGCGAGGGGAATAAAATTCCCTTCGTGATCCCTCTACCACGAGAGTTGTCTTTGATATTTCCTGAAGCTGCTATTTAGCATTTTGGGGACTTCTAACTAGGGTTGAATCTAAACCTTTTACACAGCACAGACTTTGTACATCTAAAAGGAAGGTTAGCAGCCATTTTGGCCTCTTCAGGGACCTGCCTGGAAGAGCCCCATGGGGTACGGACATGGAGGGAAGACAGGTCCAAGAGATTTAGTTTGTGATCCCACTCAAAGGGACCTCAGTGGGCTGGAGAAATGAGTTAACAGGAATCTCACAAAATTCAATAGAGAGAAATGCAAAATCCTCTACCTGGGCAGAGATAACCCCATGTACCAACACAGCACACGGAGGCCAGACAGCTGGAAAGCAGCTCTGCAGAAAAGGACTTGGTGAGGAGCTGGCGGGCAACAAGTTGACCACAAGCCAGCAACGCATCCTCGCCATTGCAACATCAGCCATTCTGTAATTTTGTTGTCCTTGGCAAGTTTTCATGTCCCCGTGAAACATTCTCATGTGATGTTTTCCTCAATCTTAGCGAAAATTTATCAAGTGCCACTCTTGCCAGCTGGCTGAGGCGAGAACAGCCCAGCCATCAGAAGGGACTTGCACCCCCCCCTCTGTCACCTGTTTTTAACTGGGGCGGCCTCATGCAAATCTGTGATGCTTCCCCACGGGTTACTCTGTAATGCAGATCTTAAGCACCACGAGCATACGAATCAGAACATTTGTGAGTACAATAAGCCTGACGGAGAAGTTATGATGCAGTGGACTGATCAAAAGCTGTCTTTCATTGTGCAGCTGAGAATACTGCAATTCGAGAGAAATTAAAGTCTTCAAAGTTGTGGCTGTGCAGCTTAGCAGATGGGCTTCTTCAAAGATTCACTATTAGTCTAACAGAAACTATAAATACCGGAGTGTGATTTGAACAACCAAAACACACACCTGCTGGTTTAAATCCATCAGAAATATGGTCAGCTCTCTGCAGCAAAGGCAATGGAAAAAACCCTCCCTGCTGGCTAAAGAAAGCCATATTAAGCACCTTGTCTTGCTAGGTGGGACACAACGGTTGTTTTCACCATATAAATGATCAGAGCATATAGGAAGTAATTCAATTTCATGACATTTTTAGAAAAAACACCAATGCAAGCACATTTTTATACAGAGGTCATCATTCTGAGGAATGAGGAACAATAAAGGCCTGGGATTATCCTACAGTTGAAAATTTCAGACTCCAGTACTGGTCTTCATCCTCCTTTCCCTGCACATTTCACGTCTCTGCTTCCGGTGCTCAGATGACTTTTAGGCTGAGACCCACGAGAAAACAGCTGATTGTTTTAGGGTTGAAAATGCAAAGCAGCAGTCTGTTACATACAGAAAGTGTATGTAACAATCTGGGATCCCTAGATATACCCAGGGCAGCCAGATGCCAACTGAAAAGAAACCTGATCACCATGGACTTCTCTGAAATCACCTCCCACATGGGGCTCAGAAGAGCCCACGCTGAGAGCCATGCTGCCATGGTTCCACAGCTGTCAATGCCCTCACCACCAAAATTAGCACTAGCTGCAGCACTCGCATGTGTTGAAATCTCACCATCAACTGTGGTAGCAATATAACCCCACAAAATGGCAAAACCTATACCAAGGGGACAAAGAGTAAAAGCAGGGGAACAGCCATGTAGGGTATTTGTTTATATTGGACCTTCCTCTGTGTGGGTGCAGAGGCTTTTGATAAAGAATGGACTTGATGTTGATGGATGGGGCAGTAATTTCTACCAGACCAGACTGCTCCCAAAGCAAGGGAGGGTGACGTTAACTCCTGCTGGGCTCACTGCAATTCCTCTGGACATCAATGTGACCGTCTGTTCTTCATCCTGCCTGAGAGTGTCCATTGCCAGAGACCACTGCTGAATGAGAAAAATGCTTTTTAGAAACAACTTCATATCTCTAGCACAGTCGTGAGTCACTTCCACAGAAGATGTGGCCCGTTCCCTGTTGCCCGCATATGGTTACACGCAGCAGCAACTGACATCTTGGGCAGCAAATACAGAGAGAACTTCTTTCAATCCTGCTCAGCCCTCGCCCCACATGTCTGTTTTCAACTGCTTTGCTGTGTCGTTTCCATCAGCAGAGCTCTTCTGTGCAGTGATTTCCAGTGTTTCATCTCTTGGTAGCTGGTTGAAGTTTAGACTTAAATATTTTAGTTGATGTTTAGTTTGCTTCACTTTGTTTTCTCCTCACCACTTTTCTCTTGATCTTCTGCTGTTCTTCCTTTCCTTCCTAAGTCCTTGCTATACCACTGATTGTTAGGCCTCAGTCTCCTTTGAAACCAAAGGGAGTTTGCCTAGAAAATTATGGCTTTCCTTGCCCAGCATGTGTCATCCCTCTTACTCCTAAAAAAAATATAAAACTGAAAAATGTAGATATTTTTCCCCCTCTCAGAGATGTATTTTGTGCCAAAAGGTCCAGCATCAGTGCCTTGTTTATACAGCACAGCATCTCCAAGAGTCTGCTGGTGAGCTCTGGATGGATGCCTTTGTGCAGTGCCCAGGGTAAGACTGTCCCATCTCTGCACTTCCTACATTTTAGACCACAGGAGACACAGACGGCGGGTTACAAAGATGCAGTCACAGCTGTTCCATATGATTCAGACAGATACATTCCACAGGTGGAGTCTGGAGGAGCCTGAGATTACACAGATCTTCAGGTTTTGGGCGCGGAGAAGTTTACCCACAGTAACAGAGGAGTCCTGCACACAAACACAGCTCATGCTCTAACTCAGCTAAGATATCAGCTTGGTGCTGTAATGGAGAGGTTCCCTATTGCTGAGAGGCTAAATCCACCTGGATAACTACAGCGTTTCTGATCTGAGCTGCCTTGCATCCCGTGGGCTCAGCAGACTTGCTCCTCCATGGCTGTGAAAGACCACACAGGTATCTTCTGCCACCTAGGACAAGCAGCCCTTTGGCTGCAGCTCTCCATCTGTATAACAGAAATAAATTGCCCTCTTATTTTTTAGAGGTCTTATAAGCATTGGCATTTTGAAGATTTTTATACAGTCAATTACTATGGTAATATAAATATGATTGATAAAAATAATGTTTATTAATATCAGTAAAGTTGCAGTAAATGCTGTCAGGCCTCACTGAGCCGCAGACATTGAAAATTCAGAGCTTTATGTTTGATTTTATAGCTGGCTGAGAATTAGTTGTCTCTAAAGCCTGAGACGTGGGACGCCAGGCACAGTAGGAGCTCTGTGACTTCGCCCTCCCACCTCTAGCCATGACTGCTGACTTTCATGCTCATACACGACACAGCTCAGTGTATGCTGCTGTGCAGGTTTTTGCAGCAATCCCGGGGGAAAGCAGAGGCCTCCATTTGACAGGGAAGAAAAAGGTAGCAAATTATTGGGTAAGATAAATTTCCAGCAAGACATATCTCATTGTATTAACCTGGATTATACCTGATTGTAAACACAGGTCACAAGCACAGGGAGGCTGTTTGGTGCCTGAGGGACGGAGGTGTTTTCCCTGTCATGTGAGAAAAAGGAGAGAAGGAAAAAACCCCTGTTCTGGTTTATGTATAGCCAGGCAGTTTTCACACATACCCTCATCTATCAGGTTTCTATGGCCTGGGGCCGAGAGCTGCTGTGTCTGTTGCTGTACTGGATCTCCCATTCCAGTCCCCGTCCCCATGATGCACCTTCTCTGGCTGACACCATCATTCTGCTCCTTGACAGGGAGCAAGTTTCCAATAAACATGAGTCAGGCTTTTTTAGCTGGGGTTTTAATTAATTTTTGTTTGGAGCAGCTTTGTCACAGTTCCCTATGCTCGTGCTGGGATTCCTTATTAAGGGTATCACAAGTGGGGGGGGGAGGAAAGAAAGGAAGCTTTGTGCAAACAGTGTAGGCAGAGAAAGCAAATGAAATTGGGTATTTAAACCCAAAGCTGTCTGTTCCCTTTGGAGGAAAAGAAGAAGAAGAAGAAGAGGAAGAAGAAGAAGAAAAAAGGCACATGAAGAAAAAGCCCAGAAATTCCTTCCTGAAGAAGGGTTTATACGTGTAGCCTTCAGACTCCCACAGCACGTGATTGCGTTTGGAAGGTGAGCACATGTTGCTTTCACTGCAAAGGAAAGTCAGCACGACACATGAATAAATTAGCAACTGAATTAAACTAAATTAGCAATTGCTTCTATAGAAAAAGAAAGATATCTTCCTTTTCTCTGCATAAAGAGACATCTCTGGACCTGAAGAGATCTAGTCTTCTATCTAAACTCCTTGAGTCAAAAGCCATCACAGTGACTCATTTCAAGCAGTGTTATTCTAGCAGTGCGCTATTATAAGATATACTCTACATTTTCTTTGGCTATTGGATTTTACACACAGCACATGCCGTTCCCAGCAAACAATGCAGACACAGTTTCAATATGAGCTGAAATAAATGCTGCTTTTTTTTTCTTATTGTCTTCTAGCTATTCTGTTTAATAAAATAGTTGGGATTTTTTGGGGGCACTTCTTCTATACTGACAATAGCATTCTCAGAACAGAAAGGGTAAAAAAATCTGCTTGCTTCAGGAAGATATATGTAGCAGTGGGGTTCCCTGTTAATTTTCATTGAGAAGTGGAGAGAGAAGGTTTGTTTACGAGAACAAGAGCCCTCAGTGGCTCTTGGAAATGTGAAAGTACATCCCAAGCATAACCAGTAATCTTTGGAGGTCACACTTGGTCAGTAATACTTGCCCGAATCCAGTGCGCACAGAGCAGGGTAGAGGGACCACTTTAATTTCAGTATCCCTGGAGAACCTATAAAGTCTCATCTAAAGTTCATCATTCCTCAGGCTCCGTTTGCTTCACAATATTCAACAATTGTGCATCCCATAAATCAGTAAGTCTTGATGTGATTTGAAAAGCCCTGGCTGGAGTTTTTAAGAGAGCCGTCTGTGTTGTTTTGGCTCTCATCCCTGTTTCCAGATGGTAACATGCATTTAAAGACATTGCATACATTTCCACCCAAAACACAAACAAATAAACAAAACCTGTGCTAAAAGTGTTTCGACATTTACAAAATCAAGTACCAGAAGTTAAGAAATGTGAGAAGGCACATCACCGTGCAGCCAATTCACAGAATATTCATAAATTAGAAAACTGAAATTAGTCTTAAACACTCTTTGCCCCACTTCTCCGAATTTCTTATGCATGAGTGATTAAATTTGTATGCAGGTTTCACAAGTTCCTGCAATACCTCTCATATCTATCCATTAGATTTTTTTTTCTGGTCCAACCCTAGCTTTTTCACAGCAACAGCACAGCAGCAGCTCTCAATCAACTTCAGCCCGAAATACATCAGTATCTTTGTCTTCATCTTGTTTCCAGTGGGTGATTATTGCAGAAGTCTCATCACCAGCCCCAAGACATTGTGTCCTCCACGAAGGCTTGCAAGCCCCTTCCCACCTCCCCAGCCTGAAAAGCCACCCCATTCCTTGGTGGACATCCGAGTCCACCTCTGCGCTTGTTTTGCACATGGTTTTGCTTCATCTGCACAAAGCCAGCCCAGGTCAGCAATAAGCATTAGATACTCAAGGGACTTCTTTCCCACCATCTCTCCCTGGGGCAGCTCTTTGCCTGCCTGATATTACTTATATATTAAAGGCTTATCCCTATTCTGTCCTCTCACAGCCATACTCAGGGCAGCCTCGGGGCAAGTCTGGACAGATTGAGTACACAATTTCGTAGAAATGCTAATCTGCAGCGTACAGATACAAACTTCTGCTTCCTGGAATACCCTCCCATCTTATACAGTTTAGCTTTTGTTTATGATGCTGAACACAAATTTCCATAATGGCATTGATATATCACTGTCTACAAGTCATTACCATGACTGAGTTATTTATGTTCCTAAATATTTACGTATTCCATTTCAACCAGGAACTATTTATCAAACAAAGGCAATCACTGTGAAACAAAGTCAGCCTTTTGCTTGTGAAGAATGATCCAAATATAAGCACTCTCTTCCTTCTGACTACACATTAATCTTCTATGATACAAAAAGTCTGTCCCTTCTTCCAAGCCAGGAGCAGCAAAATGATTTCAGACTGCATTTTTGAAGTACTCTGTAGAAAATTGTTCTTTTGAGAAATCCTGGTCAACACATTTAATGCCATATGCATATTACATAGCGTGATAGATCAGTATTAAATGTACATTACAGCAGCATGAGAAATACCAGGATCAAACCAGCAGTACTCATTTATTTGATAACAATCTTGCCTTCAAATGGAAGTATTAGCTATTATTCTACATTCAAAAATCATCCTATTTCATTGGCTGAGTGGAGGTTTGTTTGGCTTTTTTTGTTTGGGGTTTTTTTGGTTTGTTTTTTTGGTTTGTTTTTTTGGTTTGGTTTTTTTTTTTTTTTTTTTTAATAAAGGGATGAAAAACACACCAAGAGCTTTGCAAAGGACCTGAGAATAAGACTGAATTCACTGGAGCAGGGCCCAGCTTTTGTTCTGGCTGAATGCAGTCTGCAGTCATCCTGCAGATTCTAAACCCAGCTGGACCCTCCAGGCTGATGTTGCTACTAATAATTTCAACAAGGTTTACTTGGATCATCACATCCAGCTTTCTGTTATTTCACCTGTTGTATCCAAATCTCCTCTCTGCAGAAAGACTCCCAGAAAACAAGAGACCTCCCGAGTGCACCCCTCTGTGCTAAGGCGAGACCACCCACACCTAAATCACTCCTCTAGGTTTTTATCTAGCCAGTTCTTAAAAATCTCAGAAATAGAAGCCCATCAACCATAACACCAGTGATAACACACTCCTCTCATTATTAACAGCAGTGTTAAACTTTGCATTTATAATATATTATGTATTACATAGTATATATCATATTAAATAATATATATTACATATTATTTTAGACTTATTTTAAAAAGTAATCCTGGCATACGAACATTAATTCAGCAGTTGCTGGTACTTCAGCATATCTTTCTGGCAACTATGTTTAATTCTCCAGCTACGTCTCTCTGCATTAGGCCCTGGTCCTGAAATTACCCTTCATGAAAAGCAATGACACAAAACCTGTGTCTCTAATTAAAGTCACAAAAATTGAGAATGTTAAACATGCAAAACAGTCCTGCACAGAACTGTTCATGGTCAGATCAATCTCTGAGTTGTTTATCCCCATGAAATACTCTTTTACTGATTTGCATATGAGCGACATATACATTTCTGGCTTTTATTGTCATCATCTGTTTACTGACAAGCGGGAAACATAAAAGAGCTAAATTCAATGAATAAATTATTTGTTGTCAACAGTCCACCAAGCACTCATTTTCTGTTAAAACTAGAATACCATCGGTTAGCTTCAAAGGAATTTTTTTTGTCTTTTTTTTTTTTTTTTTTGGTCTTTTGAATGGACGGAATTTCTAGAGTCAATCATTTAAAGGAAACAAAAGGCCACAGAAAAACAATTGTGTCTTGGGCGAAACAATGTGTGTCAGCCTAAAAGTAGCCACGGCTGGGGACGTTCCTTTGGCAGGCCCAGCGGC
This sequence comes from Gallinago jamesoni, assembly GCA_025769975.1. Classification (NCBI taxonomy): domain Eukaryota; kingdom Metazoa; phylum Chordata; class Aves; order Charadriiformes; family Scolopacidae; genus Gallinago; species Gallinago jamesoni. The sequence goes on from JAOQGH010000032.1 coordinate 50,558,547, forward strand.
GGGGCAGCAGCCCCTGCTTGCTGCAGGACCCCCCCGAACGGCACAACAAACAGCACCAGGGAGGCACAGGTTCTCCCGTAGCGACATTTTGTGCCACAGAAAATTGAAAACAAGGCGGCCTTTGCCGTGAAGGTCTGACATCAGTCCCTGGAGAGCCTCAGAAGTACAAAGCAGCAGATAAAACGAAAGAGAGAAGTCAATGGGCTTTGAAATCCTGGGAGCTGCTGCCGCCTCCGCCGCCTCGTAGAGGCAGGATGAGGTGTGTTTGTGGTGGGAAGCCACGGCCTGTGGGGCTGAAAGAAACACTACCCTGATGGTACATGGGCAGCATTTCTTCCAGCTTTGTGTAAGCCTGTATTGCTCTATGGACAGAAGCCCTAAGAAACAGATAGTGCCTTCCACTGCCCCAACAATATGGTGCAAGGGGTTTGGATTATTTTATCCAAGATGCCCTTAGTGAAGCGAGAACCCAGCAGGCAGGGGTGGATGAGCCGTGAGACGTGACTCAACAAGAAGTAACAGCTTTTCCAGCAGCAGCACTGATGTCTCTACCAGACTCAGAAAGCCACATCGCCACCAAAGCACCTTGGGGCTCAGCAACCCAAGTTCAGCCATGCCTGTTTGTTAGTTTTAAAGCACAGGCACATAGTCATAATAGTCAAGTAAGTTTTTAATTACAACCCAAATCTATTAATAGATCATTTAATTGCTCTTTATCTCCTGCAGGGTACGGGCAGCTGAGCTACCAAACCATCTCAGGGCTATTTTAGCCAGACTCTCTTTGCACAGAAGTAGGTGAAGAAAAATTACATGACCTGACCTGACATGACATGATTCAAGAGACGAGTTGACATGGTGCTCAGGGATATGTACTAGTGGTGGATTGGTATTGTTTTGGGTGTGGTGTGGGGTTTGTGTGGGTTTATTTGTTCGTTTGTGTTTGGGTTTGTTGGGTTTTTTTTTATTTTTTTGTTGTTGTTGCTGTTGTTGTTTGGGGTTTTTTGTTGGCGGTGGTGGTGGTTTTGGGTTTCTTTTTCATTGGTTGGACTAGATGATCTTAAAAGGTCCCTTCCAAACTAGGTGATTCTGTGATTCTGTGACCTGTCCACGTGGCTCAGCCTCAGCCAGAAACCAGCAGGTAAGGACAGCTTTCCTTAAGCTGTTAACATTAGTTCTGTAAAATGACTCCTGTCTTCATCCTGGCTTAGCAGGTGGATTGGGAACAGCTGAAAACTTAGATTATGTGGATGCTGCTTGTTAACTTCTTTTTTTTTCCTAAATCTGGCTGGAAAAGGAGGATTTGGGCTAGGCAAGAGACGGGCACAGGCCATCTGGAGCCCTGCCATGCAATGCAGAGACGCGTTATGCCATCCTCATTAGCAACACACTAAACCAAAAGGTCTTGGTCAGACTCCTTGGCTCTCAGTGACCAATTAACAGTTACTGCTAATGAAGAGCTGAGTTTTATAATAACATAGTCCAGGTCCCATTTCTCTTGTATTGTGTGCTTAATGCAGGGATTTCTACTCTGTTCTAAATCTACTTTTCAGGAACTAAAAACCCTACATGCTTTCTCAAGCCCACAAAGTAATTTTGTTTGTTCTGGTAAAACAGCAAAGGATGAAGCAGGCTTATCTGTAAACAATTTCTTTTTCTTTTATCAGTTCTACATTTTTCACAGATTGCTTGTCACTGTATCAGAAAGGCAACGCTTTAAAAAAAAAAGAAAAAAGAAAAAAGGAGCCTGACTCATGAATTGGACTGCTGAGATAACACTGCAGAAATGGGTTCAGGGAAAAAAGGAAAAAGCAAGATAATGTATCAGAAGCTCAGCTTTCTGGAGGTGCAGCTTGTATTATTTTGTGGTCCTAAAATACCTTACACTTTAGATAACTTTTAATTAAAAAACAGCTGCCACGAAGCCAACCAGACTGTAATACATGCAAAAAAGAGGATGCTAGCGGTGCATCCCAGCAGCTGCGAGGAGGAGTTCTCTGATTATCTCTTGCCCCTTAATTTGTCAACTGTTAAACCCCAAACTCTCAGCGCACATCCCTAAAGCGTGCGCGTCAGTATATATGCATAAATGGAATGCTTTTAACAATCTTTCAGAAACCTCCGAGCAGAAACGGGTAATTCAGCTCTGGCTCATCTCTTTCTTCCAATGCACCCGGTGCTCTCCGTGGGTGCAGGGCGAGCGGGGAGCACTGGGGATGGCCCCAGATGCCCAGCCTCTTCCCGCGGATGTCAGCGCCGGGCAGGCAGCCGCTGCCATGGCAGAAGTAGGGCAGGTATGCCCTAAATGCAATTAATTAGCCTGGCTGGTAAAGCTAACGTGCTCCCCTTGCAGAGTCGGTTTGCCTGACTTCTCCCATACCCATCAAAGCTGCCCTTCACCAGGATTTTAAAAATATGGTTTAGTTGTGCGTTAAACTGGGGGCCATAGCCCATTGCCTCTGCCCCACAGACAGCGCGAGACTCCCCTAGAACAAAGGTTGTTCGAGCAGCAGGGAAAGTTTTCTGGTTAATCACAAGTGGTAAATTACAGATGATTAAAATGATGAGTCTACTTATTTTTAATGGAAATGCATTTAAATTTGTTTTTTACATTTTTAATAGAACCATCAAAGTTGTTCAAAAGTGCCGTGACACATTTTGCAAAAGTTACTGGGACAGCATCTTCCCTTTAGTGCTTTTTTGGGTCATGTGTCTTTTCCAGGTAACATCAAGAATGTTTGCAATGAAAAGAGGGAGTCAAAATCCTTTTTAATTTTTTATTTTTACCTAAGAAACACATCTGAATTTCCTTCTCACCTTTCACTGCCTATTGAGGTAACATATATCACTGCTTGTTGGGACAGCTTTCTCTAAAGGTGAGGAAAAAATTATTATTTAAAATAATGACCTAAAATTAATAATTCACAGTAGTTCATGTTGACACTTTAATGGAATTATGATGAAAGGGGAAATAGAAATTATTCTCTTAATAATTGGAAGCAGTTACCTCAGTTTACACATTTATGGAATTAATTTCCTTATATCAAATTTAAAAATATTTTAAAAGCACAATATTAAAAATTAGAATATGTTTAAAGTATATTATATAGTTAAATTATAAAGAGATATTATACTGTATTATATACTGTATTATATAGTATATTTATATTTTAAAATACTCAGTTATTGACATTTAAAAGCTTGAAAATTGAAGAAAGCATGTTTTCATCCTTATAAATTCATGCTGAATTTAGGTTTCAGCGCGGTTCAGTAGGTTCAAAAGCAATAAAGCAGCCCTAGAAAAAATGGGACAGTGGCTTAAAAAGAAGAGACTATGTGAACAGATTTTTTGCTTTTCAGACTGCTTTCTGGCTTTTATATTTTTATGATGCATATTGCTCTCAGTCCACCTGAGTGGACTACAGGAGCTACAGTTCAGCCCTTGACGTGCTGTGGCTTCTTCATGATGAAGGAGCGAAACAGCCACCACCAAGGAGAAAACACGTCCTGCCACAGCAGCCTCCAGCGCCGGGGGCTGACAAGCAGCACCGATCAGAGGAGGAGCATCCATGAGCTAAATGAAGAGGAGAGAGAGAGAGAGGAGAGGATTCTGGCTGAAAGCCTGCTCAGTGCTTCTTTTCAGATGCTGAACAAAAAGAAATTATTTTTCCTATTATTCCCAGAGACACACTGGTACAAAAATCTTTGTCTTATTAAATTCACACTGATTTTCCAATCTTGTCATGCTGAAATTTGAGCTTTTCCTACTAAATCTGTGGCGGTTTCTCCCTCCCTTCTTCCCAGTTTCTAATCTATGATTATATTTTTTTTGTTTGTTTCAGCTGAAGGCTCTGGTTACACCCTGCCCTGGCTGGGTGAATGATTTATACCCCCCAGTTCAGGAGTAGCTTCTCACCGCCACCTCCCTGGGAAAAACTGGCACCCTTTCAAATTGTCTGCCATAAACTGCTCATCAGACTGCTCCCTAACCTGATTCAGTCAAACCCATCAGGTTCAGCTAAAATGAGTTAATATTCACTTAAGCAAAGCACCCACCCGGTGCTGACCCAGGCCAGGGAGTCGTCAACCCCAGACTCTTTCCCTCTCCATCACTGCTCTCACCCTACCCTCTCCCAGAGATCAGCACCTCCTCAGATCTGTCACTTTAACTGCTGGTTTTTTTTCTTAAACTGGCCCAAAACAGAAACAGGATGGCCACAGGTTGGAACAAGCATCCTCACAGGCAAGGGCGGGTGGCAGCTGGAGTCACTTCACCTGGACCTGCCATTGCTTCAGCAGAGTTGTAGCACATCTTCTAAACTAGAGTGCTCTGAGGGATCCTGGCTGTGGGTCAGCGTTGGGGTAACAGGATTTTCAAGATCCCAAATTGCCCAAACACAGGCCCCTCAAGGAGAAATTGGAAATGTTTTAGTTGCCTCTACAGAAGCAACATTCCCCTTCTCTTGCGTCCATCCAACACAAGAGTAACTGGATTTTAACGATCACAGAACTCAGCCTTTGGCACAAGCAGCTGCTTTTAAGATGAATTTGCATATGTATATTTTTAACAGAACAGTCACCTTCATTCTTTAATTATTTAAGGGCTCTTGGATGAATCTGTCACTATGACACTTTGCTGGGAAAAAGAAAGAGAAAAGCCTTAAGAGCTGATGATGCTGACTGAAAGACCTGATGAAACCTTGCTGCCCAGTAAATACCCTATCGCCATTGCCAGTAACAGGCCACAGACATCACACTGGCTTTGCCAGGTGGCAGGAGTGGGGCTTGTCAGGCTTTGCCCAAACCCACCTTGGCCTGCCTGGGGCTTTGTTTTAGTTTGTTTAACCCTAACATCATTTTTTTCTAATGACCAGGTGGCTAATTCCTACCTTGGCTGAATAATCTCTCCGTATATTTATTGAGTATAACCACAATTAGTATTACAGGAAAAGTCAAATTAATAATACAGATGAAATTGTTATATTCACAGTTCTATCTTCCCACTCAACCTATAGCAATTAGATCTGGGCCAGTACTAAGTCTTTGATTAGATTGTTCAGATCTCAAGTACGCTAGCAATACATTCTTTCCGCGTGAGCTTTTTTAACTCTTCACCCCTAAAAAGGGATGTTAAGTGTAACACTGAAGGTGCAGTGGCTGTTTATAAGACAGACAGCTCAGAACTGCAATGGCTATTTCTGTGTATATGGATAGTGGTACGGTGAGGCAGTAAAGGAAAGGACCATAGTTATTATTGAATCCCAGAGAAAGAGGATTTGGAGAAAGGAGTGAATTCTCTCTCTGGAGTTCAAGAACAAAGTAAGATATCCCTAAATCTCTAGAAGTGAAAGGTATTTAAGAAGAGTTATGACTTTGTACTTTTCCCTGTTTTTGTGGTCTCTGTCAATAGTTATATTTCATTTAGTCAGACGTACTTTGTAATTTGTATTTTGCGTGTTTGCAGACTTACCTAATATTGCATTCCCATAAAAAAGTCCAAGACAGCCAAAGGCGGCATCCAACAGCTCTTCTCCTGCTACTACCCAACAAGTCCCGTTCAGTCTGGGTTACTTGCTCTGTATCTTACAGATCCATTTTTAGCACGTCCACTTCTGACAGTAGCTCCTCAATATTGCCAGGCCAGGCTGTACTTATTCAGCTGCTTGCCCCAGAAAAGAGGAATCAGACTTAAATCTTTACTCTAGGGTTCCTTGCAGTTTAAACCAAAATACCAAAGGCGTATGCTTCTCCAACTAAGGCATGGATTTCAACTTGTGATTCTCTCTGCTACAGTGTAAAATAGCTATAAAAAATAGCAAACGCTTAGCTTTGTGATCCATGTTCTGTGCTTGACAGTCAAAAAAGGAAATTGTTCTCATACTTGCCATTCCATTCCTGAGCTATTTGTTCTTGCTAACTTTTGCAGTGCTTTTTTCTTCTGCTGAAACCATGATACGGCAGAGGAAAAAACAAGCCGTGCTGCCAGCACTGAGCAGGCAGAACACACATCACTGGGGAAAAAAAAAAAAACACCTGAAAAATACAGTTAAAACAAGAAATATCTCCAAAGCTTGATCGGCACAGAACAAATACCTGGAGGTATATCAGCAGAGGATCTGATTCTCTGAACAGTTATCCTGGAACAACCCTTAGCGCAGACATCATGGCTTCATCTGCATCGTGTTGGAAAAGCAGGCTTGCAGTCGGATTCGCAAGCTGTCACAAGCACACACACCCTGGTCTGCTCTCCGTTTCTAAAATATGTCTTGATGCACCATAGCAGTTTCCAGCTAGTTTAAAACTCCATCCTCCTCCATCCTTAGCTCCACTGTTAAATGTTTACCGACAAATTCACCCACCCTCCCATGTACCTCTCCCAGCTGGATTAAGGCCCCAACTCCACTCCATGAAGTTTCCCAGACTTTAAATATTTATTTTCGGTTTCTTCATTATACTTCAGGCGACAATGATTTTATTCTCGCCTAATTATTATTCCAGACAGAACCTAAAAAGGAAAGACTTCTCACATCAAAATCTGGAAGATCAGTCCTTAGACCCACTTACCCACACGCTGAGGGCTACCAGGAACAGTCTGCCCACCCAGCAAACCTCCCAGCTCCCTCCTGTATGTTCGTTTCCATTCATCTTAAAGAGCATATGATGAAAACTATCCAATATATATAAGGGAAGGAAAAGAAGGGAATATACGCTTTCAGAAAGTTGTCAGGATTCATTGCTAGAAATCATTAAGAAAGGCAAAAGAGTGGAAGAGCTATGCAGGGGTTTTTCCTGCTTCTCAGCAGAGACACTTGGTGGCTGGATTTGTACAGCAACATTAACGAGGTATTTAATCACTGCTAGGGCGGAGGAAATCACTTGTAGTGTGGACAGACATAATGCATGTTAGATGAACGACTGAAGATAAATTTAGGATGTGTGGAAGCTGCAAATGAGCACAAGAACTTTATGTCCAGGTGTGTAGACCTGACAATTACTGTCTACCTCGTGGGACAGTCCACAAGCATCTTCTCTTGGTGCAGCCTGAGGTCCCTCCTGGCTGGAGAGGGGCACTGTCAGGCTGCGAACAGGTCCAGGTTTAACAAAGGCAATGCATCTACATGGGACTGCACTGCAGACTGGCCCCAGCCTCAAGCCATTCCTAAAGCACCCATCTTGGGACAGTAAAGATAGTATGAAACATCCTTTTATTTTATTTTATTTTATTTAAATTTTTCCAAATGAGAAGCAGCCCACTACTTCTGTGCATATTAAGAACCTGCAAGTATATATACATAACAGAGCCTGCAGAAATTATGATCTTCTAATCTAAAGGAACATCTCTAGGAAGGCCAAAATCAAAGTGACTCGTGGAAATTTATAAAGACTGCAGAGACTGGTTCTTACATAATTGAATAACACTTTGTACAGAACAGAGTAAAAATGTGGGGTAAAGTGAGATGGCCATCAAGGGCTCCGGGAAAGGAGCAGCAGCTCAGAGCATGGATTCTTTTGTTTAATTAGGTCACTCAAAATAGCTCTTGCGAATGAGTTGGAGGATGTCTCTTTTCTTCTGAGCCAACAAATCCATATGGATCCAATAATTTGGGCAGGACTGTAGTTTTGCTGAAGATATTTTCTAAGGCCTGAAGATGTGTGAGCTTGGAAGAGGTGGGCAGGTTTCTGAGTGAAATGAAAGCAACTCGGGTTGCAAAAGGATATATCGTTTCTTTTCACATGGATATAATTTTGCCTCATCTATCCAACAGCACCTGTGTTTCTCCCTCCTGTGCTAGAAAGGTATTCTTTGATCCACCAGCAAATTGACCTCACGCTGGTTAAAGTGTATGGCTTCCTTACCTTCAGGGGAAAAAAAGAGAAATCAAATTTTCTTCAGAAAGTAGAAAATTATAGCAGAAAAAGAAAAGGAAATCAAACATTTACAACAAACTTTACATGTGGCTCTGTTATGAAGACTGATCAGCCCTGAGTATCCCTGCAGCATCAAAACTGCACTTGCATTTAGAGATCCCACAAACACAGCCCTTCTCATCGACTGTTTGGTTTTGCTTCCAGGCAGCAGAAGGCATTCCGGAGATTTCCTTCCCCTGAATCAGTAAAAACCATCTCAGAATCACTAAAAAGAGCAGCTAAAAAACTGCTACAGGAGCTGAAAGTGTAATAAATCACACAGCTAAGCCAAGGGAAAAAAGTGTTTGCCTCCTCTTGTGAGCAGTGACAAGCAAAAAAACACAATGCTCTTGGAAAAGTACCTTTGTCCACCCCAGCTTTGGCCCTGGTCCCTCTTCTCTGCCACCATCTCTGGTGGATAAAAAGGGATTTTTTAAACTTCTAAAACAAATTGGTCCTGCAGTCCTTGCTGCTGCTGTAATATAAAAAAAGAACACCAAAAACCCACACAACAATTCCTGAGAAATGTACCAGCTAAATCCTTAAAAGTGGAAGGAAATGCTCCCTTTGTTGTAGTAAAATGTCAGCCTGATGTGTGACTGAAAAAAGTCAAGACTAACAACGCTTATTGCCAAGCCACAAAAATGACCGAAATTGTGTTTTGTAGCTAGTGCACCCACAGACACGTACTTTAGTTTTATAATAAATGAAGAATTAGGGCAAAAGGTATAGTTATCCAATGCCAAGTAAAATATTTTATTGGCATGTCTAATGCATTAAGGTTCTGTTTAATGTAAATACATGTATCAAAATTTGGCTGTTGCCAATAGCAGCAACAACAAACGGAGGGAAAGCTCGTGTGCCCTGTCACTTTACCAAGCCGCTTCACTGCCGCACTGGAATTACTTCTGATTAGCACAGGTGTGACTGAGAAGAAAATGAGGCCTCATCTCCAGCCTGGATCTAAACATATTGCTGGTGCTTAACATATAAGATAAGTAAAGTTAAGATAGACAAATTTTCTTCCTCTATACAACCACTTTTCCTAAATACATCCTCCTAATGTCAGGCTCCCTGATGAAGTAAACACAGTGTGAGTCATAAGCTTCTTTAAATGCAAAGCCACTATACAGAAGAAACTGAAAATGACTTTTAATTTGCTCCTTAATGATACTGAAGAGCACATATCTGTAAGATGACTGAGCCTGACACCTGAGGCAGAAGCACAGATGCAGTTTCTTATTGTCTGTAAATCATCACCCATTCAGTATTTCTTATTCTAGTACCTCGCCTTAGCTTTTTTTCTCCCAGAATTCAATAAATCATATCATGAGATTTAATCATAGTCTTCTGTATGAGTTATGAAATAATCATTGTCTGCTACATTATTTCTCCTTGATAAATTTGTTGCATAGTGAAACTCCATACAATGTCCTTTGCTGCAAATAGCTAATTCTTTATTAACAGAAAAACAACAGCAGCAGCCCACAATAATCTTTCTTACTATGCTTCAACACCCCACAAAGTCCTTGGTGTTTCTTGTATTGCGAAACTCAGACACACGAGAGGGAGACCTCTCATACGACTGCCAAGAAAAGAAGAAAGCTGATGGGCGAGGCAGAAAAGGAAACATTTATTACTGGAGGTTAAACCTGAAATTTAGTATCATGGTATAGAAAATTTATTCCCTTCCTGGGACCAATTTCTGGAGCTGATCCAAAGCACAGTGGCCTCTGTAACTGAAGAGGAAAACCAGATTACCCAAGTGCTGCTTGTTTGTCCTAATCATCTTCCAGGACAAAGAGCAATCTCAGAGCTTGCTCCTCTCCCTGTCTGGACCCACAACCTGGAGCCCACGTCTCCAGCCTGTCCAGGTGCCTCTGGATGGCATCCCTTCCCTCCAGCGTGTCGACCACACCACTGAGTCTGGCGTCATCAGCAAACTTGCTGAGGGTGCACTCTATCTCACTGTCCATGTCTCCAATAAAGATGTTGAACTGCACTGGTCCCAGTACAGACCCCTGAGGAACACCGCTCGTCACTGGCCACCAATTGGACATTGAGCCATTGACCACAGCCCTTTGAGTGCAGCCATCCAGCCAGCTCCTTATCTACCAAGTGGTCCATCCATTCAATCCATTCGTTTCCAGTTTTGAGACCAGGCTGTCAAGCGGGACAGTGTTGAACGCTTTGCACAAGACCAGGTAGACAACATCTGTTGCTCTTCCCTTGTCCACCAAGTCTGTGGCAGTGTCATAAAAGGCCACCAAATTTGTCAGGCATGATTTGCCCTTGGTGAAGCCATGTTGGCTGCCTCCAATCACCTCCTTATTTTCCATGTGCCTTAGCAGAGATTCTAGGAGGATCTGCTCCAAAACCTTGCCAGGCACAGAGGTAGTAGAAGTCTTACTAAAGAAAGACGGGAAAGACAAGTGTAGACAGCTAAATATTATTTACTAATCTCTCCTAAAATTCAGCTCAAGTTTCGAGACACTTACAACTTTGCTAAAGCCCTATCTGCCTCTCCAGCTTTGTTTCTGGAGGATGTTCTGGCCTCAGTTCTCTTTGTTCAGGCTCTTCTTGTTCCTTTAACTGCTTGGCTTACACTGCCTCATTCTACGTTCGTAATTTCATTTCTGTTGCCATTTTTGTCTCTGTCAGCTTCCCAATATTCTGTGTATTTTTGACCAGTTGTCAGTGGTTCCATGTTCTGTGCAAGTCAGGCGCTTTACAACATCAGAATCTTCTGAAAAATGGTTGTGTTCATTTCCCCAGACACAGTCCTGATCTAGAGTAAAAGATGGGAAGCTTGGAACATCAAGAGACTATTTAAAGGAACACCAAAATTAGCTGGTTCATGGAAATAGTCTTCAATTATGGACGGACAGAACAACTGGATGGATTTTTTTCCTTCTCCATTGCATCTCTAAAACAAATCATGAAAGGTACTTTTTGGCCTTGATTTTCCTCCACCACCACCACTACCTTAAAATTATTTTCTGCTACTGCAACTCCAATATCTTTAAGTAAGGTAGCACTGATTTATCCCGCGTGGGAGAGGAGGGACCATGGAGGGGATGAAACAGTCTCTCGTTTTAGCAGAAGACATTGCCACTGATTTCACTTTGTGGTGAAATCACAAGCCGGCTGTGGGTATCACTTGCATGCCACCATGGAATTAAAATACTTTGATGTCTGGTAATAAAAGATATAACTTACACAGATGCCCTTTCAAAAATCTGTTTACTAAAGAGGCTTGAAAGGTTTTCCTGCATCAACTGAAAAACCTTGAAAGAACCAGATGCCTCCTCCTTTCACAGCTACCATAAGACATCTGGAGAATCAAATAAGTGACCATGACATACAGCAACATTAAGCTCCAAGACTAAAACAAGGACTTGCAGAATGCTTATATTTCAACATACAATTTTTCTAAGATTTGCAAAAGAAGTTCTTATTTGCAAACTGAATTTTCATGGCTACACCACCCTTACATCAAATTTGCTAGAGCAGCATTTTATATGAGGGCAAGGAAACATGCATATACTTTATTTTTGGAAGCAGATGGGGCTTCTGCTATGCTAAAGAAGTAGCCAGTAGTTAAGCATTGTCAGTAGAGCTGAGTGCCAGACCCCTGCTCTGCTTTGGGACTACTCCTCTCCAAATTCAGCTCCAAAGCGGTCCCTGGCTCCCTCAGCGACAGCGCAGATCAAAGTCTGAACACAGAAATTCAAGGGGCAGCTGTGTTTTCCCGGGACAGCCTGTCCCTTTCAACGAGTATCTGACTGACAGTTTCTTGACAGGGGAAACAACCAACACAAGGTATTTGAAATAACATTTTCCTACAAATAAAACAACCAAATGAACACAAAATGAGAGTGATGAGATTGAAAGCTCATCTATTTGGGAGTAGTAAACAAAGTCAGTCTAAATTAGTGAAGGCTATCAACACACAGGTGAGGTACAAGTGGGGAGAGGCTGTGAATTTAGAGCTTAATTGTAACAGCTCTTGCAACTGTCTTTGTGCATCCTCCTGCCACCCAGAAAATGGAAGGTAATTTACCCTTCTTACCTGGTGTTTAATTCTTAGGGTGTGCACACAGTCAGTTACCTCTGGTTAGTAACATTTTGCAAATTCAGTCTTATTCATTTAGCAGTAATTAGGGCATCTCTCCATACGCTCGATACAGCACACATCTATGGCAGGAAACTTATCATACATTAAACTCCTGTGGCAGAAACTCTGTATTTTAATTGGGATTAAAATGTTATTTCAGCTTAGCGTAATTAACATTCACGGTAAGGTGACCAAAGGCCACTTCAATACTGAATTTAAGTGTTCACAAAAGGATTAAATGCTTTTTACTGAAATAAGTGCCAGTTGAGGCTGGGGGTCTACTGCAGACAAACCCCCAGAAATCAGCTACTCAGAAGGCATCACATGCAAGCACTCAAAGAACAAGCAGGTTGTGTGTGGTAGTTTAGCTCCTTCATGTTATCTGCTAAATTATGGTGTCCTGTTAAAAAACTTAACAAAGTTACGTAAGAAGTAGATTTGTAAGACACCCTCATGCTGACTTCTACTTAAGTATTTAATTAAGTATAAACTAGCTATGAAGCTCAGGACTTTGGGATAAATAAAGGTTAAAAAGAAAAGTAAATATCAAATGAAAATTAAATGCAATAAAGGTTATTTTTATTCATTGTGGTATTTTCCCAGGTTAAGCTTTTATGAATTTTGTAAATGGCATCATCTGTTAACTACTTAAGCCAGATAGCAACCTCTACAAAATATCCCAGTTTTACCAGAAGAACTATGAAAAATGAAGCGATACTGAAATGAAATGAAATTGTTCTCCCACTTAGGCAAAAGGACCCCTCCCTTACCTGCACACAGCCAGAGAAATGGACTTAAGTGAGGGTCTCTAGTGCAGGCTGGCATTTTTGGAAGCACATAGATACTTTGGAAGCACTAGTAGAATTGAAAATGCTTTCCCTAGTGGCTTCTCAAACCATATGAATACTACTGAAGAGTCCACCCTCCAGAAAGACACAGTTCTTCAATTCAAGGATGTCTGGAAAGCCATCTGCTCAGCATAGACTTGCGCTATGTATAATCAGACACCAAGATGCAGAAGCCTTTATGAAATAGCGATTTCCCCACAGGGTGACTTGTTAAGCCTGTGCCAGGGCACACACGCCTTGGTGAAACCACCAGCTGCTCCTCAGAAGACTGCGATGGCATGGTACAGAAGACACCCATAGTAAGCAATTCAGTGTGTGCTGTCATTACTATCGCTGCCTGGGGATTTTCTAACAAATAGTTTGGGCTTGGAAAGAAGTCTGCTTCTCAAAAGCCAAGCTACCTACTGAAATATAAACACCAATTTAAACAAAAATAGCATTACATTACCGAGACCTCTCTCTCGCTCCAGCGTGCCTCATGAACACCCCTGTGACAGGCACACTCATCTTGGATCCAAAAAAACTTTTTCCTGCTCTTCTGAGGTTCTTCTCTGATCGGCAGCACTGTCCTCACTGGTAGGTGGCTGGAATAAGTTTTCTCTGAGCTCCAGCATTGCTGGATGGAGGTCCCTGCCCCAGTGTGCCCAGTGCTTCCCTGCTGCTGGAGGAAGCTGCTGCTCACCTCTGCCAGCTGAGCCAATTGTGAGACTGTGTCACCCAAAGCTAACTGTTGCTCAAACAATGTCATTCTTCCTTATTAAAGTTAAAAAAGCAGCAACTGCATAAATGTCTAGTGCAAGAAGCCTCAGAGACCAGCAGCACGCAGCCAAAGGGCACTGGCAACAACCAAGACCTCCAGCCCAGCCTGAAGCAGGGCTACCACCTCCTGTGTTCAAGGATACAACCCCAGCCACTCTTCATGAGCTTCTTCCCAAGCTTTCTTACAGGAACTATTTTACTTTGTAGGCATAGTCAGTCAACCCTTGGTCCCTCTCCTCCATTCCAATTGAAAGAGTTTTTCTATATGACAATATACCTTTTTCATGTTCAGTTATATGATATTAAGAAAAGCAGCTCAAAAGGTAGAAACAGAGGACCAGCAAACCTAGAATTCAGTAGGTTATTATAATAATTTCAGGTTTTTCTAGGCCTTAGTAAGCTATTTTTAATCTTTCTCAGACTCAGGCATGATCTGCAGTAAATTACCTTAAGTTTCTGTAACCCAAGCAGATACCAATTATGTAGGCAAACACACCATTTTATGGTTACTATCCATTAATCCACTTGGTTGCTCCATCACTATTGATGCTCATCATCCTTGATGCTCATCTCCCCCTTTCCTTCCCCAAAGTTGTATTCAACAAGGCTGAACTATAAAGCCTTTCAGGTCTTATCTGCGGAAGACAAAATCCTTTAAAAAGCTAATCTCAGGTTTTGTTTCATTTGACACTAACACATTAAGCCTCCGAGAACTCTCAGTATTGTGCTGTCAGCTTACATTTCTCAGCGCTACAGGAGTGAAAAGATGAGAATTAAATGGCAAGCCAGGGCTCCTCCATCAGCACCGGTAGATAACCATGGTTCAATCTCACCTCTTCAGTGCATTTTTGAAGGCAGCTGAACAGGTTTTCTCCCTAGACGTGCAAAACTTTGATTTTCTATATAGCTGTAATTCATCCCTGCTCTGAGGTCCTGCCAGCACTGCATGTAACTCGCAGAAACTCCTTGGGCTCTTCAGTTGAGGCTACAGCTACCAGTTGACATCAATACCAGCCACATCCCAGGGAAACAGCAATTCTTAATGCTTTTCTTGGGCAGTGGTGGTGGTTGCTACCAGCCAGACAAGGCAGCTAGGCATATTTGCATTTGTCACTCATGACAACAACCTGCAGCTGATAAAAGATTGTATTTTCAGCTGGTTTTCTTCTGTTCAGACTGCTGTAACAGCATGGACACACTGTTCCCAGTTTCTCTCCACGTACAGTGCCCTCTACCCTGTGAGGCAGTGGGTGGTCCACGCTGCCCAAGTACATTTTTGACCCCGGTGGTTCAGTGGAACAGAGCAAACACATGCCAAATCCTTCCACGGCAGAAGAAAGAAAGAAATAGCTTCACTCCCAGTGCTGCAGATAATGGGCTTCTGCTAATAACTTGATTTTTTATTCCTAGACAGCTATTATAGTCTAACAGCAGTCAATCTTTAGTCTGCTTAAAAAGACATCTGACCAGGCAAATACCGTGGCCTCTGCTTGGCACAAATAAAAAAGCTGAGATCGGATTCATTTCATCCATTTCATTTGACCGCTCAAATTTTCCCCCTTGAACAGCTGCTTATAGAAACCTGGACCAGTATGCAAAAATATCACAAGCGGAGAAAATAGATAAATGTATTTAAATGGAGCACATTTGTTTAATATATATCTCTGTATACATCATATGCACTTGTATATATAATGCATAAAGCATCTGTATATAAATGGCTTAGATGTTCCTACAATCAGAATATAAATCAAGAATTTTTGTGATGGATTGTCCTGTGATGTTTGAAAGTCAGCCAGGTAGCTACAGGGAAGTCAAGAATTCTTAAATGAGTAAGATTCTTAATGTAAACAAGAATAACTCATTCACAATGCATTTCTAAGTAAACTACCTATACCTACACATACATACACACGCACACATATAAAATGCCAAGAAAAAGACGCACAGACACAGTCTATGCAACAAACTAACCTGTTTGCATTTTTTAATAGGAAAAAAAAATCTCACAGAGTTAATAATCACTGAGTGCATAATGCCCGTCATATTCCTTTGAGACCTCTTTGTAGGATTTTCAGGCTTAGAAACACTGATTTCTTGAGCAGTGTTTATAAAAAACAGGGGAAAAAACTTTCTGCAAATATTTACACTAGTAAAAAGAAAACATGAAGCACTTCTTGCAAGCTTGATAGTCCCTTAATGTATCATGTGTTTCTTTAAGCAAAACAAACATTCAAAAAGCTATGTTTGCTGCTACAATGAAAAACACTGGTGTCTCCTGAAAATGTGTCCCAGCATTCTCTCCCAATCCAGAATGAGTTCTAGTCTAATCACAGATCACATTACTGGGTAGTTTACTTTAACTTGCAAAAACTAGCAATCCTCTTTCTACAACACCTCACAATGAAATGCTTACTCTGTGTAGGAATAAACGATGCACCAGTGGGTTTGAAATTGTACTTTAACGAAAACAGTGTCTGGATTCTAAGGCTGCTGTAACTTTTATAGCATCCACATTAACAAACAAAACAGTGCTATGACTAATTTTTTGTGTTAGACTCAATCTTTTTGTTTACACAACTTAACCTGCATAGATGGAGCCTGGATGACAGGGAGCTTGTAGAGGACATGGTACAGCAAGGCTTTGCAAGCATTTTCACCACATGAGAACTTCACTCCCTCTTATCCTAGGTGATTTCTAGCTTCCTTTTCTATTCCTGAAGAGTACCTACAGGGAAGAAACAGATTTGGGATTTTTTTTCTCCAAAGAGGCTGTAGAGACAGGACTGGTTTTCCCTGTGATATGGACAGCCACACCTGAGCCAGGCACCGTATGCTTCAATTAGAGTTAATGGAGAAAAACAGGCCCTTCTGGCATACATTTCCTTCCATCCCATAACAGGCAGCCGAACTAGATTGCAGAGACCCCGCTGTAAAGTGTTTACTGCTCCCCAGTCATTACAAAAGGAATTTAGGGGAGCTAGCACTTACATTAATCAACAATTAAGCATGGTGAATCCCTAGCACCGCTGTCCAGCTTAACGAACCCGGTTACCCACTTTCATTAGGTGCTTGTGAAGCGATAGAAAACTCCGCTTAGCAACATACTCCAAGTGTCTTTTCATGATCTCGGCAGTGAGTAGGAAGGAGAAGGAGCCGGCACCATCTGGGCAGCCAGCTCGCCACGGAGCTCCACCACGCGCTCCACAGGAGGTGCTCTGAGACCCACTGTTACCCAGCACGGCACTAACAATATTTTCCTTGCGTGAGCGTCTGGGGATAAATCCAGCAGCAAAGATGCACAAAAGGCCCTTTACAGGCACACAGACGAGGGCCACTCTGGCAGACCTCGAGAAAGCAGTTTGGATTAGCGCCTGAGGGGGGAGGAAAAGGCAAAGCAGCACGGAGAGCCACTCATCTCCAACTGGGAACAGACCTATGGTTAGCCCCAGTTCACACCTGACCAACAAATTATTTGCGTCAAGGCAAGTTTACTTCTAGCACACATTCAGCCACTAAAATCTCTTGATGTCATGCTAAATATTTTGTCTCTGGTACAGCCAGGTCTCAAACTGCATGAAGCCATTTATTGTGTGTTCTTTAATGCTCCTTAATAAACACCACATGTTTAATAGTGCCAGCAATTTCAAATACTATGACTATATCTGTGACATTTTCAAAGTGCTCCCCTGCTAGGAAAGACTGTCTGGGAATGGTTAGAGAGCAGTCACCAGGTCCCATCCAGTCAAACCAACACGAGTCCAGGAGAAGGGGAATCAACATGAACCTTTGTATTAGGTTTGCAACAATATTTGGAAAGTAGGTTTGTCCTGACATGAACTTCCTCCAAAACGTAGAGTTCCTAATCCCACGTAAATTGGCCTTGACATTTAAGCAAATTGAATTTTCAGAAGAGTTTATATGCGACTTGAGTAGACACATCAAAATATTTTTCTGTCCATACATCCGTATTCAGGCTCGCCAAAAAATTATTTTATGTGGCTGTGGAGCTGCATTTAATTTCACCGAAGTGTATCAGGCAAAGAACTAGGACAGGAAGAGCACCTTCCCTTACTTTAGATATATGGCTTCAGCTTAGACCACAGGACTGCAGTTTTGTCTCTGAGAGCGGAGATTTATGTGGCTGTATGCACTCGAGCATATTCACTCTGTTGACTCTCTGAGGCACACAGCAGGTTTCGGAGTGGACAGGCACAAGCCGTACCCTAGAGTTTAAGGCTCCAAGTGCAATGCCATAGATAATTTTATTTTATGCGGCCTTGGAATTGCCACTTTACACAGCCTGCGATACAAATTCCCTCTCGAGTTTTCTTTCCATCACACCACAGCACTTGGGACACATGGATGCTCTGCACCTGGATAATGCACTTCCAGAAGAATCACTGTCATCGTCTCACCGCACCATCACCTCTAGAGACATGAGCATGCACTGCGACAATGCTTCGTGCATCTGTCTGTTATGGGAGATATTCAAATTCAACCTGATCTGGGACGTGACTCAGTGAAGAGTGAACTTCTTCCTGGCAGAAGGAAGCAGGAACACATAAGCCAAAGCTATTCCCATCACCTCACCTGCATATCTGATGAGGAAGGTGGAGGGTACTGAGACAGTGAAGCAAGAAGAAAAAAACAGTATCTTCCCCTGAAAGGAAGAGAAATGGAAATGAAGACTGTGATGCTTTTTGCTTTAAATCCACATAAAGGCCTCTGTAATCTCCATAAGCTCCATAACCACTATAGTCGGCAGATAAAATGATGAACTGCTAGAAATCCATGGCTTTGGGACAGATTAGGGTGCGTGCAAGACACAAGACAGAAGAGGGAAATACCTGCCTTGTTTATTGCACTCCTTCCTCAGGCATCCAGTAGGACCACAATCTAAACTCAACAGTTCTGTAGTCTGATACTCAGTTTGTCCCTCTTAAATTCCAATTAAAAAAATCTATGAATTAAGACTATTACGTTCTCAGATTTATATCACGGAAAAGACACTTAGATGCTGGAATTCACCAATGAGCAAAGATGAGCTTTTCACCCCACAAATCCCAACCTAACTGCAGCTGTGAGATATTTTAAATATTGAAGTATTTAGAGACTAGACTTTATGGTCTCATTTTCCAGGTACAGGCCCCTTTAATTTTGCTTTTAATTAAGAAGAGGATACACTGGCAAAAATAATCACTGCTCCTTCTTGGTTCCAGTGAAGAAAATAGACTTTCCGTAGGCTCAGAACCCAGTCTTATTATTCTTTTATAGTTGAACAGAAGAATCTACAACAGACAGAGGTCATGCTGACTACAGCCCTGAGAACAACACTATTTCTTACTGACTTCTTTTGTCCTCTAAAAAAATAAATTTAAATCCTTATTCCACCAGCCTAATGTTTGATCTGGCCAGAGTAACACTACGGTAGTTGAATAAACGACCCATAAATTTTCAGTAATATACACTTGTTTTATGTTTAAAAGCCCTCATATAAAATTTCATTACCCCATAACTTTTCTGCAGTATGTCAGTTAATGTAAGGAGAGCTCTTGCCAAGTAAAATACAGTTATGTCGTTTTTATTATTCTCCTTCAAGTAATCAGACACAACTTTCAGTCCTGATGTAAGAGGGCATATCTTAATCGCGGTCATTAGGGTTTGTCTTTAGCTCTTGATGTTGAAAGCTAGAAAGATGAAACCTGTTAGATGAAAGAGAATGTCAATGTTTGATGTATAACCCTCCTTCTCACTCCCATTCCTTGACCATAAAATTTATATCCATGGAAAATCAGAACATTTTTCTAGCACTATTATCGAGCTCTTACTCTCCAAGCTTTGCTATACATTTCACCAAAGAAATTATGAGGTTAATTTATATTTACTCTAAATCAATGTTAATGACTCCACAGTCCTTATGCATCTAACAGAATTAATGAGAGAAAAAGAAAATACGTCTCTCAACCTTTTTGGTTTCTGTATGCTAATCATCTATAAAAATTGTTTAAAAGAAATTAAATACACAATCTTTTTGAAAGTGTTGGTTAATGTGCAGAGGCTTGAAGTGAAGCCAGAAAATCTATTCCACTATTATTAACACATAATAACATACACATATATTTCTCTGGGTGAGAGTTTAGACAAAGGTGTACAATGATCCAGCAAAATAGAACACAAATCACAAGTCATCAGTATCAATAAGGCTTCAGTAAATGGTTCCATTTCCTGTATCCGTTTTTACTGAAGAAGAGACAAATATTTATGTTGACAATCAGTTACACAATCACCGAATTGTAAGCTATCAAACTCACATCTTTCGGGAAGGTACTTGGGCAAAAGGAGGAGCACAAATCAGCTTTATTATTGATTTGCTATGTATTACAAATGACTACAAACATACACAGGATGAGTCATGTCTCAGCTGCAGATTCAACGAAGTAGGCTCAACACTGTTTCCGATTACATGAGCATATCCGACTGTTCTCTTATTCTCTCACCTTCTCTGGCCCACTGGATAATTGTTTAATACAAAGGAGAACAGCTTCAACACGCAACCTTCAGACAAAGAACTTTTCATCTCCTTTCTCCAAAGTGGAAACAGATGTGGGTTCAAATCTCTCTTTCAAATCAGTCAGTCCAAGAAGAAGCTGGACCCCAGGCTTACCATACTTCTGGGAAGTTCTCCAAGTGGAGGGTTAATAGCTATTCTAAGAGGCCTTTCCTTTTCTCCCTATGGAATGAAAAACAAGACTTAAGCTGGAGAACTTATGCAGGACTTTGGCCAAGCTAAAATGTGAATGAATCTGTTGGTTTCTGTACAGATCTGTTAAATGCTTTTAAACAGCACCTGGTCTAAGCTAATTCACTTGGGTTTGAGGCTACGCCTATAATAATAAAATATAATTTAAAGGTGGACCAAGGTTGCCATGATTGTCCATAATGCGAAATTATTAGCTTCTCTAGCACAGCTTTGGCTTATGCCAACTACTAATCTCCCAGGCAATGTCCGTGCTAGGAAATAGATGAGACCACTCTGGGGAGAAGAAAAAGCCAGATGCAAAATGTGCCATGTCATTTGCCATCAAAGCCACAACCCCGGCCTTGGCACACTTTTTTACCAGAGCAGGGGTGGACAGCCTGCCTTTCCTGGGTACTTTACACCATGCCAGACTGTCCTTACTCAGCAACAGGTGATCTAGTTCAATCTCGCAAAAGATAAATGTCTGTGGCAAAACAGTCTTTACTTTCTCTGTGTCTTCCTTCATTATATGTACAATAGGATAAATTTTAATTCTTCTTCCCTTTGTTGGTATAAATAAGCAGACTGTACACTTCGACGTACACCCAGTGTCTGGCAATAGCCCAGTTATATATATATAAACAGGTGAAAAATTCATCTCAGGAATCTGGGACTACATCCATTATCTTGAAGCCGTGGAAAGACAAGAGATGTGAACTACAGTTAGCATTTGCCCTAGACGCAAGGAAAGATCCTTGATTAGAATGTATTTAGGCACAAGAACAAAGAGGTTAAATAACATGATGCTTTTAGGTTGGCCTTTTGAGGGACCGCACATAAAAATGTGTTTGATAGATAAAATGAGTACTATTGATCATGAAAGAAAAAGAAACGAGCCCTCTACATCCAGGGGCATTTGCCAACAGTGTTACCTTGGTTTAGAAAAAAGAATATTCACATATGGAGAAAACAGGTTCACTGGGAATGTGCCAAGATGAAATTAAAGCAGCAAAAGAGTAGGAAGCTTTCAACAAATAACAAACTGAGAAAAAGCAGCACCTTCTCATCTACGTGGTTGCCATCTGGGGAAAATTTTTTATCCTGTTCTTTAAAGCAGCAGAAGACTTTGCAATGCTGATTGAAAAAGCAAACAGACAATAATCACCCTCTTGGCGGTATGCAAGCAGCGCTTGCAGAAGCATTGCCCGGGACCCTCCGTGCTGAGGCGGGTGAAGGTGAGGGACCAGCTTCTGGGGAAGGCAGATATGCTAGGGGACAGCTCTAGTCTTTTTCTGGGACACCACAATTTGTGTTCTTGATCTGTGCCCAAGGCCACGAAGTGGCCCTAGTTTCACAAGTTGTTCTGCACATCACTACGAGACATTCCTTCTGCTAATCTAGTCCTAAACCACGAGCTGAATTTTAGCGCAGTGCCCCTGTTCTCTGGGTGAGCGCTGCAGGGAAAGGGGAGGGAGCAAGGGAGGGCATTGCATGACTAGGGTACAGTCACAGACCATGTCCTCCGCAGTGAAAAAATGGTCCCAGCAATAAGATGAAAGTGGGAACAAAAATTAATTAATCAGCACTTTTTTTTTTTAAGTTTTAAACACTTTTTTGTGAGCTTTCTTACAAGTAGATCTAAAATAGAGCAAATCAAATTTAGTTTTCGTGGGGGAAAAAAGAACAGCAGGTTTCCTTTTTACTTCCTCGGCAGTAAAACACATCGAAAATTAACTGTACATTTTTAATAGAAAGAAGCAAAACGCCAAGAAGTAAGACTGACAGAAAGAATGCCTCTAGAAAGATGACTCAGTTACTTCACTTCCTGAACAAAGCAGAATTTTGTTCAAGTTTCTGCTCCAATCTGGGCATACCAGGTCAGGTAACCCATGTACCCCAAAAAGCGCTGTATCCCAAAAGCCAGTGCCTCCTCCTTGGGTAATGCCTTTTCCTGCTAACTCTGCAGCTGAAGTCTTGGCTACCTTGGAATTCTGTGGCAATCCTTTTACTGAAACAGAATAATGGTAAAGTGTTATTAGACATATAAACTCCCGGCAGGGGAGAGTGACAGAGAATGTCCATCCCTTACTGGATGCGGGGGGAAACCTTGCTACCAAAGATGAGGAAAAGGCTGAGA
>JAOQGH010000032.1:50581154-50619790 GCA_025769975.1 Gallinago jamesoni
TTTTGTTTTTTTTTTTAATGTGGTTGGACTCGATCTCAAAGGTCCCTTCCAACCACTAAGATTCTGTGATTCTGTGAACTACTATTACATTAGGTTTATGAAAGGAGACGTAGGGTGTTTAGCAATATTGAAAACTGTACCGTTTATTTAGGTGCTAAGTATCATACAGCCTTCTTAGAATAATTATTTTTCATCTCTTCTGCTAATTCCTGACTCTGTTTTCCTTCAGTCACTGAAAAGCAGTTTGCCTGTTTTCAGTATTGTGATGTCCAGAATTGAAAACAGAGTCCTTCTGGTCCCAAAAAGTCACAGAAAAAGGAGGCATATCTTCTCAATCCCAGGTTAAATATCCTCATGTCTTACTACTGGAAACATATAAAAAGATCTTTCCTCCAATAATTCAGTGTTCACTCTTTTTTTTTTGGGGGGGGGCGGGGGCGGAGGAGGGGGAGGAAGGGGAAAGAGGACTGAACAGTTTTATGGTTAAAATTCATATCAGGACAAAAGTAAGACAACTTCTTTTCCTGATGTGCCAAAGGGGCCTTTTTTCTGCTTTAATCTGGAAGAAGTACCATGGCTTCACTTGATGAATGCCGCTTGGAACAGCTTATCTGGTTTACGCCAGAAAATTGTTTCTTTTGAGAATGCTCTGCCCTCTGAAGAACACATCTACATTTGTGACAGCTTCTCAGCTGTAAAATCTATAAAATAATGACATTGTGTTATAACACAATGCATTATGAAGATAAGTTCTCTGCTGTTTTGGAGTTGCATGAGTACTGATGTGAGAATCATTACAGAAATCTAATCATGAAGTAACTAAACTTGTTACTCTGCCATTCTGTGTTTAGTGTAAAAGATCTCCCTACCACTGAGTTTTGCATTGTTTGGACTATTTATTTTTCCTCTCGCATTAGACCATGTGGAATCAGCTTTTTCCTATCTTCTGCAGGTATTTTGAATTTTTCTGTTTGACTTATTTCTCTCTCTCTTTCAAATTTAATATTATCTGCAAAAATCATTAATGTTGCAGGCTTCCTTTTTAATGGTAAAAATTCAGGATAGAACTAAATGTCTTTGAAGAGAAATGCTTAAAATAATAGCTTTCAGCGAAAAAAATTGATTTTTAAATTTTATTTTTTGCAATATATCACTGACCAAAACTATTTGTAGTTCTGCAAAGGAATACTGGATATACATATATTGTTGATAAGAACCCCACAATCAGGTAGATTGCACATGCCCATTTCTTACCTGGCAAGACCTGATTCAGTGGATTGAAGCGCATCTTTGCTGACATTCATTGAAATTCCGGCATCATACATTAACCATCTGTTGAAATGATTTCATGACATAAGAATATCCAAAGCTTCTAAGGAGTAATACAGTAAATTTATCAGCACATATATTCAAAGAATTTAAGGCCAGAAAATTTGTAAATATTGAAAGCACATTTACTTAGTGACTTCAATGTCATTTATCATAGCTGGGTCTTCTTTCAAAGCGTATGATTCTCAGATGCCAAACTAAGCAGTGCAAATCACATTTATTTTGGAGTGGACTTTGAAAGGCCTCTGTCTTGTGACACAAATTGGTAAGGCAAAACTAAGAGCACAAAACAAAATTAGTTTGAAACACCTGTATGAAACTTTACATGTGACCCCAAAAATATTATTTTAGATTTCTGATTCATTAAGTTTATTACTCATGTATAATTGGTGTTGTCCTCTGACTTCATAATGCAAGTGAGGTCACAAACACAAAGAAACAAAACCAATTTTATGTCTTGAACTAAATTACAGACAAAGATTATTTTACTTCTATTTCCACAGGACTATCCTACCTGCTGAAGAGTATTTGCCCAGTGCTGATTTTTTTTCTCCTGTTCTTAAATGGGTAAATGTAATATAGTAACTAGGCTCATTTTGTGATAAAACAGTCCAAAAATGTAAACTAGAATCTCTTCACAAAGCTGCACCGATCTTTGTGGACTGTGGGTGTACTTGACCTTTCTAGATATTTCTAACATTTCTCTCATGTGCCTCTACAGAATTAGCACTGAAGCAATTCTAGATACAGTATGATATGATGGCAATTAAATAGGATCAAACATTCAAAAAGTAAGAGTGGACATGGATACCATGATAGCCCTCTGTGCTGTCTAATAAGCAATGTAGAGAAAACAGAGAAAGAGTCTGATAAAAAATAGCATGTTCCGACTCTGATACTCCTGCTCTTGTTCTCTGCTTGATACCCCTTCTTTTTGTAAGTACCAAGATAATCAATGCTTCAGGTTAAAAAAAAACGTTACTTTTAATTATTTTCACAGCTATTTCAATTACGATCAAACAGGACAGAAGTGAGTTTAATTGCCTTAATGCTTCGAATTTTTGAAGATTAGCTCTAGAAGCGTCTAAATGCACATCCTCCCCTGCTTTCTCCTTGCTCCCTGAGAAGAGGGAGTTATCTGCCAGCCTCCCCCAGCAATAAATTAAAGTACCCCCCTACCGGCACAAGATTGCTTCCTTGCCATGCTGCTCCAGAAAGAGAGTAAGCAGGTGCAGATATAATCTTCAATTAAGCGTATTATAGAGTACCACCTGTGTGTACCTTAGAGATGATGTTCAGCAATCAGACAGCATGATCCCCTAGCTCAGACTGGACTGCCTGGAGTCTTGGAGGGGCAACGTTATCCAAGAACTGCATTTGCCCACCCTTAAGATTTTTCCTCCTTTCCACAGTGGGCAGAATGTTGAGAACTTACACATTTCCTCCAATCACCTGAAACTTCTCTTTGGAGACATGCAGAATATGTCATATTTGGTCTCTCCAAAACATTATCATAAAGATGTCTGAGCTGAAATGAATCATCCTTTTGCAAAAAAGGTAGAAGAAATCAAGGAGCTGATTTTAGAAATCAAGTGATACGGGGCATTTTGATAAATCATGAAAAGATGTATACATTTTTCAAGCTTGTTTTTCCAAGAATTTGCCACAGTTTTGATGAACTGACAGTTTATGATGGGAGAATGAGAAGTTCAAAGAGCATTTTCAAGCATTCCTGGTAGTAGGATCTTATCCTACCTCTCAGTTGCCAAGCATACATTCTAGGTCACTCTCTACTTCTGATTTTTGTATAGTGTTTAAAACCAAACTTTGTGTTGCTTAAACTTCTCCTAACACTTCTAAAGCAAAACTACAGTAATTCCTAAATTGGGCTATGATGGAAAAATCTCTTTATCTAACATATAATTGATAGCACAGTGTAGCAAGGGTCTCCATTTCATTTTGATTACGCGCCCCCAACTTCACGCTGTTTCTAAATAAAATGGCAATTCTCCAGAGAAGTGTCATAGCTTAATTGTCACTTTTCTCTTGAACTGTGATAAATATAGAGTAATGTAATTAATGCAGCAGCAAGAAAAGTGCTGCTCCTTGAGGAGAAGAATTCATAAGTTCCCTTGTGTTGTCCTAGCAACTTCGCAGAGTTGACATAGATTCCTCTCTTTGAAGGAGGAGTAGGTACATGTCAGTTCTGAAACACTGGTGTTATCTGTAACCAAATTACCTTGAGCACTGAATAGAATAAAATACTGTTTTTGTGATATGACTTTAAAAAAAAAAAGTCTTGCATGCTAAAATAGGTAATCAAGCACATGAAATCAGTCCCACTTCAAAGTTCACTGAAGTCAACAGAAACAGGCTTGTCCACATGAATTAATTTTAGCTAAAAGAACAGACCTTTAAAGGTATCTAGACAGCCAAATCCCTTCATAATCCCCTCAATATAGAAGAGAATTAAGTATCAACATACTTCAAAAACTTTGGTCCTGCATCACTAATGAGAAAATAAACATCATGATTATTGGCTTACAAAAATGTCTGCGTGTTTCTGGAGATCATATAGCCACCCTGAAGATAAAGGAAAATGCACAGTGGTATTGCATAGCGCTGACTTTAACCATTCCTCCTCCTCTGCTGTGGATTCTTAGGGTTGGGTTGTTACGGGTTGTTTGTCTTGGACAACACTATTTACTGATGCGCGCATCTCCTGGTACTCAAAGTACACAGCCCACCACTGTCAGAGTGTTCTTCATGTTCTGGTGGACACTGGTGGTTGGTTCATCCTCTTCCTGCTGGGAAGCCCCCAAGAAAAGTTTTAGCCAGACAAATTTTGTGTTAACCTCAAACGAAGTCTGTGGTTTTATATTCTCTACGTAGTTTCATTTTCTCTTCCCAGATCTGCAAGAGCTCCCTGTTCATCTTGCCAGCACGTGCTTCAGCCATGCTTTTCCTTTGCTTTTTCTAGTATTTTGTCTATTTTAAGGATTTCCCATTGGAGCTTTTTTTTTTCCTTGATAAGGCACCAAATGTCTTGGCTTAGACAATTCCTCCTCCACCTGTGTGACAGCTGCAGCTTGAATCCAGTAGTCTCTGTGGATGGCCCATTCTTCCCCAGATCCAAGCTGTCTCTCATCCACCTCTGACAATGCCTCAGAAGGGCTCAGATTTGTATTTCCTCCTGCTGTCTCTTTGGTTCTCAGTTGTAAGCTGTTGATTTTCAGTGCCCCTTTCTGGTTAAAGTAGATTCGGTTTTATTCTCTGCCAATACAAAGATGGAAGTTGCTGCTCTTACCAGATGTTCAATCTATCCTCAAATCAAGGACAAATTGCTCTGAATTTCAATTATACACAGGTTGATTTAACTTTGAAGGGGCATTAAAGTACCGGCAAAAATAATAATTATATCATTCTCCTGCTCCACGTTTTTGCTGATTTGCTGTAAACTGTATTTAATATTCTTTAGCTACACAAGACAAACAATTTAATTTAGAGGAGGAGATGATTTGGTTAAGCTGGTATTAAGCAACATGTTAAGTACTAACAGTTATTTGGTTTCTTTTTTTCCATTGAAAACAGCATTAAACTAAAAAAAGGTCTCCTATGATAAGTAATTTCTGCAGATAAGCCTTTTTCAATTATAAAATATTTTGATGACTTGTTCAAAATTTTTTGTACACATCAATGATGTGCTACAGCTACCCAAGGAGATATCTGCCTCTGCTGTATATTTTTAACAAATTCAGAACATTGTTAATTGGTTCATATACCTTCAAGAAAGGCAAGTAGGACAGTCAGCATGATTACAATTAGTCTAATGTGGGCAAATTCTCAATTAAATCCTGTATCAGTCTATCAATTAAAAAATAAGTTCTGGAATATAATTAAGTCAGTGATGATGATTTTACAGAAAGCAGATCTTATTGACCAAGTATTATTTAATTGTTGGATGAGGTCACAATTTTCATTAAAAAAGGTAACTGTGAGGATATATTTAGACTTTTATTAGGCATTTGACTTATGCATAACTGTATAATAATCTGATCTAAAAATTAACACTATACATTATTAATAAAGCACACATTAACTGAATTAAAAAATGGCCCACGAATCTCTAGAAATAGTCACAAAAGGGAAAACACTGTGGAACCCAAGTGATTTTTAATATGATTCCTGAGAGTGGGCACTGGACTTCAGAATACATAACAATTTCATAAATGATTTTGAAATAAGGTTAGTGTAATCTTAAAACAATTACAGCTGAGAAAAAAAAAAAGGCAAAATGAAAGAGTAATATAGAATGAGCTGAAGTAATTCAGCATATGGAACAATTAAGCCCACAAAGTATTTTAATAAAATCACATTCACTTATATATCTGGAAAGAAAAGTGCAAGTCACACCTACAAAATGGAGGGTGCATTGGCAAAGCAATGACTTAAAATGAATCTAGAGTTAAAATGGAAAAAAAATGATAAAATTATTTCATCATTAGTCTCTGAGTGCTACAAAGACACAAGAAAGGTTAATATATTCCTTTAGTCTATGAACCTAAGAAAACCAAGATTTTACTTCAGTGCATTTATTGATGGCACTAAAATGGAAATACTGCTTCCAATTTTGATGTCCACATTTAGAAAATCATGGCACAAAACTGAAGAGACACAAACATGAAAGAATTAAAAGCTTATATTGCTTACCTTCTCAAGAAGAGACCTATGAGGATGCTGAGACAGAGCAAGATTTGTAATCAAGCAGAGGCAAATGAAGAAGCAGGGGTAGATAGGTCAAGTTGAACAAATTCAAATTGGAAACAAAACTAAGTTTCAGCTGCAGGAGTGATTCAGCACCAAGACCTTCAAATCAAGACAGAGTACATCTTTGGAAGAAAGTCACAGACCTTTTACAACCCTTACTCTACCAATCTGTTATAGCTTAATGAAGAAGCAATCAAAGGTAATAGGGATCCAGCTTGAAGCTCATTGCCACCTGAAGACTTTTCCCAGTGAGCTAAGGACAAAAAAGAAAAACTGTGACATTTATGAAGTTTTTAAATCTTTAAAGTAACACTTGAAATTGAAACAGAAGGTTCACTTTCTTCAGCTCAGCCCATTCTTTTCTCTGGTTTGGGGCTTTTATTTGCAAGGAACGTTAAGCAAAAATGACAGTCGCGCCACAGTATAAAGGACACACAGCCTCTACTCTGTGTGTGCCAGAAATAGACATATTAGGCCAGATTCTCTAATAACATAAAACATTGCAGGCACATTGTTTTGGCTCAGTCTCACAGGAAAAAATGCAATTCCCAAAATCAGGGTTTGTCAGACACAACTTTCACACAACCTAGAAGAAGCATTAATATATTCCTCAAATAGCTGCAAGATGCTGCAAAAAGATTTTGTGATGCTGTTCAAGTGGCTTGGAAAAGGCTTTCCGGGTAAGTGTGAAAGAAGCTATAAGAAATTTTAAAGTGCACATAGGATCTATTAATTCAAATAATCCAACTCAGCTACCAATTGCTCCTTGCTTCCATAAGGCTCAGTTTACATCAAAAACACCCCACATCTGATGTTCAACTTGCATGCTAAAAAATAAAATCTTTTCTCAGCATTCCAGTTTGGGCTACTCAATTGTTATAGCAGTCTGCTAATTCTAAGGAAGGATCTAATGAGGATCATTGTAAAGAGCCTGTGAAGGTGACAATCCAGTCTCTCCCTTCAAAAGATAACATCTCCTAGACCTAGCTATGTTAGGAGAAATCTACAGGCTATCTCACAAAAGCTCACATATCTTGTCACTAGAATGTAACTCAAACAGTCTTAGTCTATTAGAAGTGAGTCACTGAAAAATCCGAAGAGCAATACGTGGGCTTGGGGGAAGAAAAGAACCACAAGAAATTATTATTCATGGTACTAAATCAGCTTAGTTGAGGATCCACGCAAGGAGACTAGAGCAAACCCTTGCCAGGAAGCCATGCATTGCGAATGCAGGGTGGGGGCACCCAGTCTTGCTACCCTGACTGTCATGAGTTTTGATAAATGATAGACAGCAGCCTCACAGTCACTGCACCAGCACCCTTAGGTGAATCCCACCCCCCAAGATTTTAAGAAAATCAGCCTTTCTGTTGCTCATCTCTGTTGGTTGCCATCTCCTTCCCAAAGTGCAGCAGCACATGCAGAAGTCAGGGAGAAAGCTTGCCTATGAATAGTGAAGAAAAAAGGTCTTGAGAATTTCAGCTTTCTCTTCATTGTCTATCACTAGGCTGTTGTTCACCAACAGGCACGTTTTTTCCTAAACTTCCTGTAGCTGGCACATTTTTGGAATCCATTCTTGTGATCTTTAATGTTCCCTTCTAGTTTCAGCTGCAGCTGGGCTTTGCTATTCCTAATTTTGTCCCTAAGCACCCAGCAATGCTTTTACATTCTTCCTTTGTTGCTTTTTTTTTTTTTTTAATGCTGTCCACCTTTTCCTAAATTAACTTTTGGAGAAACCTTTATTCACCCCAATGATCCAGCCTCCCATATCATCAGGGTAAAAATTAAATGCATACGTACATAAAGGATGTTGAAACAATGTGGTGGTGAGCGTGAATATAATATGAATATACAGACAGACATGAATACACAGATGATAAAACAGCCTTTGCTGTTTATTTAAATAGCCCTTTGAAGTCACCATTACACATTGCTATGAGGTGAGCTGCAGGAGCACACAACTTTGCACAGAATTCAAATGAGGAAAAAGGATGATTGCCAGACTCATTGAGACCCATGTCCATCTGCTTCAGTATCTTCCATGTGACAAGGGGTAAAGTAAGACAACCCCATTAAGTGCAACTATAGGACAACATGCTCTTTGAGAAATCAGTTTCCTCCACTGAGATATATAAAGGCTGGCTTATGTCCTGAAGTGTGCAGCTTTATTTTCTTTTTTCTTCATGAAGTCTTTTTTATTTTAATCTCCTCTAATAGATCAGGAGATTTTCTTATTATCTATTATCCTTTTTTGATCCTATTAAGCTTCTAGCTGCAAATGATATCAAGAGACAGTAGGGTTCAGAGGTTAATTGTGCCTTGTATTTGAAAAGCACTTCCTTTTTTCCATTTTAACTGTGTTCATTTTTAAATAATGCTAAAATAGAAACTGAAAAAAAAATCTATAGCTCCATTTAAAATAAAAATGAAAGAAAAGAGAGAGAGTTAAATTATGACACTCAAATAATTCTTTCCTGTAAGCCTTGGGGAAAACTCAATAGCACTGAGAAGTTAATGTAAATTGCTACTGTTAAGGTTAGATTAGAAAAAAAATATTAAAAAATAACTCTCTTAATCAGCCTCTCAGCTGGTGTGAATCAGCTTAGTTCTTTGGGAGTTATTGAGCCTGATGTGATTTATATCACCTGAATATCATGCCCTTTGATCTTTAAATATCTAATAATTTTTTTATGGATCTCCTGTGGCCTTCTGTTAATGTATGTGCATCCTTCTTAAGTCATGGCAATCAGAACCAGGCCTTCTCCTCCACGTTTGGTCTCACTTCCTGCTTCCTATGCATTATCTTCCTGTTCATAAATCCCAGAATTAGATTTATCCCTCTTTTGCAGCAAACACCTTCGGTCTCTATTCAGTTTGTGACCCATTACAATATCATCACCCAGTCAGTAACTCCCCATGTTGTTTTAATAATGCCCCATCCCTGCCGTCAAACACACATCTTTCCCCATGTATTTGGCACTTGAACTTACTGGATTTCATCTCACTGATTTCAAATCACTCATGCAATTAATCAAGATAATTTTAAATTATAATGGTGCCTCTCCCTTTCATTCTTCCTCCAGGAACTGCCTCCTGCCAGCCAGGGACTGTCCTTTCTAGCTACAAACTCATTTCTGCATCAGAATAATTTAATTCAAGGAACGTAACAAGGAGCACAACACTGGCCCAGTGTAGAGCCACACTGGGACTTGCTATACCAAAGCTCAAAAGAGTTTAAGATTTAGTTTCCTCTTTGATAATATACACACCACTGCACTGAGCATTTAAAACCTACCTACATAATTTGTTTTGATACTGAACATGTACTAATCTGTCTTCTGTATTCACACACACAGTGATTCTAAGCATCTCATGAAAAAGCGCACATGTAACAGAAGTCATTCACTCATTTTTGCTCATCCTTACCTTTAATTATTCATTCTTGTTATTAATACAGTTGTCAAAATTCACATTAAAAACCTTTACCTTCTCCATTTTAAGCACTCATTTACCACTATCTGCTCCAAAATGCTCACAGTATCTTCCATGAGGCATAGTCTGAAAATGTAATAAGCGTAACTTTTATTCCATCATTCACATTTTATAAAAAATTCCAGATTAGGATTCTAAAACTAGCACTTTGTGCACAAAGACTTTTAATGCAACCTTCAGGCCCAATGTGTCTCTAGAGGTTGTATTTCAACCAGCTAGGAACAAACTTTATGCTACTTTCATCTACATGGGCTTAACTCACGTAGATGAGTCTAAGCATAAGTATCTTGTGCCGTTTGATATATCCTAGGACAGGTGGTACGTTTACACAAGATATGACAAAACTCCCCTGGGCCACAAGCTGGAGACCTGGTGAGGTACCAGGAGGTGAGATGAGTCAATGGTATCTCAAATGGCACCTCATGTTTAGGCAAATGTTCTTTATATATTTCCCTGTCTTATTATAAATACATCATGAAATGTGTCAGCACTTGCTTATGTATAAGCCTGGATTCTTGTGAAGGATGCTTCCATACGGAGAAAGATTACATTGCAGCTATACTCTTCTTTTCTAAAAGAGATAGCTTTATGCCTCCCATTTACATTTTTGTTTGACAGTTAATGAGTCAAAGGAGAATTGTTCAAAGCTGCTTGACTTATGCTAAAAAAAGTCTTAAATAAAAGAACTGAGCACACACCGATCTCATCTCTGCCTGCATACCTTGCACTTGCTAGGGGAAAATGCTGAGGGGTGACATATTCAGTAACAAAAATTTCAGTCTATTTTCAGTGTCAGCCAGCCAGTAACCACAACTACTCCTGCAGATGTATACTGTGCAATGGAGGCAGTAATTATTTCTTACAGAAAGATCCAAGGAATACAAGCGCAATGCTGCTTTTCACCTTCTTTAAAATAGCCTTTGGTTGTGCTCACCTACTGGGATCTATCTTATTTCCCTTTCTCTTCAACACCCACTTGGAGGAAGAAACATAATCTATAGGTTTCTCTGCCAAGAACGTACAGCTGATTCCTTGTTTTACTCTCCACAGATGTAGACATAGCTATCTGCAAAATGTCACAAATCTTGGTAGAAATTAGTTCCTGTGCAAAGAGCAGCAAACTCATCCTGACTCTACAGAAGGTCTAACAATGATCCACAAAAGAAAGTACTTCAAAGAACTAGCTGGGGCATAACCTATTTCTTTCATCAGAAACATCAGTCTCCTATTCATCAAAACGGTGTGAAGCTGCCAGATTCTGTTCCATCGCTGATTAAACATTGACAATCATCATTTGTGGAAGAAACACACAAAAAAACATTTCCCATTAAGTGCATGCATTTAAGAACAGTATTTCCAGCCAAAGCCGACTGCCTGTTGACAAAATTACAAAATATCTCTGGGTTTCACAAAATTAAGCCCTAATCTACTGAAGTGCAGAGGTGGAGTGCTGTGACTGATGAGTAATAGCAGCAAAGGGACCTGAACCCGCATCAAGGCTTGATCCTGCATCTTAAAAATGTTAAAAGAAAATAGCTCATTGCCTTTGCAGGTTCCTTAATAAAGAGTCCTTCTTCTGGACTCAGAGGAGAAAAAAAAAGGTGATTTTCTCTTTTTCGATAACACCGAAATCTGGCTGTAAGTGGGGCATGGGAGCAGCGGGGCCTCCCATCCAGCTGCAGAGGTACCTCCGTCTTGTGGTCAAAGTGATGACCTTTGGGCAGATTCCAACCATGATGCAGTGAAGTATGGCTCCATGGACCTGTCTCCATGTTGACAGTGATGTGATACATCAGCACCAGAACTTTCTTTCATGACCATCAAGTACCATTTTACTGGCTTAAAGTGTTTCTTTTTATTATTAAAGTTAGAATTCCTCTACCCAAAAGTCAATCTTTGGCTAAACTGCTGCCCATGGAAGTTTCTTCTCCGATTGCCCAGGAGAGCACTGCTGCTTCTTGGTTGGCTGTGCTTATGGTAGACAACATCAACGTCACCCATTTTCTCTCACTCTCATAATCACATTAATGCTTCCTGATCTCTTTATGACCCATTCTAAAGTCCTAGCAGCAATACGATATGATGCAGTGTCATCAAAGAAACAAACAAACGATGGCAGTACAAACTGAAAGAACTCCCTCTATAAATCCAAAGAATAAATATTTTCTGAGAGAAGCATCAATGTTTAACAGAGGGAGTGTTCAGTGACTGAGACACCATGCAAATCAGCTTTGCAGGCTCTGTGTCAGATGCAAATTGACGTTAAATACCTGGTGGCAAAGAGTAAGAAAGATGACAAGCTCTCTATTGCAGTAAGTTAAACTACCAGTAATTACATGCCTGAGACACACTTTAAGGAGGTAACTTTGGCTGTGCTCAGCCAGCATCTTGCTGATTGCCCTTTCTTGCAGAACATCTGTAAGCAAAATGGCATGTCTTCTTGTTCTGCTGAGACAGTAGGAGTTTAGTGGTTAGTTGCTCACTTTTATACTGCTGTTTTGAGGGCATGAAGTTCATAAATAACTTTAAACACCTTTTCCTATTGCAAAGGTCATTTTACCTCCAAAAGTTGACTGAGGGGGAAAAAAGAGAAAGCATTCACAAAGGCTGTACCATAAGGACACTTCTTCACATAAGGACTCTTAGGAGACGCGAATTTGTACCACTGTGTGGCATTTTCTTGGTTCTGACCGCTACAGGTACAGAGATTCCAAGAAATCTTTGAAAAGGAAAGATTGTGACACCTCTTTCTATTTATCAGGAGCTATCAGAACAATTCAGGACCTTCTAACTTAACAGAAAAGGAAAGTAGGCAAAAACTGCCCTTCTTTTATCTACCTACTGCAAGACTTAGAACACTACAGGAATTTTTAGAAAAGAATGCAATGTTTCAGAAGAAAAAAAAGAAAAGGTGCAACGTTACTTAAATACCCTGCTTCTTAGCAATAATTTGCATTTCAGCTTGCCAAGAAATGACTTGAAATAATCTAGTCTCTTTTATCTAATCAGGGCAATTATCAAAATAACACCACTTACTTGTAATATACCTCAGTTACTTCACTTAGGCAGATATATTTACACGGAAGGAAGATCCTAGAAAGAAGTAAACGCACGTTATCTTTGCAAGGGAAAAATACAGGAATACCCTGGCAGAACGATGCAGGAGCCAGCTGCCTACAACGTCTAATGCAGCAGAGCCACCAGCCCACTGTCCCCAGCGCTGGAGAAGCGGCCCCGGGACCCGCTGAACTCGGGGACAGGCAGCGGCTGTTGGAGTCGCCTCATCAGCCTTTTCACTTTCGCCACCTGCTGGCCACGGGGGAAAGCTGCACGGCAGCCATATATTCTGTAATTTTAAAGTTATCCGACTCAAGTGATTCTGCCTTCACACCGAGGTACTTCCACAGGTCATTAATGAAGTTTCTCTGCAACTTTTTTTACTGTTAAAAGTGAGATCAGCATCTTTGATGAGACACCCCAGTAAAAAAGGCAGTGAAAGAAGGGGCAAAAATGTCTTATCTTAAAGCTTTTCAAAAAAAAAGAAGACATTCCCTGTCTACTTAAATTCCAAATACATGAAAGAATATGACCACTGGGCTAGACTCAATGGAAATGGTCAACACATGCTCAGAGAATTATCAGACCATTGCTAACAGATAATGTATTCATAGAATCATAGAACTATATGGAGTTGGAAGGGACCTCTGGAGATCAGCTAGTCCAACCCCCCCACCAGAGCGGGTCTACTTAGAGCACGTTGCACAGGAACTTGTCCAGGTGGGTTTTGAATGTCTCCAGAGGAGACTCCACCACCTCTCTGGGCAGCCTGTTCCAGTGCTCTACCACTCTCACAGTAAAGAAGATCCTCCTCATGTTTAGGTGGAACTTCTTATACTCAAGTTTGTGCCCATTGACTATAAGAAGTTCTACCTAAACATGAGGAGGAACTTCTTTACTGTGAGAGTGGTAGAGCACTGGAACAGGCTGTGGGATTTGTGTCTCTGAAAACAATCTGACAAAACCAACATTAAATAAAAGACAAAAAAAAAAGAAGACCAAAAGTATTATGCCCATACTATTCCATAGTATAACAGAAATAAGGGTACCAATGTCTGTACTGGAGAGATTTCTTCATGATGCACCAGAGGCCAGTGAAGATACCACGGTGACGCAGAGTGATGTACTGGCAAAAGACAGCCAACTGGAAAACTCTCTGCTCTCTCAATATTTGTACTTGAGAAAAGGAAAATTTTCCTTTCCTCTCTCAGCTCCATGGATTAAAAACTGCTAACATGAAGCCGACAATCCAAAGCAAAAAGACTCATCTCACAGCTGTTGTACCCCTGTCCACACCCCACCCATAATACCAGTTAGCAGCGAGGACGGTTTCCTTATTGCTACTATAGCGGAGCAATCAAAGGATTCAAAATTCAGGGCAGGCTTTCTGGGAGAAGACTGTTTTGATGTGGCATCCAGTGCCTGGGTAGCTGTCAGACAGCAGGGCTGACTGGCAGTGTGAACGACAGTGTTTTGGCAGCCTGGCAGGCGCTCTCGGCTCCAGCATCAGAGTCCTGTCCCTCGGCGGGCATTTCCCGGGATGGGCTGGAATCACAGCTTTGCGGGAAGCAGAGGGTGGCCCCGGCTCACCGAGGAACTAGTGCGAGGTGGATTCTCCCAGCTCTGAACAAAAATTTGCCACAAATGCCCCTGCTGCAAAGGAGTACGAAGCTACGCCTACCTGGAGCTGTCAAACCTGTTATAATAAAATTGTAGAGGGAAGAGAGGGGCTGGGTTGTAATTGCTGAGCAGATTCCATCCAGCAGCATTGCAGTAGCACTTACGAGGTGGTAAATGAGCAATAAAGCAAGTTGTGTATTTCTACCTGATAAACATGAACATTAAGTTATAATTCAAATGAACAGCATAAACTCAGCAGGTCCAAATAACAGTGTTCACTAAAAAATTACTCACAACACGCGAAGTCCAGTCATGAAACCATTGCCATGTCCATCCAGCGCTGCTGCGACGGGCCTCCCGCAGGGGAAACGGGCCAGCAGCCAGAAGGAAAAATCTCAAGTCGCTGCTCACAGGTCCAGCAGGATAGGACAGCAGAAAAAGGTGACTGTGAAAGGAATTTCCTCACAGTAATGTGGCATTATATTCTGGGTGAATTCCCAATTAATTGCAATTCTGGTACGAGAATCCTCTTTCCACTATATAAACAGCAGTTACCAGCAATAACAAAACATAATGCCTGACTTCAGCGGATGCCAAATGTTTAGACACTTTAGTGGACACCTGTCCCAATGTTTGGTTTAACTGTCACTTGGTAGGGACTGTTACAGATTTTATTTTTCATCTCTGTTGATTCTGAAATGTTTGCCACTACGATGCCCTAAGCAAAGCTATTGATTGCTCGCTCTTGTCTACTTTATATTGCTAAAGCTAGATTCCAGCTCATAAAAACATGCTGAGACCACTGAAGATAGAGTTAATTATCACTTAAAACCTTGAATCCAAACAAACAAGCCCCAAAACCCTTATGAAGCAGCCTAATTTTATTACAAAGCATACCTAGAGGCTTACATTTGCTGTCAGACAAGCTGTAAAACTTCCTCTAGGAATTGCTTTCCATCTGATAGTAACACAGCACTGATTAGTGCTCAATTCAGGATAGGGTATACAACACTGCTGACCAGAGCCACAGGGGAAGGTCCACAGCCCACCACAGCTCCAGTCAGAGGTAGGCCAGGTAGGTGTACTATGTGGCATATTGGATTAAGGTGGTATGTGATCCATGAGTAAGGCGCTGCGACAGTTATCAGGTCACTGTTATCCAGCAAGAGTCACTTCCAGGACCAGAAGAGAAATGGAAAGGGAGAAGGGACAATGCACAACACTTCATCAGGTTTTTGCTCCCACCCTGTCAGTAGGTTTAGACCCTGCTGTTTCTGTACACGATGGACCGCAACACGTTGGCTTAAAGTTAGGCTGTGGGAATGGTTTCAAAAAATGGTTCCAGTGTCATCTTTCATTTTTCCTCTGCTTTGTTTTCAATTACTTACTTCCTTTGTTCTTCAGATTCCCTAAGCTCTTAAGAATTCTCACGTGGCTTATTCACTACTGCCCCTAGACGTCTTTGTTCTGCAATCAGTTTTTATGTCATTTCTTCTGTAGTAACTTTTGTTTTTAAAAGTTTTCCCCTTTCTTCAGCAGGATTTGTAATCCAAGTCTTGTATCAGCAGATCAGAGCAGTTTCCACACTGTCAGTATAAAAGCTAGGCCAGAAGCAACATGACTGTACTTGTACAGCAGATACTGAACTTTACAAGTACTTAGCAGTTGACAGATATGAATTATGACACTAGTTCAACGACTGTCACTGAGCAATAATTAGGATTTTTAAGTCAAACCTTTTAAAGAAAATAATACCGTCTATCAAGAAAATCATAACCTGCTCAAGGTGCTGAGACATGACTTTGGTATCTGATAACCAGAAACCCTGCCATTCCAATATTATTAAAAAACATTTTCCACTGTTACTCCTTACTTTAAAACAAGAGGGAAAGGACAGTATGCCCTACAAAGTCCTGAAAACCTACACCTACATGGGAAGACTTCCGCAGTAACTCACCAGAAAGTTACTCTTCAAACCAACATTAATTTTGAGTGTTCTCAGTATGAGAAGGAAGGAATGAAGGACTAGGTGTGACTAAGAAAGAAAGGGTAATATGTAGTATTACTCCATAGTAACATGGAGAGGAAGCTGTCAGGTTAGCAAAGAGTGAATTCTTTCCAATTTCTGACTCCCAAGAGCCACTGTAAGTCATAAGAAACCATAAATTGTCCTTGAAAATTTGGAACAAACCAGCTAATTTGCAAGGTTTGGAAATGCTGCATTGTATACATTCGATCTGATTGAGGATCACAAAGAATGTTCTAGGAAATTAAGCTTTCAAACTTTCTACTTATACAAGTTAGACATACTGTGATGGAATCTAAAGGTATATACATACTTTACTATGCCTTTTCCACGTTAATAAAAAAAAAATAAAGAACTAAAAATACAAAAGAACTTGTAAACCAACTGAAAAATAAGATACATAGGAATGAGAAAAAATCCTCCATATTGTACAGATCTTCATGGACTAGGCAGTCCCAAAGTCAATCATAGATTCAGCTATGTACACAAACTTAAACATAAGTGGCTGCATTTTATTGCTGTATATGTTTTTTCTTTTTAATGATCTGAGACTGCCTTAGCTCCCCAGTCCCATGAGCATATGGGCAAGATTCACAAGGCAAAGAACAACCATCAGGATGATGAAGGAAAAACCAACAGAGACGTGTTTTAAATGCTTCAGCTGAAAGGCGTCGTTTCACTTCAGGCTTAGTTTTCCTTGAAGGTTTCTCTTTCCTCCAGTCACGAATATGAACTCTCCCATTTAGAACTAAGATTTAAAAACAAACAAAAATGCAGCTGTTAATAGACAGCCATGGGAATTGTACTGGAAAAAATGCATAGTGACATTCTGTGAATAAAATATATATTCTACAAATAGATCACTCAGGCAGAACCAAATGTGCCATTTGTACAGAAATAGAAAGAAGTGCACAACAAACTGAGACATAGTTTAAAGAAGAATTGATTGATCTCCCCGTGAGATGTTTTACTGTGTGGCTGAATAGTTTCAGGCACTTTTGTATCATCTTTGCAGAGGTTCATTTGTTTGTTTTATATATAGCA
Organism: Gallinago jamesoni; assembly: GCA_025769975.1. Taxonomy (NCBI): domain Eukaryota; kingdom Metazoa; phylum Chordata; class Aves; order Charadriiformes; family Scolopacidae; genus Gallinago; species Gallinago jamesoni. Next base: position 50,598,487 of record JAOQGH010000032.1, read on the forward strand.
GTTAGGATGATTTAAACTACAACCCTGTGAATTTAGATTGCAAGTCCTAAAAAAGAAGATTCAACTTCAAGAACTGTAATCTTTCCCATGTTCAAAACTTTATTATTCCACATTTAAATTGTGATTACCGGCAAAAAATCTAGTAAGAGGCTTCTAGTACTTTCACTACACAGAAATGCTCTTGCAAAATGGTTCACTGACCCAAAAATACACTGCACCAAAGAGATGACAAGTCTAATCCTTCATATGAATCTACAGTGAACTGTAATTGGTTAATAAAGACTTGTTCAGTTTTTTTTTTAAATTCATTTGTTGTATTAGGACCATAAACTGCACACACCCATTTGTGGAAATCTGTCAACTCCTTAAATGTGTAAACAAGAGAATAAAAGGAAGTTAGTAGAGAGAAAGAAAAAACATGGATTAAAAGCGACAGTGTAGATGAGGAGGGAAGAATCTGCCACTTCTAAGTTGCCACGCTCTGTTTCCATATTCTGCTTCAGTCATACCCTTCTGTATCACACACTTGTAGGTTGGAATAGTTAACTGATACCATTCTACTTGATAATCACTATTCAAAAAGGTAACGAGTCCAGTGAAAGTTTAGTATCACACATTCAGGATGAATTCATCCCTCCACTGCAGTAAAGATAACAGAAAAGCTGCAGGTGTGTTATTCTCTGTCCTCTTTGGCATAAGCAATGTCCTTCCAGACCACTCAGTAATAAAAGTCCCTTATTATGGTGACGCGCTACTGAAGGAAAGAACCAAATGGTCTCTACTGAAGCCTCAGGGACCGTCCGTGTGATGTAAATTACTGAGAAAGATCTTGCCTTAATCCTAGTCTTTCTTCAGACAGCATCCATGCCAAATAAAAATCCTTATTATATGTAACAGGTTGTAAATCTATTCCACCTATCCCTCATGAAAGGGAATCAAATTCAGACACATAATGAATGCAGTGTGACCAACTCTTTCCAGCGCATGGAATTCAATAGGATTTCAGTATGGCTTCACATTCTATAATTGCCAAGTGTACAGAAATCCTAAACTTGGCTAAATTAGTCAGTGACTGCAACTGGGTTGCATACTCACGATGATTTACCAAGGATTAGTTGATCAACATTCTATAGCTGATGTAGAATGGTTGGGATACACAAAGTTAACACGCTTCCAAATTTGACACAGCCTTAAATACTGATAAAATCTTGTATTACTGCAAAGCTAGACCTTACTTTTGTAAAACTCCACACTAGCAACAAAAAAATAAAGAAAATTAACCAAACAAAACCCACCACCACATCATTACAACAGGAAAAAAATCCCCCAAAACCAGCTATCAATAAACCCAGCCAACCACAGAAACTTGCTACTGAGTTCCTTCTGCCACACCTCCCCAGGCTGTACAAATGCATCAACCCTCACCATTACAGGTTCTTAGGGAGACTAGCTTTATCTTGTGTTGGCATTTACACTGTGGGGCTTGGCAAGGCCAGACTAACTCTCAGTTAAATGCTTTGATGAACTTGCTCTGCATGTAACGGCCTAAAATAATCAATACATTCTAGGAAAAATGAAAATTCTCCAAGTCAAACAATAGCATTACATCAGCCACTTCAGTTAAAGAGTTGTTCTAGACCGACTGTATGTAAAAAGACAACTCCTTGCTCACAGATGCCTTACCAACCTCATTCAAAAGAGTTTTTACTAAGAGTATCTTGGTGCAATGGGCACAAAAAGAATATTCAGTTTTCCACAAAGGTATAGAAAAGTAGTGAAAAAAAACAAACATGACCACAGTAATTCTTAAGTTGAGTTTAACAGCATAGAGGAGATAAAATGGACAATTAAAGAAAAACAAAAGAACCCCCAACCCTTTTCTTTACCTTCAAATACTTGATGATTGTTCTTGAGTAGTGTCTGCAGGCCTCCATATTCACTCTTTAGCCTTTGTAAAGTTTCTTTATTTAGGTGTTCTGCTACTTCTTTCAAGGAAAGGCTTTCTGCAAAAAATAATGGTGTAGCTATTCAAAATGTATATATGTAAAATCCTAGGAAAATTTAACTTCTATACAAATTAATAATGATAAGCTGAATCTACGACATATCTAGTAGTACTGCTGCAACCTTGTGCTCCCAGTATCATCCATATGTATTTTATATGTCTATTGTCTGTAAAATAGCAACTTTCATTTTACAGTTAGAATTTCCACAGCAAGACTTTTTTTTGTATTTTCTCTCCTTTTTTTTTTTTTACAGTAGCATATAACCCTCAGTGCAGTAAGCACTGTTTACACGCCCGTATTTAGAGAGAAGAGAGAATGACTCAAAGGATCTTCTGCAAGAATAACACAGGACAAACTACAGTGTATAAATAACAAAAATGGACAGAGGAAAACTGAACGATGGTAGTAGTGAGAACTAACTGAATGCTTATAAAATTAACAGGAACTTCTATTTTTTTCCCCAAGGCTAAACTTACAAATTCCTAATCATGTCATAACCAAATGGCACTTCAAAGCACTTCTTAAAGAATTCTTAAAGAATTACAGCTAATTATTATGTGACTACCCAAAAAGAAACTTTATCTAATACTCGCCAAACAGATATATTCTCCTGTTTTGGTAAATGGGGAGGAGTTCTGTGTTTGTTTTGTTTTTTTTTTAAACAAAAACTGATTCTGTCCTAATATTTAAGTGTAAAGAAAAAAAAAACACAGCAATTTAAAAATATTTTTATATTCCTTATTTGCACCCCAGAGTGTAATAAAACATGGCAGAAAAAAAGGCCTTTGATTGCTACTGTACTCTTCTTGGTATTTTGTAGAAATCTATTTCACTTACTAAATGTAGAAACACAAATTTATTGGAAAAGACAACCTCTACCAGCAAAAGATAATGTAAAGGAAAGAGGTAAACAATTATTTACAATCTCACCTCCTTGGTTCCAGGTATTTGTAGTTCCACCATGCGTATTAGAACTTGATTTTTGAGGGGCTGCATTTAACAGCAAGTTTGCCACACTGAGAACTACATCATCTACAAAATCCCGAGGGAGTGAAGCGCAATTTCTGATTCTTTCTACTTTTTCTCTGGGTTGAAATCCAGGCATCCAAATTGTACCAGCGGTCTCAGTCTCATTTTCAGAAAGTTCTGAGCCTGCTTCTTTACATACATGAGAGTCACCCTCATGATTAAATTCAACTTTTCTGTCATGTGTGACCACAGCCCATGTCTGACGACTATTAATATATTGTGTTATCTGCTTGTCAATCAGAGCACATTCTGTAGGTTGGTAGGTCCTATTTTTTCCAATAAGGCATACCTATTTTAGGAGAAACAGGTAAATCACTATTTATACAGAGTCCCATACTCATAATGCCCCTCAACCAGCCCATGTCTTATGCAGGCATCTAAATCTACCTACAGGAGATATCCATTCAAATGCAACACTCACCAGCATCTGGAGGTTCTTTAATTTTAGTTTTCAAATACTGGTGCCACAGTAATTGAACCATAACCCATCATGCCATACAGGCACAGAACAAAAACACTGTTCCTGACTCTCAGTTTATTTACAAAATTAAAACTGGACACCTTTTCCTACTCTGAGGATAGTTCACTTTGAATTTCACAGAACATGAAAAACAGTAAAATTAAGTAAAAATAAGCAACATAGGCAGCTGGAAAAATTAAGGCAAAAAAAATAAGTTTTATATGTTTTTCATCCTATTGAGGGGCATAAGAAATAACCATAAAACCTTCAAGTCTTTCTTGTCTTTAGGATTGTACCTCTGACACTAAAAGCAGATTACTCAAGAAAACAGTATTTTTAATCTCTTCAAAGCATATTGTCTGAAGTAATGTAACTGAATATAGTCTGATCTTACAACAATAATAATGCACAAATAATACTAATGAACAACACCCATATGCTTCAGACAGCTAGCAGCTTAAAATAAAAAAGACAAAAAACTTCATACAGTCCAAAATTACCCTTTTTGTTGATGGAATTCTAAGGCAATCTTCTTCCACATGAAAGCCGCATACAAATCCCACTCGAGCAACAAAATCAAGATATTCTCTGTACTGAGTTTTCTTGCTTTGTCTTCGGCTGTATTTTCCATGGAAATCAAAGAAGCAACATGGCAGCACAAAGTAGCAACATGAATAGGAAGACCTATGAGAAGGATAACAAACTGCTGAATGGAAAGTCAATTCATAATTTAACAAATAAACCATCACACACAGGCAATAATGGAAATTTTCATTAAGTGACAGGAGCTTCACGAAATAATATTTGTATGTTCCTCTTTCAGTAGATCTATTAGCATAATCAATAATAATGTTTATCGAAGTATTTGCTATAGCAAATTACTGTGCCAACTTGGTTTGGAGGATCAAACTTCTAGATATTAAACTATTTCAGCTGGTTGTGAAGAGCACTGTGGTTCAAGAAAAGGCAAAACTAACAGCAATTTTATTTAAAAATAACAAACAAACAACCCTCAAACAACAGATTCACACCTAAAAAAATAAAAACCAATTCTGGTTTCTGAACTTCAAAAGCAAAAAGCTGTCCTCAATTTTATGAGAAAGTAAACACTACATCTGTGCTTCTCCACAGGAAGAGAAATATTTTGTAAAAATAATCAATTGGCATCAAATGCAGTAAGTTCTGCAAGAACAACAGGTGTGGCTGCAAAAGTGACAGTATTCAGCAAGCATACACAGGTAATTATGTTTTGGCTATTTTATTCCTTCCCTCACACTCTCCCTCCACAAATACCTAGCTGCAATTACAGGTATCCACGGTGTTAATTCATCTGAATGGTTTCCTATGAGCCAGTCAGTGTTTGGAAAGAGATGACTATCACCTGGCATGATTGTAGATTCCTAAAAAACCAAACAATACATTAAGTGAATTTGATTACAGGTTTCTTTAAATGTGTTTTATTTGTTAACAAAGCACTAAGCGACAATATAAAATCATACAAGCTGACAAATACAAGGTGAATGAGAACACACACATCAACAGTATTTTCCTCAGTCTGCACTTTTGCCAGGCAGTAATATTTTATCGCTACAAAGAAGTAATTTAGACACAGTTAACCACAAAATATTGGTCAGACATAGAGTGGAATAACAATTCTGATTAAGATATCTGGCACCTTAAATACCTTAAATATACCTAAACAAATATACATAGGATTTATGATTTCTTGCCATTCTCCTGTCACACATATGTCTGGACTCAGCTTTTCAGAAAGCCAACTTAATTTGTTATGTCTTAACAGCCCTAGGACTCACACATCAATTAATCTTCTTTCCCAGACTCTACCCAAATCAAATTTAATATATAGACTACTCTTCATCGTTCACATATAATAAACCTAATCCAGCCTAACATTTTCCCTCTTGTCTATGTTGCCAGGCCATTCCTTTCCAAGTTCTGTCAATACCTTATGATACATAAAAGGATCAGGAGAAAAATAAGAAACAATTGGTTAGAGAAAAACTTTTTTGGTGGCCTTTAGAATAGCCTTTTGCCTCATAGAAATTCAAGATATATGGATTGAGGAGACATCAGCAGAGAAGTCTCCTTGCCACAATACTGACTCACAGAATAGTTGTTAGTCTCAAGAATACCCTACCCTGATATTCCTAGGAAAAAAAAAAAAAGAAGAAAAAAACCCAATACCAACCACGAAACAGGATGAATTCTTCAAACATGTTAAATTTTAAAAGTTCTGGAGCGCCTTTAATGTTTTGTTCTCAGCATACATTTTCTTACCTTGAACAATGTTCAGCAAAGAGTGTACATAAAGTTATGCTGATACTCTAAAAATATGTATGAATCTCAAGATAATTACTAGGCATATTTGCAAAAAGCTTTAAATTTGGATCTCCACAGACCTTTAAGAAAAGCCCTGAAAATTTTACCCATACTCTCATTTTATTTAAAATACGCATGATTTATGAGGTCAAAATTCACATGTATATGCAAAATAGTATCTGTGTAGGAGCTAAAAAACATAAACAACACTTCCTAGGGAATTTCTGAAGTCTCGTACTGCCTCTGTCAATTCCCCTCATGAAAGCACTGTTAGTAGTTTCAGTTATCAATACGGCCTATCATTGTTTACTTTAAATACTGTATCTCTCACCATTTTTAGTTATAATATCTAGAAATGCATATACATATGTAACAAATTTCTTTTTGGCAGGTTAGCACATCTTAAACCAAGTGTTTGATAAGTGTTTTCTTCTGGTTGATTAAACAAGTTACTCCTACATTACATTGCAGTTTTGATCATTTGATTTAGTTATAGCATGAATTACCAGTGCCATACTCCGTGTTTTGACAGTCACCCGTAATCACATTTGTATTCCCCATGTCTGACAGCAGTTTGGCTACGCAGAGTGCCACCTGTTACACTCATTTATAGTGATAGTATTGGCACTGAATGTCACAGATGGCAATACTCATCCTGCAACTCGCGCTTTAAGTAAAAATCAAAACAAATTTAGCTTTGAGGGTAACAAAAGGCTGTGATCAGGTGCTTTCTCCTGTAGCCACAGGAGCCTTGCAAAATTATTTCACCTCTTCTCCTTCTTCATTATATAACTCTCTCACATAAATTTGTCCTTTCCTTATATGCATATTTTGGATATTTTTGTTTCTATCTGGCTTTTTCAACTGTTCTCTGTGAATTTTTTATTCTTTTTTAAAAGGCAAATAAACCACATCTTTTTTTCTATTTTGTTCCCTCATGCTGCAGAGAAGTTTCCTTATGAGTCAAGAAATCTAAGAAACTGTAGACAATCAGACAGTAATATTGAAGGAATGTACAACATTCAAAGATCTCCGTAATACAGAAAAAGAGGCAGAAAAATGAATACATAACATGAAGGAAAATATAAAATGCTGTTTGGTCTGATCAGAAGTGACAATGTGATACGACAGGAATGAAGGAGCACCACAGCTTGATGTTTTGGATTGTTTCTTGAAGCTTTCAGCTGGTTACAGACTGGAGCAAAAGAATCTGGCAGTTCTGGCATCTGCACCCAAAATGGTAGGGTGGCAAAGAGAAGGCTGCACAAGACTGTGGAAGCTCCACGTCCCATCTGTGAAAACGGCTGTTCTTTTGTTAATTTAATGTAAATTGTTAGCATTCAAAGATGTGTTGAATTAACTTTAAAACAAAACTACTACAGAATACTATAGGTAGAAAATTCTTTTAATATATTGCAAGTTGATAATTTTTGAGAGAACTGAGTGAGAAATTTTAGGAATCTAGAACACAAGAAATCAGGAACACCTCAACTCCAAAGTGCAACTGTTGATCAGCACCATACTTTAACAAGTATCAGATCAAGAACAGCTGGAGTTAAAAGTGAATGTTACTGCTCAAATTGTTCCTGTTCTCATAAAAATGCTAATGTGGCACTTGAAATATAATCCTCCTTTCAGATTTATTTTCCTGTGTGTGTTTTTTTTTTTTAAAGGCTATTATTGCAATTACTTACCACAAAGTCAGTACAGCTGAGGACTGGCTCCTTTGAGGTTCAACAACAATTTTGTCCCCAAAACAGCACTAGAAGGTCAGAATCACTTTCAAGAATAAACTACTCACAAATTTGGATACTTATATATTTCCTGAGGTACAGTGGTGCAAACATATCTGCTTAATGTTGATCTTCCTGTAAAATCAAATATTGTTTTATACTGTGCATGTCTGTACCTAAAGTAGGAAATCACACTAGCCTTCTCAGCTAAAAAAGTAAGTTGCACATATGCAAGGGTATGATACAGCATTGCTCTAATAATACTCTTTAGAAGTTACTTTATAGTCCCACAGGACAGATGGGTTGCATCATACCAAACTCACAGATCACTTCAGACAACAGTCCATAAACCGGTATGTTTGATTACATTTGCATCAATACAACCAGAAGCAATGAACAATTGATTAAAGCTACAAGTCATTAAGATTGACATACATTTGCATAATACCTCTAAATGAGTTTCTGGTCCATACATGTCCCATATTTTTCTTCTCCTCACATCAATTCCTTTACCTGAATGCTGAAATATTTAAACAACACAATAGTATCATTTTTAAGCACTACTTTTAGCAGAAACCGTCAAACAGGCTCACCAAATGTACATATTAACACTGACTATATCATTCATGAGAAAATTTAGACATATAATGAAATACAGCTTCGCTACTTCAGGCAGAAGCTGAATACTTTTAATCCCTTCTTTCCCCTCTAAGTATAAAGGGAAAGACTAGGAAACATTAAGAATATATCTGGTTTAAAATTTTACCCCAGGCACACCTATTAAGACTGCCCTTGAAAATCTGGATCTCTACAAAAGTAAAAGCAGAGTATTATTTTTGTTTGTTTTTAAAATATCAAAACCTTTCACAAGACAATATGAAGTCAATTAGGCTGTTGGGGTCCAAACACATTTTTTCACTGTGTGAAATGATGGGAAAAGGAAATAGGCCTGAAAACTAAAGCAAGAAACAAAGAATGCATAACTAATAGTATTTGAACTTCAAGAACCCACAGAATAATCACAAAACTCATATGCCATTTTTTTGAGAGTCAACAATGTGTTGTCAGTTCTACAGCAGTGATGACCTAATGATGTACGAAAAGAACTGTCTACAGGGAAAATAGCATCTTGTACTAGATCAAATTTTTCTGGCCACACAAGGAAAGAGAGCTTGAATTAACAGAACTTGGACTTTTTTACTTACTCCCCCAGTGATGTCTATTGATCTAATAGGAGATATTAATTTCCTCTACAAATTTTACCATGTTCTCCCAAGAGTGGAAAATAAAATTTTCTAAAACAGAAACTGGGTTTTGCTTAATCTCACTGACATTTTTTGTTGTTTCAGAAACCGTCCCATAAGAAACTGAATTTTGCTGTTGCCACATTTTCATTCTCAAAAGCTCAGCTTGTTGTCAGGCATTTTCACAATTTACAAATCCCAGGACGGATTGTTTTTAAAGATATAGAAAAACATCTTAAGGACATAACAAGTAGAATTCAATTTCAATAAAGCTAAGTTTTTGTAAACTTTCTCTTGTGAAAGAGAATCTCTGTGTTAAGATTCCTCGTTCCTTTCTGCTTTGTCTACAGAGTAACTAAATTACATCATTATTTTTAATTTTCCCTTCTTCTTACCTCAGAAAAATAGCCTTGAATTGAAATGAATTGCACTAATAAAAACAGATAAATAAGTGAAAGGTTTCTAAGCTCTGCTAACATTTTTTTCCTGGTAACTAGAGTGACAAAATTGTATTTTACCAACATGAATTAACTGAATTTTGGCTACTTGCATACCAGATAAAAGGAAAGCATAACAACGTTAACAGCCTCTATTTTTTAGTTATTATTTTAAAAATCACTCTATTTACCCCTTCACTGTTTAGAATGTGAACCAGTAGACCGTTTCCACATCCAAGATCTACAAATGACTGTTTCTTGGTAAACCCCTTTTCCTTTCTCTCTTCTTCCCAAAGAATCTAAGAGAAAAAAAAAGAAAACGTTTTAGACTTCTGCTCTCAAGTTTTCCTGTAAGAAAGCAGCAATTGTTATTGGAAATTAAAGGAGAAAGCTAGGAGAGAATGCAGATGTGACAAAAGAAATCCCCTCATGGAGCAAATAACTTGAGAGGAGGGAAAAAAAAAACATCCAAACCACTAAAACTGTTTATGGAGAGGGGCAGAAATTATGTTACAAAGTATCAATCATTTTCTAAATGCTAAGCAGATACTCCACTCCCTTCTGAGTCACAGGAAGTTCAAATTAATCAGGGCTATACAACCCTGGGCTAGAGTAAGCATAAACTTACTATATATTGCTAAACCAATGGGTGCAAGGGATAATCAGAGGAAGCAAGGGAAGTAGCAAGTAAATTGCAACAGCATCTCTGCAAGTAACATCATGGACGCATTTATATCCATTGTATTAAAGAAAGAATTGGTGGCAGAGATGAAAATAAAAAACAAAAAAATGTTTTTTGTAATCAGTTGGCTATACACTGGTACATTCAACATCACTTTCTACTGAACAGAGTGTAACTTACCTAGCTACAAGCCAGCTACCCTAAATTCTGTATCAGCCAACAGAACCCGAAAACTCTCAGCCCAGTTCTAGGCCCTGCTCTGTGCACAAGTACTTAATTTTACATAGTTATATAATTCATAATTAGTTAATAATCAGGTGTTTGTCTGCAGGTCATGCATTACTCTCCTTTTATCCCTGTCAAACTCTTTCCTTCAGTGAGAAGCTACAGACCACACACTGATCAACCACGCACGCTTATATTTTTACTATGACTAACAAAAATCATCAAGAGTATTTAACCACAAAAATTAGTATTTCTAACATTTCTGCTTATTAATTTGTCAGTATTGCTAGAGGGAAAGAAGCTGCAGATAATCCATGAGATTATCAAGCTGGGTTTTTAAATGTACCGCTTTTGCACTCCAGGCTGTATCCCAGAAATCCCCAATTAGCTCCTCCACAGATCACACCTACCCTCCACCTCCTGCTGAGTTTCTCCCAGTGCAAACTGAATAGCTACTTCTTTGGGCATGTGCCTAGAAAGTGAATGACCTTAATTGTCTGCAGAGTAACATGAAATCGGATGTGGATGCTGTAAATCCATGAAAATTTAACACTGGACCTACCTTCTCTTAAACCACCTGTTCAACGTACTTCTACATAATGAGTTATTATATACGATCATATAGATACCTGAAAATTTTGCAAGGAGGTTAGGTTATTAAAACCATACTTTAAGCTTTCATTTATATAAACCAGTTATTGGATGATTTTAGTAACTTTTTGAAAATCAGTGTTACGTCAGCTAAAACACAGTATCACCGTAAACTAACACTTGTACATAAAAATTTGCAAAACATTTTCCAGAGAGTCATTACACAATTTTCTCGTGGCTACAACTACTTTTCCAACATTCGTATTATTACGATAGCAAAAATGCTAAAAAATAAGTCTATTATACTGCTATGTTGAGAAAACAGTATCATAGATCAGAATAGTTCTGTTGGAAGGGACCTACAATGATCATCTAGACCAACTGTCCAAGCACTTCATCATGATCATATCTCTGATGTAAAAAGTTCTGTCGCACCAACACAATTGAGATTTTGAGAGGAGATTAGGTTAGTCAGGCTTCCTCAGACAATTTTAAAAATCTTCATGTCAAAGTAAACTGGGGTTCTAAGTTTATAAACAATCAACTGTCAAAATAAATTAGGTCTCAACAAGTTCTGTAAATAAGCTAGCTTATTTACAAATACTGACGTAGAGAAGACATAAGAGGTATCTATATTATACTTCAAGGTACCTACTTCAAGGTAGACATGCTGTTAACTGCAGTCTGGATAGCAGTCAAAAAATACTCATGTACCTACCTAGTGACAAATTTTGATGCAGATTAAAAAACTGAAGTTTCTAATGATCACAGGTGGCAGAATTTTCATAAATTCTTAAATAAAGTAGGTGCCATAGAAAATTGAACCAAGACTTATCTTTGTTCGTAGCATTTACGCTTGGCCTTATTGCATTTGAAGAGGGGATTTGAGCTGAACTTTTATCAGGGAGGGCAAAGAAGTGAAAAATTAACAAGTATAAAATTAACAAATATTTATAAAACAATAGCTTTTGATCTGCAAATTGGTCTGTCTAATCACTATTTTTCTGCTACATCAGTACTTTTCACTTCATTGCCTAAAAGATCTCAACAAAAATCTTGTCTGTGTAGGTCATAAACTTCCTGTCTCAACGAATTGCAAGTACTTACCATATGTCCACTAAAAAGTTTTAGTATACCTCTAAACTTAATTTGCATTGTTATTGTGGTGATTTTTGTGGTATAGGGCAATATAAAAAACAAATCAACTGGTTTTCCCTTTGCTTTGTGACATGATTTTTTTCCCCAAGCGTTATAAAATGCTTACCTTCTGTAATCACTTACTATATGTAAATCTCTGAAATGCTGTTCAGAGTACTACTAAAGCAGATCAGAATACAAACACAACATGAATTTCACTTTCAGTTATGCTTGAACATGTAGTATGAACTTTGTCTCTCTGCTTAAATCAGAGGAAAAACAACAAAAAAATCCCCCAAAAAACCACCCGAAACCCCCCAACCCCACACCCTTTCTCCTACGCCCTTCCTTTTGCCTTGTACACCTGTAGTAGTTCAGGTCATTCTCTTTTAAAGAATGCAACAACTGTAAAATGAAAATACTTCTTTAGAGAGGTTCTATTATTAGGAAATAGACCCTTACAAATATTAGGCAAAGCATTTCCTTACCAGTAAGTAAGTGGCAATGGCAACATCTTCATAAACAAATTTCTCGGGATCTGTCACTTCAGGCCACACCTTCAGAAAAAAATAGAGAAAAAAATATTTTCTGCACCATCTGAAATTACTTCGTAAAGTACTCAGAGTGATCTGGATACTAATTCCATTCAATAGGCTTCTGCAGATCCATTTTTTTTGCATTAAAAGCTCATTAAAAATATACACAAAGAATGTAAATAAAAACTGTTTGATTTTGTGAGTCACATAAAAGAATAAAGGTGTAAATAATGTCTGCTGTCATACAATCAATAAAGTTTTCAATAATATTATGGCTTCATATGTACAGCTAACAACAAGTAAACTGCTGCATCTGTTCTGTAATAGTGTGTGCACCCTTTTCCTTAACTCTGTCAGAAAAAAAATATTTATATTATTCCTGTTATGTGCAACAATAATAACATGAGCACTTATAAATTTATTTTCACAATCTAGCATTCAAAGAATTATCCTGGCACAACACGAACAAAAATTTGAAGTAGGAAGACAGAAAGTGGAAGTGTCATCCCTGTTTTGTAAGTGAGGAATTGAAACAAAGATTAAAATGCTCAACACTACACTAAGTCTACTGTAGAGCAAAAGACTGAACCATTACCTTACCTACAAGTCCAATTTTCCTCTCCTATGTATTTTTCTATTAGTGCAAACATATCAACATTAAAACCTTTCAACATTTTCACAGTATGTTTTACAAAAGCATTTACCTTTTTTTTTGCTTGTAGCTAGTCTGGTGCATAAGGATATAGACATTACTTCATATAGCACTTAAGATAATCACTGTCATTTTTCAGGATTCCCAGGACAAAGCAATACTACAGTGTTGTATTTCTAACTCAGAAAGACATATCAACATTGCATCTAAATTTAAAGAGTAATAGGAAATTTAACCTACTTAGTAACCCGCACTGTTCCCAGAATCATTCAGGTTTTGGAGAAGGTAGCACTTTATTTATGGCTTCTAGTCTGGATGACTTAGTATTTACATCCACTGGCCTACTGTTTACTTCTTATTTGAGGGGAAACGTTCTGGAAAGTATTTAACTCCCTCAGATATTTACTGTGAATTTGGCTCCAAATCTTACTTTTCCAATTCATTTCTTTCAAATACTAAATTGTTGGTTTCCCACATACACAGAAAAAAACAAAACACCAGACTGTAAAATATATATTTCAATTAAATTGCTTATTCTATTAAAAATAAGAATTCAGTGGAAAACACAGTTTCACTAAACAAACAATAACAAAAAAAATTATAGAAAAGCATATTATTACTGCATTTACTGCCAAACCTACCTTTACCATCTCTTTGTATTTTTCTTTAAGGTCTTGATAAACTTTGCTGTACTTTGCTACTGAAATGAGTGAGAGCGTACTTTTAAACTCACTGGGCTTTTGCTCCACAGACCATTTAGCCAGTTTGGACAAAAGTTCATTTCCAAGCCATGCTAGTTTGGGGTATGCAATTCCATCTGAAAACCAATCTTCTGGAAATGGAGCTACAATAGACACAGACCTTTAAAAAATAAAAATAAAAACTTTGTATAAATATAATGTATTTCATTATCTGAGCTACCTCAAAAAAAAGAATGATTAAGTGGAAAAAAATCAGCAGATCAAACAGAAGTGTAAAAGTAGATTGAGGAATAAGGAGATATGTAATACACACACAAAAAAAAAAAACAGAAGGAAAATAAAACAGCTAAGTTACCCAATAATGGAACAGTCTCCCCTAATTTTTTTAGACAGCTTGTTATCTACCAATTCAAGCACTGTACACAAGAGTCCATGCTACATCTAACACCATGACTGAGGACTTGCACATGATGAACCTGATTTAGCAATATATCCAAAGACTAACTAGTTAAAGTGAATTCAGGAAATTAATGAAAACAACAGGAAGATTTAGGAGGAAAATACACCAGCTGTCACATTTCATTATTTCATCATCTCTAACTTTATTTAGATTTCATTAGAGCTAAGCCCTCAGATGCTCAGGGCCAAGCTGCAATGGTCTATATTTCAGTGACTGAAGCTCAATAGGCTCCAAACAGCAGCTCCAATTTGACCCTCAACCTTAACTAACACCCACAGAACCTCACCTCACAGGCATAGCTAGTTCCTCGTGATCAAAATACACATATTTTTTCTAGACCACACACATGCACAGTCAATGTATACATTCAAAGTTCAGATTTGTTTTGATATGTGCATTATAGATGTTTCATTTTTAACAACACCACTACTGCCTTTTACTAGTCAAGCACCAAATTATGCAAACAAAATCACCTAGATACCAATACTAAAACATGGTGTGATCCTTGCAATAATTCGGGGTTTGCTTCCTTTCTCGCTCCTAGCACTTACCATTCCTCATCATTTATGTGTGTCAGTTGAATTTGATAAATATTGCACTTTTTAATCTGATACTTTCCTTCGCTGTTTTCCTCCAAAGGCAGAAAGGTCACAGTCCCATTGTAAACATCTGAAAAGGCATTTAAATAATGATGCATTATTCCATGGTGCAAACCATCCCGGTTAGCACCAAAATAAACTTTTGTTTCCTTACTACTTCAAATGCCAACTAGTGAGACAAGATTTAGGACAACACAGGAAGAACCATAATGCTAAGAACAGATCTGTTTCTCAGCGTGCCTGACATCTGAACCTACCGAACTGTCTGAATGCCCAGAATATTGCATTCTGCTGCATGATTTTTTTTCCCAAATATCTAAGGCTGATCAATAAGATTATTCATATTCTTTAAACGTAAACATTTGAATAAAGTAAAAGCTAGACAATGAGACAAAACCGCTGCTTTGCCCTACCCCACAGCAAATTCAGTGTAAACCAGGTGTAAACCTCTGCCATATATGTTTCTTTGCATTAGTAGGATTTACTGCAGTGTATTACCATCACATAATGTAAATGGCTAAAAAAAGAAAATAATAATAAAAAAAGATTAATTTTAAGCAATACTGAAGAATAAGAAAGCTGACACAAACAGTTCAGGTCGGCCAGGCAGGTGCCACAGCTGCCTACTTTTTTCATTAACTCTGCATTTTTGAAGGCCACCGTCACTCCTTACAAACCTGTAATTAGGTTTGTGCTACAACCAGCGTTTTCGGGCAGGCAGCTTACTCATGACAGGAGCTCGCACCCTTCTTGCCTTTTCTTTTTAAGGGAAACAAAAAAATGAGGCATTTTCTGTATGTCTCCCTCAGGGGTCGGGGGGGGCTGGCTTCCCCAAGAGCTTTTCCCACCTCAGCAGTCCCTTACAAACAGCACGTCAGCTCTTCCCCGACTGGGCTTTCTTGAGGATGAAGCGGGGCTTGTTTAAACCAGAGTCCTACAGGTGCTTGAACCCTGTAATTAGTATTTCAGCTGCTGACACTCCCTAGCACAGTAACAACAACAAAAAAATAAGGTAAAAAAAATAAACAAACCTACGTACACGATAAAATAAATAAAAAAAAGAAAATAATCTATCTGCACTCCCACAAGTAGGGAAAAAAGCTGAATTTATCTCATTTGCACGACAACCTCGGATGGGACGGGCCCGCAGCTGTGGCAGCACCTCGCAGCCTGCGCTCGGGCCCCCCCGCCGCCGCCCCGCATCCCGCCCTCTCTCCCCGCCCCGGGGCCGGGCTCCCGCTCACCTTCCACCGCCAGCTCCTTCGTCAGCGGGGCAGGGGGGCCGCCCGGCCGCCCCCGGGGCAACAGCATCCTCAGCACGGCGCGGAGCTCGGAGCGGCGGCCCAGCCCGCCCCATGGCGTAAGGGGCGGCGGCAGGTACCCGGGTCCCGCCGGCAGCTGGCCGTGCACCTCCCTCCACAGCCGGCCCAGCTCCGCCGCCCCCGCAGCCCCCGCTCGCCCCTCCTGCCCCCCGCCGCCCCACACGGCGTCGAGGGGGGAAGATGCTTCCCCGCCTTCCCCGAGCGGCACCGTCCCCTCCGCCTCGATGGCGGCGCCGCACAGCCGCCTGTTGGCCACCTGCGGCTTCTCCAGCCAGACGCGCACCGCCGCCCAGAAGCCGCCGGGCAGCGCGGCGCCGCCATCCCGCACGGCCGCCGTCCCCACCAGCCCCATGGGTGGCCGCCCCGCCACTGCCGCCGCCGCCACCGCCGCGCAGGGGGCAGGAGGAGGCGGGCCGCGTCGCAGGCTGCTCCCGTCAGTTCCTGAGGCGGGGACGGCGGCGGCTGCAGGTAGGTACGGCGTCCCTTCGCCCCAGGACGGGGCGTCGAAGCCGCAAGCGAGGCGGCGGCGGGCTGTCCGCCTCACGGCGCAACACCCGCGGGCGGGAAGCGGCTCCTGTCAGCCCTGCCCGGGCAGCCGGGCCTGCTGGCGGGGGTCCCGGGCTGCAGCTGGGAATTACAAGATGCCCCTTGCGCCCGGAGACAAACGGAGGCCGGGGCATTTTGATCGTATTTGTAGCCGTGGTGTGAGGAGGGGGGGGTGGGGTGGTGGTTGTGACCGCGGCCGCGGTACCTCAGGGCGCATACGCCCCTTTCTGAGAGCGGGGCCTCCCCGGCCGCCCCGCTCCGTAGGGGAGCAAGTCTTGGTGCGTTTGGTGTAGTTAAAAACAGTACGCTACGTAATTTTTTTTTTTTTTTCCTCTTTTCTTTTTTTTCTGCCTCAGAGGAGAAAGAAGGCCCCGCCCTGAGCTTAGGCAGCTCGAATAGCGATTTTGCAATGAAACCCCCAAGGCCTGCTAAGGGTTTACTTCCCTGCTTTTAACCTCTCCAGCGTTGTCTTTCCCTGGCTAACAGCCGTGATGGTGTTTTTTTAAATTTATTTTCTAGCGGCTCTGCGTTTCTGACTAAGGGTACTTATTTTAGGTCCTGATTATTATCATTATTTAGGTCCTTATTCTTGACGGCTACCAAGCGTCTCAGCTGTGTCGCTGTTATGCAAGATAATGGACGATAACGCACCGCAAACGGAAATATCCCCTGGTGATTTGCATAGTGTATTTGTCCAGTCGTGAATTTTAATTACATGCAGGAGCAGCTTCCGCAGGCGAAGGGTCTCCGCAGCTCAGCGTTTCTCAGTGAAACTCCAGCAGTTGCCTGCAAGTTGAAAATCACCGTGTGTTATTTTCTGCCGACACATCCCCATGTAGCTTTCCAAATGTCAGCACAAGGCTGAAATTAACACCGAGGTTATTCTTTAGGGCAGTCCTTTGTTAATTTCCTACGGTAATTAACTGGTCTGGTTTCTTAATTAGTTTTGAAACTGTTTGCTTGGAACCAAACCATATTAAAACACTGTGTGAAGGCAGAGAGAGAAGTTGTAACTTTTTTTTGGAGTACCAGGTCCTTTGTTGTGAACACTTAGGTTTTCTCATTTGAGCAATCTCATTGATTTGTAATGTAAATAAAGCTAGGTGCAACAGCTGCAGTATTTTGATGGAAGTTTTTCTCTGAGCCAGAAGCCTTGAACTTCTGTCTGATTTATCTGTTCTCCAGTTAGAAGAGTAATGTCTGTTTAGTTGGCTTCAGGTTGAAATGCTCTTTCTCAGTGCCTCCACGTTTTCCCTCCCCCCCCCCTCCCTTCTTTGCTTTCCAAACCTTTTGATTAATAGTGGAACTGCACCTTCCTAAAACCGAGCTGGAAGCCACATGCAGAAATACTACCCTGCAGTCATCTTCTACTGTGTCTGTACCATCCAGAACTGGAAAATGACCTCCATAAGAGGATTAGGTTAAAAGAAAAGAAATATAGCAAGGAGATATATCATGATGAAGTGTACTTTGTTATGCTTATAGTCTGTACTCAGCCCTTGGCCAGCCTTGGGCCAGATGTCTTCCCAGTACCTTTGACAATTGCTTCTTTCAGCCAGTCCCTTTGTTATAAGGTGACCCGCTTCTGTTCCCCTGCGTGATCGCTTCTGTGTTTTACCAGCACAGCGCAGACCTCTGCATGAAGTGACAGAAGTTGCTGGGTGTGATAGGAGCCGGTAGCAGCAGAGGGCACTCCGACATCTGCTTCTCGGAGCAGCCGAGGCATCAGCCTTTACTCCGTGGGCCAGGTTCTAACACAAAGCGAGATTCCCCTTCTCTCCAAAACCAAAGCGGTTGTACCTGCTGGTAGTGGAATCCTGCTGGTTCTGTGGAGTTTTGCGGTGGGCTTGCATGACCCGTAGATACACACGACAGAATGCCAGCAGACTTCATACGGCCTTTGATCACTTACACAAGAGTCTGAGGTCAGCTCAGCACAGAAAAAAGTGTATTCAGAAAAAAACGTTTAGTGGGAAAACAGACTAAAAATTCAATAAGCCACCACATAACAGAGATGAAAATTTAAACTTCAGCAAAGAAAGAAGGAAAAATGAAGTTTAAGTGTGGTTGCGAAGTTCAGACTTGGTATTATTTTATAAATTTATTCTTGAGTATGGCAATATGACACTTAAGTGCATACCTACGTGCTTATAGTTTTTCGGAACTGCATCACCTATGTAGAAGAAAAGCCCTATAGTTTTGCATGCTTTGTGGAAATCATTACTGTGGTAGTTTTATTTGACTTCGTTCATGCAGGTTTAACTGTATGTTTTACAGACCCATTGCAGATAGGGCCTCCTGCTTGTCCCATTCACCTGTTCTGTTCAAGTAAGTCAGTGTTGGTAATGGATAGCATGTTGATAATTGTTCTAGTTTCACAGTTCTAAATGTTCACCATATGGAAGCAATGGAGCAGCACACAGGACTGGCGGTGGTGATGTTTCCCTTGTGTTAAGCCACCTCTTCATTTCTGTGCTATACTCCTAACAGCCAGGGCAGATACACCCAGATAGCGTAGTGCTCACGTAGCTGAGTGGATCTGTGGGAGCTAACCCAGACAAGATTAAATTAGGCAAAGGACATGCAAATGTGCAGAATTTTACAGAAATTTGTTTCTTGCAAATGGTGTACATTAAATAAAGGTTTAATTACCCACTTACTCCTTAATATATTCAACCACTGGAAGATAAGGGCAGAGTTCCTGCCGTTGACCTTATGTTTTCTGTCTCGTGTTTACATACAAACAACGGTTCATCACATCACTTATATAAAAAGAAACCTTAACATATAGCCAACATGCCATTTAGTTGAAAGTTAAGTGTTTACTAGTAATGTGGAGATAATACAGGCATCTCCTGCATTTGAACAAGGCTTTGTATGCATATTTTGGTGCTTTAGTATTTTATTATTTTGCATTTAAGTTAGAAGTGAGGTAACAATTATTCACATTATTTTAAATAAGACGTGATATTTTCTTGACTGGATCTTTTACCTTATCCCCTTTTTCTTATTAACCAAATGGTGTCCCTGTTTCATATTTGGCTTATTTTGAAAGGTTTAGTTCATATTTTAATAACAAAAGACCATTAATTTACATTTGATCAAATGCTTATTTTTTGGATTAGTTTGTACCAAGCCAATTGAAGTAGAAAAATGGAAGGGCAGGCTTTTAGTTGGCTCTGCACTGCTGTATTCATATATTTGAACCAATCTATGGATTTAGTTAACAACCATTTTGATTTCTTTTAATTATTAAAAATAAGACATCTGCAGTGCTTCGGTTCGTGATGTGTCTTTTCTTGTTTGGTGCAGGTTAGCTGACAATGGCATCCACACTGAATCTGAAAGAAGCCACAGGCAGCCAAAGTTCATGGGATACTTTGCTACCAGATTTCCCTAGAGGACCACTTTGCAAATATCGAAAGAAAGCTTCCTTCAACTGGAAAGAGATGGCGGTGCTACTGGATGGCAAAGATATCATCCAGCTTAAGGTAAACTTTGCAATAATTGTAAGCATGCTTTAATTTTGGAGATATCAGTAGAAGAGAGGATGTGATTTTCAAAGGGAGAGTACTCTGTAGATATGGAGCATGAAGAAATTGGTTTTGCACATCCAATTTTCAGAACAGAGCTGAACTTTTAAGCAGCCTACTTTGCTGTCTCATAAGGCTCGTTTCGTTACTGAGCATCAGTACAGCGGAGATCAGCAAGTGCTGATCTTCAGTGTTCATTTCAAACTGAGAAAGAACTATATTCTGCAATACTTATTTACTGTAGTAAATAAGTGGGGTACATTAAATCATGTATCTTCTGTGCTTGCCTTAATGCTTATGTGTCATTGCAGTTGGACAGATTAGCATGCTTACCTTACTGAAAGCTAAACCTACAAAAAAAAAATAATCACAGCACAGGAGATCATGTGGGAATGCATGATTTAAGAGATGTAGGAAGAGACAGAACTGACTTTTTTTGAAGGTGGTATAGATTTACGTGGATTTAAGCAAATCTTGAATGTTCACCATAATTGCTAAAATCTTGGAAGGTGGATCAGAGAAATCAAAAATGTCTCATCTGCATCTGACTGATATACTTAAAAGCGTAGAAAAAACACAAGTGCTCAGTGTCTCAGGGAGTTTGGAAGTCACATGGACAAATATTGTTGTTCTTACAGAGAAAGGGAATGACCCTACCTTTTAAAGAAAAGTACAGGAAATATTCTGGTTTTCTTCCTTCTTACTGTGTCATTCTCTCCAGAGAGGAGGAAAGGACTTAAAATTTTTTTAAAAAAGATTTTGCCTAAGGCACTGCACATTTATTTTTCTAAATTACATGAAATACAATTAAGAAGACGTGGATATCTTGCAGACACAGACATCCGAGATAAAAAAAAACCCACCATAATATATACTCTAACAAAAAAAGAAAAAAAGATCCAAATTGAAATGTTAAAAGATGCACATCCCCATATTGAATGGCTGCATATGATGGTTCCATTAAATGAAATATATTTCTGCTTTCATCTGGGAACACAGCAGTTGTGGAAGCTTAATGGCTTTACCATTATGGCATATTTCTAACTGAATGTAACCCCTGGAGTTTTACCT
>JAOQGH010000032.1:50621785-50718136 GCA_025769975.1 Gallinago jamesoni
AGATTTTCAAGACCCGCCTGGATGCAGTCCTGAGTAACCTGCTCTAACATGCTCTAGGCAATCCTGCTTCAGCAGGGGAGCTGGACTACATGATCTTTACGGTCCCTTCCAACTCTAAAAAATTCAGTGAAATTTCTCCCAAAAGGCAGTATAGATGACACTAGACCAGTTTTGTCTCCGTCCACAGTGTTTTAAGAGTATATTCTAGGAAGTTCTGCACACTCAGACACTCCCACATCTATGTCATACACTGTGCAACACGTACCCTTGCCATTATGCTATAAATATTCCACTCTGATGCCATAAAATGGAAAAAAATGATGTCTTAATGCCACAGAAACACCACATGGAGTCCAGCTAAGACTCGGTACCAAGTGCCCTGCAGAGTAAGTGCAGCCTATCTGATACAGAAAGAGCCAAACTAAAGAGTTTATCCTGTCTGTGCCATTTGGCCATGTGAGCAACATTCACTGTCTGGATTGACCCTCTTTGCAAGATATATGCACTTAGTGTACCCAGACTGAGCTTCATGCTTCTTTTCTTATTCTTCATCCCTTCTAATCTTTTGGTTTTGCCAGCCATTCACCTTCCTTGCTTATTTAATTTTCTGAAATTCTGTGTCTGTCAATAGACAGCA
Organism: Gallinago jamesoni; assembly: GCA_025769975.1. NCBI lineage: Eukaryota > Metazoa > Chordata > Aves > Charadriiformes > Scolopacidae > Gallinago > Gallinago jamesoni. The sequence continues at coordinate 50,622,423 of JAOQGH010000032.1, forward strand.
TATACTCCTAGACAGCAATGTACTCCTACATAGTTCTGATTTTATACCCCATGTTAAAGATCAGGATGAATTCTTTTCATGACCCTCAAGTCTACACAAAATCCTGAGGGTATGTATTTGTCAGAATTTTTCCCTGAGGCTTCAGGGTTGGTTTTTTTGTTTGTTGTTGTTTTGTTTTGTTTTATTCTCACTTGCTTTTTAAAGGATTTCTACTGAAGAATATGTACTACAGGCCCAACCAGTATAGAGGAAGGGATTCTAGTATGCACATTTCAGTGTGGCTTCCAGCAGGCAGTGTCCCCAAATGCTGCTGAGAACTAAGTGCATGCATACATTTATCTGATACAAATTTATCCCCTTCAATAATGTAAACTATTCACAATTTTGAAAATAAACAGCCTTATTCTGTTTTTCTCTTAATTTTGGGAGTTCCCAGAACTACTTGTAATGCAAGCAGACTTGCTGATTTTCACCACACGTTTCTTTCAACCCAGACAGCTGAAAACGTAGTCAATGTAGTAATCTGTACCTGTCTGAACGAGTCAGCCATCAGCAAAGGAAACAAGTACCTGTAATGCTACTGCAGGTGTGATGTCCTAGCCTTAGGGGTACATTTGATTGCTTTTTTGCAATTGCAAGGTACTTTCCAATAGCTATATCTGCAATCAAGTATCTTAACCATTTTAATTGCTGTAATAAAGCAGTCTTCAACTGTACCTTATATTTCCTTATTTAGATTTTTGGATGTTTTGCTCTGACTGAACTCAGCCATGGAACTAATACCAAAGGCATACGGACGACTGCCACTTTTGATCGTAGCACTCAGGTCAGTCCTTAACTCACAGGAATAATATTTGACACTGTTAGACTCTGTTATTTGTAACAGGACAGAATGAGTCAAAGATTTCTTCGGTTAACAAGAAAGAATCAAGTCCCACTCCAAATGTAAAAAAAAAAAAAAAGTCAATTAATTACAATGCCGGGAATAGTGTTTTGGGGAGCCCTGGTTCAAGAAAACCAAAAGAGACAAGCATGTCACACTTCACGTTCTGCAGATGCGTCAGCTCATAGAGAGCTCACTCTCCCCTTCATTTGTTGCTAAGAGAAAGAAATAAATTCCTGCAAAGAATGCAGTTCATGGTTGATATGAGGATTTCAACAGGTTAGCTTGTTCCTACGGAACTTCCCAGTGTTTTCAAAACAAGGTCTTAGGCATTAGTATTTTTGACTAGTGTAAATCAGTGCATTTAATACCCACAATACTTTTAAAAAACAGGAAATTGATTCCATTCCAGCAGAACAAACTACAAGAAAGAGAAGTCGTTGGCTGTCATATATCAATATTTGCAATAAATCCAGAATTTTCTGTTTTCTTGTACAAGTAGTTAATTCAACTGCACCCTTCTCCTTTGTTATGTCTCTTAAGGAATAGTTGGACATTGTTTCTCACAGACATGCAGATTAAATTGTCTTTTGTCTTCAAATATGAAGGCTTTATGTATGACAATTAGGATTATTTCCTGAGGATAAGAAAAAGAAATATGAAAAAGAGATAGGAAGACTACTGAAGAGACCAAAAGAGCAAAACAATAAACTGCTCTTTCCATTGGGATACTGCTTACTAATCATAATTTGTTTTCTGGAATCAACACCGTTGCACAAATAAATTTATTGTCCTAACTGTTTTTTTTCAGTAAATGAATAGAACTCGGTAGCTTTACATTAAGGGAGAAGAAAATAGAAATTAATAGAGGAGGGTGATAGAACTTTCTCTTGCTCTTTGTCATCTGCATGCTTGGTTTATGCCAAGTTAAATTTCAAATGTGTTGCTTAATGTCCCAAGAAAGTAGTCTCATCATCTTCCCCAAAGACTGTGGCATTTTATTGCAGTATAATGTACAGAACTGGTTGCTGTTATTGTCAACAAACATCACTCATATCTGTACATTATGAAGGGGCTTCAAAAGAATGAGGAAAGAGAACCATAGATTCGAAACATAAGATTTTAAATTCTTCAGTAGGACAAAACTGCACTCTGCATTTTTTCACAAGCAATTCAGTGATCATTTATGCAACATGGACAATCAGATCCCTGTCCAGAAAAAAGCCCAACCCTGTGAGTTCGGCAGCATAAAAAGATCCATGCTGGTGATGAGTGCATTGCAGTGAAAGTGACTGAAATGACTAAATCTTTGTTAATATCACGAAGCTCTGAGTCCAGGTTTCTTTTACATCCAGGAAGCACACTATTTGGAATGTAAAAATCTGAATGTTGAAGCTGTGTCTAAATTCCAGGATATATGCATTCTTCAGAATTCCCACTACTCATGGTCCCCCCATTATCCAAACTGGGAAGTGTTCTGCCTTTCACACTGTCAACCAGGCTTTCTTTCCACACAAAACTGCATAAAAAGGGGATGGTCCCTGTGTAGTTTTCAGCCTTCCCAGTCCCTTGCATGGAACCTAAGATCTTGGAGATGCTTCCAAGTCCATCACTTTGCTTTAATTTTTTTTATAACTGCTCAAATGAGCAATTAAAAGGCTGAATTTCAGGCCTTACAATGACATAGTGAACTTTTTCAGTTCTAAATTTTTCCTAGCTACATGTATTTTCTCCATAGTTGAACACTGTAAGAGAGATTTGATCTGCTGGAGTGAAGTACAGAATTAAACCCTGGTAGTTAACGGATATTTTCAAAACTTTACCATGGTCATAAAAAAAAAAGAAAAAAAAATAGGCATGCATTGTTTTTTATGATTTATATCATTTATTCCTTTCTCTCCTGACTATAGGAATTTATCATCAATACTCCTGACTTTGAAGCTGCAAAGTTCTGGATTGGTAATATGGGGAAACATGCCACTCATGCAGTTGTGTACGCCCAGCTCTATACACCTGATGGACAGTGCCAAGGATTACATTCCTTTATTGTACAGGTAGAAACGTTGGTAATATTTTTTTTTTATTTTGGGGGAGAGTAAGTTCAAATTACAGCTATTCTGCTGTTGTTTGGATGTGACCAGCAGATGCTTTAATTAATGCCTTCAATGTTTATTGAAATTGTAAGACGTGTACTGTTTTTAAATGTTCACTGATTTTGTGATGGTTGTACAGCCAGTTTTATATTGTCAAGTTTCTGCAAAAAATTCTGAAAAATAAAACAGAGCTGAAAAGCCTCCAGATGATCACGCTGTGTATATAGTTAGAAGTAACCTATGCTACATGAATTCCTGAAAGTCTTGAATGAGGCTTAAGATGATTTATGTCTGCCAATGCTGCAGGCTGATCTGTGTGAAATCTCCAAGGTTCTACCACAGAGATCAGTTTATAAGATTAAAGGCATCAGAAAATATGGCAGTGCAGTAGAGAAGTTGTACACAGAAACGTGAACTAGCTGCAGACTGAACATGATTACAAAATTGGGGGAATCTCAAAGCTGGATGTTACATAAAAGTTCCTTTGATTCCTACTATGCTTGTGTACACCTGAAGAAGGTTTAAATGCTAGTCTGATGAAAGCTGTCATCAGTGTTAAGGCATTTTTAACCCAGTGATGTAATTAGTGTCATATTGCCAAAGTAATTTTCATTAAGGGATCTCTATCCTGAATGAGAGGTTACATTCTCAGGCTTATGTACTTGAGAAAAACAAACAGCTTTCTTTAGTATTAATAACAGAATACAGGTTGGGACTAATTTTGTTGTTTGAAAAGTTCAGTCAATAACTTCCATTGTTGCACAGCTGAAATAATGTTTTGTTCCACTTCTACACAGATTCGTGATACAAAAACTCTCCTGCCAATGCCAGGTGTGATGGTGGGTGACATAGGAAAGAAAATTGGGCTGAATGGGTTGGATAATGGGTAAGTCAATCCATTTGAAGGAGGCGATGTTTTAGATTAGATCACACTGTAGTGGTGCAAATATCCTCCTGTGTCAGTTCTGTCTTTATTTCTGAGGTATTTGCTAGTGGGTTTAGGTTGTGGGTATTTCTAAAACATCCAGATTGAAAAATCTTGAATTTCAGTATGAATAACTATAGTCTTTCTGCTTCTCGATTCTTAGAATAGGAAATGCCACTGATAACTCTGTGAATATCCACAAGCATTCTTGCAGTCACAGACTCTGCAACAATAATAATGAAAAAAACCACCAAATTCCTTAAGTTCTGAGTAACAAACTTAATCAGCCTCTCCACCTGTTTGGGTGTTAATTATTTTGTCTGCCCACAGGAAGGCTAACAGAGATCCACATACTATACTGTTAGTAAAGATGTAAGATTAATGAGACCCAGTAAAGAAACTAGATATCCTGTTTAAACCATGGGGTTTCTGGACTAACCCTGTTCACTGCAGAAGAGAAGGAGAAGGTTATTTATTTTTTTCTGTATTCTCTGTGTACAGTTGAAATGAAAAAGTGCCTTGACTCCATTTTTGAGTCATGGACTTCAATGGCCTTACTGTGTCTGTGCTTTACTAACCAAAGGTGTCTGATGGGGAGGAGAGAGTGAGGAAATTTAGGTAGATTTCTGCATTAAAACAGACATTATGGAAAAATTACAATTTAAACCCCTGTATTAGTTACATAACTCTGTGTAAAGACATAGACCGATGGGAGGTCACTTCTTCATGCCTCAAATTTACCTCAAAGAGGTAAACTCAAATTTAAAATCAAGAGGTAAACTGTTAATTCAGTTTTTTACAGATATATTTATTGTCCTTCGTAACATGCCATTGCAGTACACAAAATATAGACGTCCTAAGGTTCTAAACATCCTAAAGGTACCTGCTTTCAAATGAAACAGCTCTGATTGGCTTTCCAGAAAGTCATAGGTCTTCTGTAGTTTGTTGCCTGTACCAGCCTCCTTCTGATGTCCCAAATAGCCTGTAGTGGCAAAAATAGAACTGACTTTTATGTTTATGTAGCTCATTCTCATACATGTTCTGTTTTCTGAAGACACAGAAAAAATACAGATAAAAAACATATAGAAAATGAAGTTTTATAGAAGGAAAATGTGAGAAAATGCCTAGAAAAGAAGGGGATTTCGGTTTTGGTGGATATTTTTGCCTGCATCTGCATTACAAACTAATAGCCACTAGATGGCACAGCAACGGAGGCCTGAGTAATCTAAATGTAATTCATCTTCATATTTCTGTAGAAAAGTTCAAATTCTGTTCTCAATTTGCAGCATAGTTTTATGTGCAACATGAGGAAGAAGAGTGTTGTCACATAACATCAAAATATACATAATTGAAAAATCCGTGTATCCTGTGATCTACTGGGAAAAGATAGAGCACTTCTTAAAATATCAGTAATAACTGAATAATCTGAAATGATAAATCACATAATACGCTGTAAATAAGAGATGTCAGTGACTTCTTATCTTAATGTCAGATGGAGTCCCCTATCTTAGTTGTGACATCACATGGCATTTAAAGCAATCATAGGGTGCTCTGTTTCCTCTGCTTACTTTGCATATGCTGCTTTAAAAAATATTTTCTTCTAACAGCAGCACCTGAGGAGCCCAAATCACTGATCTAGATCTCTATGGATTAAGACAGTCCCTGCATTAGAAAGCTGAAATTTAAGACAGCACCTACAGATTAGAGGGACAAGGGAGCTCAAGGTTACCAATAGATACCCTTCATTCAGCTGAAAACTCTAGGAGCCTGTGTTCCTCATCTGCCTCAGCTGTTTTCTTTGGAGAGGTCTGAGGCCAGATGCCAATGTTGTTCATAGGAACTAGAGAACTATTTTTTGCTTTGCAACCTTCCTGCTCACACTGAGCTGTCAAAAGTGTCAGGACTTGTACACGTTGCTTCTCAGAGGTACGTGAAGACTTGGATGGGCCTGGAGAGATAGTAGATTCATAGCTCTGTGTTTGTTTGCAGAGATGACAAGCTGTGCCGCTCTAGAAAATTGACTGTTGGTTGCATGATCTGCAAAATGCCAGGATTCACACAGGGACATTTAACTAGACACTGCCTAGTCAATGTCTTCCTCTAAGCAGTTTACTAATTTTATATTCAAGCTTATCCCAGAGAGCACAGCCTGAAATTCTTGTGCACTATAGAAGCCTGTTGTATGTGGTGACAAGAAAATATTAAATTACATTGTGACTACAAGTGCTAAGTCCCTGCGGCATGCTTTGACAGCTTTTTGAATAAATGTGGGAAGTCTCGTTCAACTACCATAGACACTTAGTAAATCAGATATATTTCCTTGTAGTTACTGTCAGGATGAATGGTCAGATTGAAGATTAGAATCTGACATCTCTGCCAGAGATGTCAGGTTTTGTTCCTGCACTTCAAGAAGTTTATGCTATTGATTTTCGATATTGGTACAGAGAGTTAAGCTCCTGAACACTTAGATAGGGCATGGAGAACAAATTGCAGAGCTTCCTTGGAAAATGTTACTGATTTATGCTATCTAAGAGAACAGAGTAGGTGATTGTAATTGTCCCTTCTGGCTCTGGAAAACAATTTATCTCTGGGGTCATTTGGCTGAAGGCTGGTTTCCTGCTAATGCAGAGTGTAATGTTTTCATTAAGAGAAAGAATTCCAAAAGTAATGTGGGAATTTTTGCAGTGTATATTCCAATTGAATAGCCTGCTCCTTCTAATGGTATCTTTCCAAATAATTCTCATAGCTTCATAATTGGAATGTCCAAAAATCACATGGGTTTTGCAAGTCTTTGTAACGTCAGCTACCCTGGCAAAAAAAAAGGCAAAATCACATTATAATATTTTAAAATATTTTTGTTTCTCTCAATCATTTACAACAATTTTTGTGATCAAAACATAAATGGTTAAAAAAAAACCTCCAGTTTTTGTTACAGAGAATTTAGACTGGTTTTATGTCTTGTTAGCAAAAAATAAATCAGACTGCCACCAGGGGATGCAAGAGCTTCAGTCTTTATTTTCATATAAAAATGTCCACCTGTTCCTGGTGCTCTGGCAGTCTTTGAAATGTGCTGTTTACTGAGGTCTCAAAATGGAAATAGCTGAGAAAAAAAAAACCACTGAAAAACTCTGAGCATTTGAGATCCAGGGCCTTTTCAATAAAATTTATAGCAGGCATAAGAGGAGGGACATAAAGCAAGAGCTTGGGTCAGTGCTGATGTGTATTTCTGTTTCTTCCTTTTTGGTCTTTTTTTTGTCTGCCATGGCTAATGTAACATTACCAAAATTACCCATTACTGCAGTGCACGTCAGCAAATGATTGCCACTGAATTGGTGGGGAACCAAGTTCATGTCCAGTTGTAACTAGCAGCAAATTACTGCTTTCCCCACTCCAGAAATAGAAACGATGCCCAACTGAATCCGCATGGGGAAGAGTGAAAATCAGTTGTAATTGTGTTTCTGAAGTGATGCTTAACGTGCATGTCTTTGTAAAACGTCCTCCGACCTCTTTCAGCTGCATCCACTGATAACGTGTGTACAGCTTGTTTAGCAGACAAAACCTCTGATAAGGGAAGACCTAGTGAAATGAAGCTATAACAGGTACAGCAAACCACTGCCAGACAGAAAGCTATTTATGTTAAAGCTAATTACGTTAATTGTAGGGGAGAAAGGGGTCTTTCTGGGGCAAGAATAATTGTTAGCTGTATCTGCTTATAATGATGGCTTTGGAAAACTGAAGGGTTTTTATTAGCTGTTTAACAACCTTTCATGTACAATTAAAGTGTGATCAGTCTCACCACACGTGTAACATGCTATGATGTTAAGCACGTTCTCTAGCAATCACTGAGGCCAGATTCAGTTTTCTGGGTACTGGAAACAAAACGAAACACTCAAAAAGAAATACGTAAAGGGGTTTTATTTGGCAGAAAAGCAATAAATGACATAAAAGAATGCCTTCTGGAAAGAGATGGCAAGTTTTGAAAGCCCTCACTGCAATTCCTTGTGTATTGGCAAATACAGCATATATCACACAATCTCCAGGCCGTTACAGATGAATTTTAAATGGTTAATTCTCTTTTTTTTGGTTACTACTCCAGTATTAGGGCAAATAAAACGTTAAGATTCTGCTACTGCTAGTTTAAAGGTAGAAAAAATAAAAGTCTTGTCCTCCAAAGGGTTTTTGTCTCCCAGTATTTATCCTCTTAACTCTTATTTAGATTCTGCAATGGTTGCAACTATTTCACTAGAAAGATAGGAGCTGTAATACATGGTTGAAGCCTAAATAGTCTCTTGGAGCTTCATCTTACAATCTGAAGCAGTAGTTTGGTGAAGATAATTTCCATACTTAGCTTCTTTGGTTGTTTGCTTCTGTTCCCATGCTTTGTGGCCTTTGTGCTGAGCCAAAAATTTGTGTAGCTGTGTAGGGGACTCAGCTAGGGAACTGGAACTGCCTGAAAAATAATATGACATAAAAAGCCCCCAAAATTTGGCTGTCTTCGAACAGATCGTTTGTCAGGTCTGGTTCACTGCAAGGCCACAGAAGAGGCTGTTCCAGTACAGGGAAAGGGACAGTACAGGTTGGTGAATAAGAAAGCAAGTGTAGAAGTAAGTCCTACTTCTCAAATAAGCTTATGCTTGTTCAACATTTTACTGTCTTGCAGCCCCTGAACAGAGTCACAAACAATAGCAATAATAACAAAGCAGCTATAAAATAAAAATAAATGTTAAAAAAGCCTGTACCTGTACTTACATTGTCTGAATGCAGTACCATCAATCCTCAGTCCTTGTGAACAGTGCCACTTCCACAGTTAAACCAAATGTTTCGCAAGACACATCATGCATATTTGTAATTTAAGTCAAAACAATGACTTTTTCAGTGGAATCATTGATATGTTTCTGGTTTACCCCCTCAGTCTCTACAGTCAAGGTTAGACATTATATGGGTACACAGTGTGCTGTGCACGTCGCTAAGATGTAGTCACGTTGCTAAAAAGTGCTGTCTTAGTCCCTCATTTTTGTCACACACAGGTACCTGAAAACTGTGTAGCCATAGCCAGTTCATACTGACAGACAGTTGGTGGTGCTGATGGGGGAAGGTAGACTCAGATCTAATCACGTATTTATCACCAACAGAAATACAGCCTCACATCTCCAGTGAACCGTGTTTCTTCCTTAGCGGAGCTCTCTCAGCTCTCGGCAGTTGCGGGGGTCTGCACATCCAAAACTCCTTGCCAGACTGGCACTTAAGGCTATAAAAACTGTAGAGTGAGTGGATCTTTGTGTGCCCATGAAGTCCATTAAGATAGGATTAGGAAGACTATAAAATGCGATGTTGTTTTATCGTTCCTATTGAGCGTCACTGTTAGAGAGCTACATTCTTAGATTAGAGGCTTGATTGTAGAAACTAGAGCTGAAGTACTGCCTTCCAGTTTTCCCCAGCTTCTCTCTACCTCTTCTCAACTCTAACCTTTCAGTGAGTTTCAGTCTGGAATATGTGGCTGTTTTCTTTCCTTCTGCAGGTTTTTTTCCCAAACCTGTGAAGTGTTATTTTTCCCAAGGTTTACTGTATCCTGTACACAGCCGTGAGATCACTTGACTCACAGTCTTCCAATACCACTCACCTGCTTTCTGTTTCTGGGTGGAAGAGCTGTCACTGCATCATCTCTAATGTAGTCAATAACAAAAGCTGGCAGGAAAGGCATTTTAGTGAGTCCGAGGTTCACCAAAGCATGTTTGAGCTATTTGTACTACAGGTAACAGCTTATTAATTTAGTACTGGCAAAAGGAGCTGGTAGCTTTTCCAGCTGCTCCTTTTTTATCAGCATTGCTGCAGACCAGATGAATTACTATTGCATGATTTAAAGATTAACTTTTGCTTGAAATGTTCCCTAAACTACTGGCCAAAGAAGTCAAACAAGAATGTTGCTATTGGAATAGTGCTTCACTCTGCTTAGCTGATCTATGTAGAAATCTATGTGATATAGTTGTTTTATAAAGGCTAGATGATGCAAAATTGTACATTACTATAGAGCCCTATGATATATATTTGAAGTGACAGCTATTTGTCTTTCTTGCTGAGAGGTCTTGATCTCAGTCACGCCATTTGCTATGCAAAAGAGGACATAAGTAGGGTAGCTTTCCAACCTATGGTCTTGTCATCAGCATGTGAAATTTAGCCATTTTCCAAACTTGCTGGTACTTGATATCCCCATGACTATGTATACAGTGCCATTATTGTAAAGTATCTCTTTAATTCTTTAAGGAGATTTTTTTCCTCTGAATGCGTTGACAGATGTGGTCCATGTCTATTCACAATGCTTTCTGGGCTAATAACCATTAGAAATGTGATCGTTGACTTCATTAAATCTTACTATTTATTTTTAATATGTTCCAATATCAAGTTCAAATTGGCCAGTATGTCTAACAATTTCAAATAGCAAAATTCTTGGAGAAGAAGCGTAACAGCAGTTGGCAGTGATCTCACAAGGTCACCTAACTCCCAAATCCTGTAAGGTTCTGCTTTTATTTGCAACACTGGTACTTACAGGCAATATATCTTCCTTCTTTACATATGGGAACTTTCTGTGTGATTTTTAATTGCTAATTCTGTCTCTCTCTTTTCCTTCTTAAAGTTTTTGCCGTCTTATATGTGTTTCTTTTGATGGCAGCTTACAAAAAAAAAAGGAGATAATGTATCTGTAATGGAAGATATCAAGGAAAAAATCTAAACTTACAAAAATGTTATTTGGACTAATTTTTATTTTAAGAAAATACATTGTTATATAATGATTGGAAATGTAGTATCCTGGTTCACTAGCTGTGAAAAATTTATAAGAAGGGTTTACATGTGGGTTTTTTTAATCAAAATAATTCTAGGTAATCTTTTGTGTGGTACAGAATTAGCTACATTATATTTATGTCAGATTTTAATAAGTCTTTCTACAAGTTTTCTCTCCAGCAAAATACTTCCTTTAGATTCAAGAATCTGGGATTGTATCACAATAGGTGAAAGTGGGTAAAAGTGATAAGTTAAATGCCTCTTGGGAGGCATTTTGGTTGAGGCACATCTGCCGCAAGTTCAATATTAGTAGGCTTGAATTTCCTAAAAGTAGGTTACTAGTATATAAATGTATATATTAGTAGATTTTAATTTGCCTTTTAAGAACTCTAGATTTTCAAGCACATATCAATACAATTTTCTACATCTGCACAGCTTTGCTGAATGAATTGAACTAATCACTACAGTGTAAAAGACAAAAGGACAATTTGCCATCTTGTTTACTGTCATTACTGTGACAAATTTTGCCATTCATTACACAGACAGGACTAAAAGTGCTCCAAATGTGTATTTGCAAAGAGAAGGCCCAGGAGCTGGAGCCCTATGAATTTCTTCCTAATCGGTGTCCCCAGGATTGTTAGGTTAACTCCTCCTTTAATCTGTCTTGTGACTCCAGTTTTTATCACCCATTCAAAACAAAGATGGAAGTCAGATTTTTGGAAATTCTGAATTTGCTTCTGTTACAAAGTAGTGTTGTCTTACTGAAACTGGTACTTTAATGGAGCACGTTTTAGCGTAGTTAAGGCCAGTAAGCAGATGGTTCTTCATTGGGATAGCACGCTTTTCTCTGTGGCTAAGTCCGAAAATACTGTGTATCTCTAAGGCTGAATAAATTCAGTATGCAGATATGTTTCCTTGGAAACAACTCGTAATTTTAAAGCACATGTAGCAATGCAGCCCTTATGTAATTTATTAACGTGAAAGACCTGGCTCTCGTGAGCCTTATTAAATAGATCAGCCTGTATTGGCAGGAAAAAGGAATTTGCTTTGATTACAAATACAGCTTTTCAAGTGCTATTAGATACTGAGATATTCGTGAGTGGAGCTGATTTTACTGCTATTATGCCAGGTTGTATTGCCCATTTGGGTGAAACAGTTCATATACTTTCTTCCTGAGGAATATGAATACTCAGGACATTCTGCCTGTTCTAACAACTTCCTTCTTTACTGCTGCGAGGGTGCCACAATTTCTTGCTCTTCGTTTTTTTTTTTTTTAAGATGCCACATTCCAGGGAACAGAAGTCTGAGTTTGAGTTTAAACAATGGAAAATTCTCCATTCAGTTGCTTCTCAGGGCACTATTTCAGCTATGTCCTCATTTGTATTGCAGTAATATGAACAATACTCGCAGATCTGTATTTTAGACTCCTAAAAGTATATAGTGTCTATTCCAAAGCAATCTCCAGATTGGACTGAACAACTCTTCAGTAAAGCAGTTGGGCAGAACCATTTGCAGCAGGGAATTACTAGGAGTCAGAATGGCCCAGTGAGGTTCTAAGCATTAGAAGGAAGTTGTTTATCTTCTCAAGTTTTTTGACAGCTGAGATATCAAGAAAAGTAACTTACGCAAGCAGACTGAGAATTCAGTTCAGGTTTCTGGGCTGTCGGTGAAAGTGTCTGTCAAAATGTTTCTGTGTAAGGTTTCTAATAAGTAAATTTACTCGTCCCTCCCCTCAAACAGAATACATTGCTCATCCTTCCACTAGCTTACTACTTTACTTTTGAAGCTGCTGAAATGGTCTTCTAGAGTCCATGAGGTGTTTGTTTTGCTTTGGTAAGTGTCATCTTTTTTAAAAAAAAAAACAAACTGAAGAGTTACAATAAGTAATTTCCCATCTTGAATTTCCTCTGATGCTCTGAGTCTGAAAGCCTTTGTTCTCCCATGCATACTCTTCTAAAATTGCCTGCCTGGCTTGATGGGCAGTGTTTTCAGTTCACTGATATGATCATTGTGCAGTCGTGTCTTTGTTGCAACCTTTATTCTGTAATGTGGAGACCTCAGACTATGTCGAGGCAGATTTTACATTACTCATGTATTTGTTTACACAGATTTGCCATGTTCCACCATGTCAGGATACCTAAAGAAAACATACTGAATATAGCTGGAGACGTCACAGCTGAGGGAAAGTATTCAAGTTCAATCAAGGTATGAATCAAAGTTTTGTCTTGTTAATACAGTTCATTAAATATACAAAGGTTAAGTAGGTTAAGAGGTAGAGCATGGACCTCTCGTGTTGGGAAGTACTAGATAATAGTGACTTAAATAAGGCTGTTGACGCTTTCGCATGGGATAGTCAGAATGCTGATTTTTAATTGCCTTTCAGAGATGTCTCAATTCACCTTACTGATTTTACTGACTTCTTGTTCTTTGCAGTAATCCCCTGATCCCAAAATAGTTCAGTGAAACTACTTTGAGTCTTGCCTGAATGCCTTATCTGAATGTGTCAAGAAATAAAATTGGTCAGTCCTCTGGGCTTCAGCTCTGCTACCAGAGTTGTCTCTTTCCAGGGAGGTAAAAGAAGTGTTAGCCTCACCATTCAGTCTGTGCCTTTTATTCATTCAGGATGTTAAAGAGCGTTTCAGTGCATCTCTGGGATCCTTGTCCACTGGCAGAATTCTGATCACAGCAGTTTCCACGACCAATTTAAAGCTTGCCTTATCCATAGCCATTCGCTTCTCAGCAGCTCGCCGTCAGTTTGGACCAACTGATGAAGAGGAAATACCTGTTCTTGAATACCAAACACAGGTAAATACTTCAGAATTCACATCTACAAACCTTTATGTAATGAAGCTTAGAGTCAGAGCTACTGCAGATCAAAATACGACAATGAAGTTAGTGAAATTCAAGTTGTCTATGTCATCTGAAGTGTCACTCTAGCGCAGCTGTGGGGGTTCATTACAGCTTAAGAACTCCTTATGTTTCTCCTGGCATGATCAGGCTTTTGACAAGGTCTTGGAATAGCAAAACCCAAAATATTCATGTTTCCCTGGAGTACTTAGAACCATTTATCTCTAAAATAGTAACCTTTTCAAAGACAGACTGTCTTCTATACACATGTGAAAGTACTGCAGGTGTAGAAACTTTGTTAAAAAAGTCAGAGCCTCTTTTGCTGCTATTGTGAATTTTCTCTGTTTTAGCCTTTATTTTTGAAAAATATAGAAATCAAAGACATTCATTGTGGTGAAGTCTCAAGCTACCACTAATTTTGAGAGTAGTATTACCACTGTTTTTCTGCAGAGGTACCTTTTGCTCTGAGAAACTAGAACAAGAATATGTAGGGTAACTCAGAAATAGAGAAAACGCATACCTGCTGAGTGAGAAAGGTTAATGTGTAAGAAGTCCTGAAAACAAACCTGCCCAGTTTGTCCTTGCAAAGGGGTTGCTTTTTGCACTTAGTCTTGCAACTTTGAAAGATTTCATGAGTTTCTGCAAACTGGCAAAAGCTACCTTCGTTCCACCTCTTCCAAATAACCTGGGTCTGCTTCCCACTATTCTTTGAGACTCCCACTTTTGCTCAGTTTTGGCTTGTAATGTAGGCTCTGCTTGCTGAACCTCTCATTCTCTTCTTGCTCTACCACAAAAGCGTCCAAAAGCAGTTTCGCATTTCCTTCGTGAGCTCCATCGGAGTTACATGGAGCAGCAAAGATACTTTTTTCTGTGCTTCCCAGCCCTGGGTTTGGTTTTTTTTTTTCACAGAATGTGACCAACACTAACGTACATTCAGCAATGAACACGCAAGTGAAACAGTTACAACCTCTGTCACGTTGGTATTGAGCAAACACATGAATCATGACTGGCCCCAGCATGCCAGACATTGGATAAACACAGGGCAAAAATATGTGGTTAGTCCCCAAAGCTTTAGTGAACTTTTGCACTGGTTTAACAGAATGTTTATCACAAATTCATAAAATGCATGAACCTAGAATGACGTAACTGTAATTTGTGTAAAGAGTGGTTACACATAATTATGTTTATAGATGGTTATTGTTAATTTTTCTTCTTCATAAAACAGTTTTCCAATTTGAACAAAGTAAAAACAAATGGGTTGGTCCAATATTATAAGACAGTTATATATATCTAAAACCATAAAAAATACGTATCAATTTGTAATCAGGTCTATTTAATTTCTGTTCTAGCAATGGCGTCTTCTTCCTTATCTGGCTGCTGCATATGCCTTAGATTATTTCTCCAAATCCCTGTTTGAGAACTTTGTAGAATTTTATGCAGGCGTGTTGATGAAGCAAAGGAGTCAGAGACAGGTGAGATATCGACACATGTCTTCTTACTATAATAAACTGGAAATTGTTAAATGAAGGACCTACTTAGACATCTTAGGCCATCGTACAATGAAGAATGCTAGAGCAGCGTCTCAGAAATATGGCAGATAAAAAGTAATGATTTAAATTGCATTCGGAAAAGCATCCACACTAGTTTTGATGGAGTGGTTAAAGTTCTATTGATTTCTTTGTGATTTAAAGCTATGTTCCCTTGCAGAATTGTTTATCATAAATATATGATGGTAATGCAAATTGAGTTTATTACTGTTATAAATGATACTGCCAGGGGCATGTATCAAAGACTTTCTGAAGTGATACTGTTCTTGATTTCTGCAAAGACTCTCTGAGTCTGGCTTGAGTTTGCAATTCACATTCATGCATTGGGATAAATATTTCTGGAGAAAAAAGTTAAGACTTTTGAGTCTTAATGCTGAATTTCTCATCCACAATCAGACCATTAGAAGTCACCCCTTTACAGAGGAAATAGTTTGATCTGTCTCTGTGGAAGGACTGATTCTCAACCAAAATAACTGCAGTATGGAATTTTTTAGAGCATATACATTTTATTTAATTTTAAAAAATTTGACTTAATTTTAAGGACCTACACTCTGTCTGTGTATTGCTCAGTCTTACATAAACAATCAGGCTTTTTTCAGCTAAAACAGAGCTCATGAAACATTTGTGTACTAATGGCTGGGTATTCTAATCTTTCCTTTTGACACAAACCACAGAAGAATATGCTTGATTTTTTAGTCTCATATTTTACCCTGATGGTCTTCACTGCAGTCACTGACCTTATGCAAAATGGTGGTTTTTAGAAAATATATAATGATAGAGAAAAAAGTTATTTTTGACAACGTTAAGAATGTAATCCTTATTAATTCCGTGTGTTTTACAGGAGATCTTAAAACAAACAAACAAAAAAAACCCAAAACAACCAAAATAAAAACCAATCAGGGAGTTACTCTTAAACAAGCTTTGGTACTATCAACCCACTATCTCCAGAAACTACAATTCCAAACACTTTTTCAGAGGAAGGCAGCAGAGTTAGTGTAACTGTAGGGTACTGCAATTCTCTAGAAATTGAGAGGGTACATTTAAGTTTTCCTACTCTTTGCAAAATCTATGCTTGAAAAATCAGTGAAAACTGTGTAAGACTAAGTATTATAAATATCCTCTTGCTGACTGAGGAGAGAGGGATTGCTTATGTCACAGAGGGGAACAGAAGCTTTCTCTGGACATGCCACCATCAACCATCTACCTTCCATCTTTGGGAGGAACAGCTTAGCAAGTAGTGAACTACCCCATGTCAGCTGGCACATCTGAGCTAAGGTGTACCCATGTGTCCATTACCTGGCACAAATTATTGCTGTCCCTGTCCCAGATAAGAAAGTTAGTGCTGAATGTTTTTCAGCTATGGGAGGGTTTTTTTTGGCAGCAAAAAACAGGCTCTTCCCTTACATAGATTTCAGAAAGTTTTACGTACCTGTTGCCAGTTACTGTTCCTTGCTTTATAATGAAGAAAAGAGTAACTGGAAAGCTGCCTGGCATATAAGGACCTGGTGGTGTTGGTCAACTGCTGGCTGAATATGAGCCTGCAGTCTGCCCAGGTGGCAAAGGCGGCCAACAGCATCCTAGCTTGTATCAGAAATAGTGTGGCAGCAGGACTAGGGAAGTGATTGTCCCCCTGTATTCAACAATGGTGAAGCTTCACCTTGAATACTGTGTCCAGGTTTGGGCTTCTTACTACAGGAGGGACATTGAGGTGCTGGAGCATTTCCAGAGAAGGGCAATGAAGCTGGTGAGGGGTCAGGAGAAAGAGTCTTATGAGGAGTGTCTGAGGGAGCTGGGGTTGTTTAGCTTGGAGAAAAGGAGGCTGAGAGGAGACTTTATCACTCTCTACAGCTACCTGAGAGGAGGTTGGAATGAGGTAGGTATCGGTCTCTTCTCCCTAGTAATAAGCAATAGGACAAGAGGAAACGGCGTCAAGTTGCACCAGGGGAGGTTTAGATTGGATACGAGGAAAAATTGATTGACCAAAAAGGTTGCCAAGCGTTGGAACAGGCTGCCCGGGGAAATGGTTGAGTCACCATCCCTGGAGGAATTTAAAATATGTGTAGATGTGGTGCTTAGGGAAATGGTTTAGTGGTGGACAGTTAGGCTGACAGTTGGACTTGATGATCTTAAAGGTCTTTTCCAACCTAAACGATTTTATGATTTTATGTAGCCATGGCTTTAACTGGTCACGAACTTTGTGTAAAAGTTATTCACTTGTAACAAAACAGCCTTTTGTTTTTTCACAAAGGCTGATTTGGGACGTGAGATTCATGCCTTATCTGCTGCCAGCAAACCACTGTCTTCTTGGACTGCTCAGCAGGCAGCCCAGGAGTGCCGAGAAGCTTGTGGAGGACACGGTTACCTTGCCAGTAAGTTACAGACTACTGCATACTCTGATCAGAAAGAAAATGGTTATATTGATTTGTTCTTTGACTGTTGTTGTGCCATGGTGCCTGAATTTTAGCAATATGTTTAGAAAGGCTTTTTTCCTCATATCTATATTTTTAAAGTTCATTTTATACCTGATACCACAAAAACTAACTAAACCTGTGCAAGCATCTACACCAGCATTCGGACAGCCTGTACATGTGATTCAGTCTCAGTTCCAAAAATAAAGTTGCAGACTTTAAAGATGAAATGTAAGACTAATACCACATTTTTCTAAAATCTTTATTCATTTTCATAAGCTAAACAGTAAACTTTCAAGCTCATTTGTTGGTAACTATCTCTACATACAGAAACAGACAACTCTCTTGCATTTTTTCACAGAATAATTATTTAATCCTTCTTAGCTTCCATTAATATATTGCAACACATTAAGTTGTGCACTTCTTCTTAAGTGAATCGTCTGGGTGAAATCCGAAATGACAATGATCCAAACTGCACATACGAGGGAGATAACAATGTCCTGCTTCAGCAAACCAGCAACTACTTAATGAGCTGGATGAATTTCATAAGAGGTAAGTTTTCATTGTGGAATCCTGTGTGGACCCAACAGCGTGTAGTTAATGGAATTAGGAGGTAATTTCATGCTGAAACAATTGTCGGTCATTTAATCATGTTGGAGAGCATAAATAATCTGCTACAGACTCCATCATATGATACATTCGCAATACAGGGTTATTTGCTGCAAGAAATATTCTTTCTCCTAAGTCTTGCAGAAGCTTGCTAGATATTATGCCATTTCTAATCAGGTTAAGTAGTATCTTACTCCCTGAGAAGTGCAGTTTAGTTCAGTGGAACTAATCCTAAAGTCGTTGTAAGTCTGGTTACCCTCAGCTCATTTTACTTAAAACAGTTCATATCACCTAAATTAGTAGTAATATACATCAGTACATTTTGTAGTTCTCTAGATAAAACATTTAGTTTAGTATTCTAGCAATGAGTTTCACCAGCATCTAATAGAACTGGAAAACTCAGCAATAGGAGTTGAATCTTAGGGGGCTTATAGGCAGTGATGTCAGGTCTTTCAGCACTTGTTCACCAGTCCCCATTTGGCTGGACTAGGCTGTAATAAAATAAATATTATGGCCTAATTGCATCTGGCCTGTCAAGTGTACGAATGGCTTTGTAATAGTCTTTTAGTTCCAAAAAGTCTGATTTCTTTTCCCATAAATCATTTTTATTTCCTTTGGTATTTCAGATAAAGCTCCTTTTGAATCCCCTTTTGGAACAATAAACTTTTTGCAAGACTACCATCATATCCTCAGCTGGAAATTCCCTCGCATTGGCGCTGAAGATTCCATAGACTCCTCAGGTCTGCTGTTGTTAAACTGATTCTAGAATCTTAAATTCCTTCCCAAAGGATCCAGAGATTTGAGATTCAACCTCTGCTACTTAATAGATGTTTTTCACATTACTGTTTTCTGACTTTGTTTTTATCATCTGCATTTCAATTTACTAAGAACATAGTTTGCATTTCAAAATATGTCCTATTGTACTCAGCCTCACGGTTGCCTAAATAATATTCTACATTGAATCTTAAGGTAAGACACAATCTAGCAGGATTCATACAAAGACTTAAGGCTGAAGCAGTTTTTTTTCTTAATAGTTCCAGGCTGCTCTAAAAATATAGTGCACTTCTCTACAAAGCAGGTCCATTCAAATGCAATTGTGTTCAACCACCTTTGCAATGTTAAAGTCATGTGCTTTCACAAAATGAGTCTTTTGTTCTTGTACTCTCAGAAGAGACTCAATACCTTGCAGACCTAAGTCTTACTATGGAAAGAAAATAACAAGCAAAAAAATTTGATCAAGTCAGAAGTCTAAATTGAGCTGCCTTTTAGCTTGGGGTCAGTTTGAACTAGTGTATGGTCAGGCACGGTATATCTTCACCGCTGCGCTCTGACCACCTTACCTAGATGTTATTTATTGCATCTACAGTAATGGGCAAAGTGTCATGTTAATGGGTTGATTAATTAGCTCTGTCACTTTTCATCTTGGGTAACAAAAACAGAGGCTGCAGTAGAATCTGCATGTGACTTCTTGCATATAAATGTGAATGTTAAGAATTTTTATTTTCTCTTTTTCACAGTTCCTTTAGCAGCATATAAATGGCTGGTTTGCTACCTTCTGCGAGAAAGTGACCTAAAGCTGAGCAAGGAGAAGCAGTCTGGGCGAAGTGATTTTGAGGCAAAGAATAACTGTCAGGTAGTACTTATTCAGCTTTTTTATTTTATTTACTTATTTTCATCCAAGTTTGTCAGACCCTATTAGTTTTATCTTCTTGTGTCATGAAGTGTCATTTCCTTAAGCATAAAGCAGCAAATCAGATAATTAACAAAATTTAATACCTGTCCATGTGCACTATATTGAACATGATAGCAGGAGGACAGTTACCATCAGCAGAAGTCTTCCAGGATATATTTCCTTTCAGAAAAGTTGCAGGTATGTGCTTGGTGATTTCGTTAATTTTGATAGCAAAACTTCTGAAGGCTAAGTCTACTACTACTATTAAATCTACTGCAGCATCTGATTATTACATCTCCATCTGCTCTTGTGGCCAAATACATACTGTAGGAAAGAATCTTGCTCTGGCAGGTAGGTAAAGTAGATGACCTAATAGGTCTTTTCCATCTCTAATTTCTATAGTGTAAAGTACTCATGAAAGATACCAGGCTGACAGCATTGGAACCTGAAAAGGAAACATTGACAATCTACATATAGCAGATCCACTATCTCACCAATGAGTTTTAACAGCTAGGAATGACTTAACTCCAAATTGCAGTGTATATCCCCAAGCTCCCCAAATTCATCCGTTACCTCCATGAGAAAAACTGGCTCGCATCCTAGGAAAGAACACTTGTCATTTGTCACTGAGGAGGGAGACCTGTTCCCTGAAGATGGCCAGTGTTGTTCACCTTCTCTGCAAAGCTCATTAAAAAATATCAGGAAGGAATATTCAGCTTTGCACCTAGAAAGAGCCAGCCTGGCTTCAACAGGGGTTGGTCTGTGTGAAACCCCTGAAAGAGCAGAGGAAATCTTTCCTGTTTTTACCCTAGAAGCAGCTTATTAGAAAAACTCTTCAGGGTCTAATTCAAAATGGGTGCCAGAAATTCAAGCCTGACTACCTGTCAGTTGGCCAGCTCTTGGGAGGCTGGTGCTGGGGCCAGAGTGTTAGAGAGAATGGTTTACTCAGAAGTATAAAGGTTCTTTTTTATGTTCAAATGTGCTAAAATTCAAAGATATGGAGGCACACAACTGCTTTGGAGATAGGCATTGATATACCTTAGGTCATTAGGTTTTCTTTTCTCCCTAAAATTTGTCTTCAGGATGGCGGGATTCTTTATTTTAAATGGCATGCCTCAAAAACATCTGAAAATGATTTACAAGCTGTGCTTTAAAGACATGTACATAATTGATTTAAAACTTTCTGGGCATCAAGAAGCACTTTTCTGTCAGCCCAGTGGCTGACTAATATATAATATTTGTTCTTGCTATGGGAGATCTGGAAGAGATTCCTAGCCCATCCCTAGGCTATTTTGGTTTGGGGATAGCCTGAAAGAAACAGTACAGAAGTGCAAGCAAAGGTAAAGAAGAAAATAAAATTATAGGGGAGAAGAATGAGGAATTAATGCTTCATTTGGGGTATTGAGACTTATTTCATTCTGACTAGGGAGTTGACACCTGTGTCTAAAAAAGTCCATCTAGTAAGGGGAAGTCCTCCCTAAACCTGCAGAGAATAGGTGTGTTATTTTGCCGTTCACACTTGTGTCTGAGCTTGGACATAAGTATGCCACCAAACAGGTGTCAAATGAGAGACAGCGATCTTTGGAATGTGCCTTTTCTAAACCCCACAGTGGATTTAAATGCAAGGATGATGCAAGTATTCAAAAGTAAAAAGGAAAACTAATCAACTAATTCTAAATGAAAAAAAAAACAAAACCAAAATTGGAACAAAATGGGCTAGAACCAAACACCAGTTTACAGCATTGCAACAAATCAGCCACAACAGCAACAGTTTTATATCCCCCTTCTGTTCACCCACTAGAATGTTTCCAGTCAGCAGTCTGTTTCATGGTAGGACGTATACTATGATGCAGCAAAGGTGAAGTATATAAAGCAAATAAGTGTTCCTATGTAAGTACAATCACTTGAGGTTTAGTGTCCGTACTAACAGTACCTAATGACCTTTGCCTTTCTGATCAGAGAGGTGGCAAGGATTAGTTGAATAGTTCTTTCAAAGCATACTACAAACTATTGCGATCCATAAACAGAATGCACTAATGTTAGCATGCTCAGATTTTTCATTTATTATTTGAATGGACTGTAATAAGTTTTCAATAGGTTACTGAACCACTTTGAAGATTGCATCCTCTTTATAAAATTGTACGTAGTATTAAACAAGGGTGAACTTGCCTTTATCTTTTTTAGAGTTGCATGGATTTATTAGTGGTCCTACAGTCAGCAAACCCAATTTTGTATGGTCTTCTGTCTGATGTAGCTACTTGATCCCATACAGTTTGGGTGCAACTACCAAGTTACAGTGGTAATAGGCATACAGTCTGTGCTCCCTTTGATTGGTATAAGGGAGTACCCAAACTGGAACACAGCGGAAAATTAGGATCTAGTTTCCAAGAGGCATTTCATAAGGCATTTCACGACTAACCTTTGCAAAGAAATTTTAGAAATCGTTTTATTCAGTTTCTTCTTAGACTTTGTTTAACCTCAAGCTATATCAGCAGATCTAAATCAACAAATCTCCACTAGCTTCACCAGACCAATGCCATTTTGCACCAGCTGAAGAACATAAAAGTTCCTTTTATGTTATCACTCAGTATCCTCCTTTTCTGTTTCCTAAGGTGTACTACTGTCGATCATTAGCCATTGCTTTTATTGAACAAACAGTCTTACAAAGATATCATGACTACACACATGATCCCAGCATACCATCTACTCTGCAACCAGTGCTTAAGAATCTCAGTGCTCTGTATGGATTCTGGTCTTTAAGTAAACACCTGGCGGTGCTCTACCAAGGTGAGGTCACTCCCTCAATATGCTGTTCATGTCATTTTATGAAACTCCTAACTTAAAAACTAGGAATTTTTTTCCCATATTGTATCTTGGCAGGGGGAGGGAATCCTAATTATGATTTAGATTAGAGCATTTTCTTATTGCCTGTGTAATGTAAAACAACCATTCTGGACAAAATTTTCAACCTGTAGCTACAAATTAACCCAAAAGACTCTCGCTTAGCTCAGAGGCGATGGAGCGCTCAAAAGTTTTGATGTGGTCCACTGCTGGGGTAGAGGACAAGGTATAGGCAGCAAGTGTTGTAGTGTAGCTTGTTAATGCCTTCAAATGTCTTAGTTTGACGGTTTTGCAGTCAACTCATTAAGGAAAGACAGTCAATCCAGTTACACAGGAGAGTCTATTTAGTCTCTTTAATACTAAACTGATAAACTGCTTTGTAAAAGGATGGTATCAGTGTGATCTTAACTGGTATAAGCTTCTTTGTGAATGTGTTTGCAGGTGGCTATGCTTCAGGTGAACAAGCTGGTAGATTTATTCAGAATGCTGTTCTGGAGCTCTGCAACAGGGTAAGCCTTCAATATTGTTTGTTGTGATTAAATTATAATATAGTTTATAAATTAGGATGTATCAGTTATTCTATACTTCAAGGGGTAAATTAGCAGGATATTACATTAATAGTTTCTGAATAACTTTTTGTAAAGTTTAGCAACTCGTTGACCCCAAATCTAGTTCTGGTTTATTTACCGAAAAATGAAAACCAATATATCTTACAAAATAACACTCTATCATTTATGGCCAAGCAATCTTCATTGGAAAGCCCGTGAAATAATGCAATCCAGTTCTATTTATTTCATGATTGTGTCAGCTTATTTGTTTTCTCAGCACAAAAGCTTTTCAAACTGGATCATATTCTTTGTACGTAAGTAAAATTTCAACGAAGAATCTGAAAGTCACATTTTTAAAGTTCTAAAATACATGGATTTATGTGTGTAAATGGTATCATCTTGGTTAAAATGTTTTAAAACCCCTAAGCGAAGGAAGAAAAGATTTGAAATGCAGACTCTTTTTGGCAATTACACTGTGAGGAAAAATTGCAAAATAAATCTAGACTCCTTATTGTGGATGTCTCCTAAGTTACCAATAGCTGATACTTTATGAATAGAATCTTTGTGCTGCTCTGTAGTTCACAGATAGCCATAGACAACTGCAGAAGTTGCCAAGTGTATGCCTTTTGTTTTTAAACAGTTGAAAGATGATGCAGTTGCCCTGGTGGATGTCTTTGCTCCTCCTGACTTCATTCTGAACTCTCCCATTGGTAAAGCTAGTGGAGAGGTAAGAAAACCCTTTTTAAAATTTTTAAGTTGAGTCATTAAGTCTATTGCCTGTAAGTAGCCATAGTATATCCAAGGCACTTCACAGCTATAAAATAAAAGGGAGACTTTTATATGTAAAGTACCATAGTTAAATTGATGTCAGCAGAAAATGACATTTTGCATTTGCTGGAGACAGGCTTCGATGGGAAACTCATAGTATTGCTCTGGTTTGCTCTTGTGGTGCTGCTGAACAACAAAATAAAAATTATACCATCTCCTGAGATTCCTTAAGGAATAACATATCTTTAGTAGTCAATACTTACGGGAGGTAGTAAGGTGTGTTGATTCTCTGCCTAGGACTTTTGCAGCCTCTATTGGTATTCACGTTATACCCTGTTTGTGTGATATCCATGTAAATGGTGTAGAAATTATTTCTTTCTGTTTATTCTTCATAAAATATTTATTTTAATAAGAGAAAGGAAAATTTAAAACTTGTTCCAGTTAAAAATTGTATCAGAAATTGCAAAATTCTGTGAGAATTCTGTTTATCCAGTTGGAATTCTAGGATGTGACAGAGTGTCTTGTACTAACCAGTGCAAGGTACAGCATTGCCCAAGGTGTCTTGGTAATCTTAATCTTGAATCAATAACGTAAGAATGGCCATACTGGATCCAGTTTACAGAACACTCTGTAACTGACAGTGGCCAAGGAAAACACTGTATGAAACAGATGAAATACTGAAGTGTTCATTCCCTGGTGTCTTAGCTGTTGGCAGTTGGTGGTTTAAGATGATATCTCAAGCCATAGGTTGCATTTGTATCATTCTGTTTAATAGCCACAGATGTATCTACCTTCCATTCATTCTTCTCATACATTTTCAAATTCAGCTGTCTTTTGGCTGTATGACACTGACATGGCACTGAAGTCTCCGTAACTGAAGTACTGCGAAAAATTACTTTCTAGTCCCATTCCATATACATTTACTATCCGTGGGGGGCTTTTCATTCCTGTCACTGGCCTTGTTTTCCTTCTGTGTATCTTTCCTAGTTCTGCCATATCCTTTCTGAGGTATCATAACCAGTCCTACAAGCAGAATTCAGGATGTGGGTGCACCATGGATCTGGCAATACTAGGTTATGGTCCCCCTCTGCTTTTTTTTTTCCCTTTACATACTTGAAGAGTTGTATTTCATTCCAGAGTCTCAGCAAACCAAAATTCTTGCTTACTGGCCAACCTACTTAGCAGAGCCAAGCTGTGGGACGACTATTTAGAGACTGGTGTCACTATGATAGTTTAGTGTAGCGTGGATAGACCCTGTAGAGAATCACCAGAGCCTGGGGAGGCTGCCGGGAGGTTTGACAGAATTGCTGAGTCAAGTGTACTCAATGCTTTTCAATATTCTCTCTCTGTGTCTTCATCTCTAAAGTTGTCCATCGTTCCCATGGTAATCAAGCAATACAGAAGGCAGCCCAGATGTTTCTAAGGAGCGGCTGACCTAACAGAATGATTAACTTTGGTAACAGTCTCTACAAATAAAGGAGGAAGGGCTAGCTCTGCATATCCAGCCATCTCAACAAGAGCATTGTAAGAATCACTGGAAACTTTGTTTCTGTAGATTTTGGAGGGTTGAATTAATGAAAGAGGTTATGGGAGGGAAACTCCAAAGTTAACTCCAAGAGGAGCATCATCTGTAAGAATGATAAAAATATCTGTATTGTCTAAAAGTGTATTTTCACCCATTATTCTGTATCTAAAAGAAGCCGTGAGCAAATGCTATAGGCAGGAATATAAAATACAGTGCAAGTACACCATAATTTGTTCCTAGAATACTACCCGCTTCCTAGCAGTCAGCTGGAGATTTCTTATCAGCAGCTAATAAAACTGTCATGTAATGGATCTGGCTGCCTCCTCCTTGGCTAGCTCTTAGCTCACACAAATATGGAAGCCACAGAGGCTTTTTTAATATTAGGAATTAATGTTAGAGATTAATATTAGGAATATAATATGTGAGACATGCCAATGGAACTCTTAAATACTACTGACTTCCTTATGTGCTAAATATTTGGTAAGGTTTTTGTCGTTTCATTGAGTCACATTGAGAAAATAATTACAGGCAGTGGTATCCAACCCATGTTCTGCAGAATTGAGTAAGGTTTTCTGAACTGCCTCTAAGTTTGTGGTTTTCAACTTGTGTAAATATTTTCAACTGAAATTTTAAAAAAAGTCTGCCAATCCCTTCTTCAATGAAAATACTTAATAAAGCTCCTTGACTCCTGGCTGTCTATGTTTAATTCTCTATTTGTTGCTATCTGTGCAACTTGTAAAACCAATGCAAACATTTTACTAAAAATTACAGCAATGTAAAGGATAGATTATCCAAGCATAACAGGAAAATTAATTTAATTCAGGATAAGCTATGTTGTATTGTGGTGGAGTGCCTTGCACCATGAGCCCCAGATCATAATTGGAGCAGAAGAAACACTTCCAAATTTGTTATGGGCAGGTCTAAACACTGAATAAGAAATCAGTTTCTCTTTCAAAGAAACTTAGATGGTGTGGACGTCATATCCTCATAGAAGCTTTGACAATCTCAGTTTAATTATGTGAAGTTATTGCCACATTTATGTCAAGATGAATTAAAAATTATTAGACTATATTAGAATCATAGAATCTTCTAGGTTGGAATGGACCTTCAAGATCATCTTGTCCAACCAACAACCTAACTGACAAAAATAAACACCCACACAACAAACAAAATGCAACACCATCACTAAACCATGTCTCCCAGCACCACGTCAACCTGTCTTTTGAACACCTCCAGGGATAGTGCCTCAACCACCAACCTGGGCAGCCCATTCCAATGTCTGATAACCCTTTCAGTGAAAAATTTTTTCCTAATATCCAGCCTCAACCTCCCCTGGCCTCTCCTCATAAGACTTGTGCTCCAGACCCCTCACCATCTTTACAGCATCTTTTTATTAAATCAAACTTGGAATGGAATAAGTAGTTAAAACTAGCCCATGTAATCAAGGTAGAATATATTTACTATTAAATATATTTCAATATTTATTTTAATCATCTCAAATACATAGGGCCAAGCTATCTTTTCATGTAGAAGAAATGCTTTTCGCTTTACATCACTGACTGCTTTTATACTACATT
Organism: Gallinago jamesoni; assembly: GCA_025769975.1. Lineage (NCBI taxonomy): Eukaryota > Metazoa > Chordata > Aves > Charadriiformes > Scolopacidae > Gallinago > Gallinago jamesoni. The sequence continues at coordinate 50,649,443 of JAOQGH010000032.1, forward strand.
AATATTGTATTACACTGTACTCCAACTTACTGCTGAAAATATGGCCTTCCTTTCCCCATCTTTCTATAATGCTACTTAAAGTTTTAAGCTTCAGTTAATTATGAACTGCCAAGAATTGCTAAAATTATACTTTTGCAGAATTTACTTCCCATGCACTTTTTTTTTAACCATTCCGCATAAAATTGCAAATTGATGAAGATGATGAATTAACAATCTGCTTATAAGAGAGGAGTTTCTTGTGCTCAGGTCGAACAGTTCACATCTGGGAGAGAAGTTATGTCACTTTCCAGAAATGTGTTGAAATAAAGGTAAAACCAGACATGCACGAGTGCTTTCAGACACAGTCTTCAGGTTTGGACAGAACAAAGATTAAGTTATATTAATAACCTGATTTTCAAATTGCTACCTTTGATAATACAACTCGTGTCAAGTTGAAAACAAGAAATTATAAAGATTATTGGTTTCGGGCTCTTATGCCAAGGATGGTCCAAATGATTTGCACAGATATCTGACATTTACACTACTATGAAACTTTGTGCTTTATCTTTGTGTTTATTCTTGCTTGTACATAATTACTCATATTTGTTATCTAGAAATTCAATCATTTCAACCAATAAAATAGATAATTTATCTTGCAGAAGTTTTCTTTGTTTTATTTTCTGCATAAATTAATTCTTTTTTATTATTCTTTTTCAGTTATATAAAAATATGTGGGCAGAGATCCTTCAAGGCAGCAAAGCTCTGAACAGACCTTCATGGTGGGCAGAATTCTGTATTAATAAACCTGTTACAGGCAGGCTGAGTTCAAGATTGTAAACCAAACAAATTGTATGAGTCTGGATGGATCCTGGATTTCAAACATCAGGAGGAAATGAGACCATATGTCAGACAACAAAAATGAAGGAGATTTTCATAGGGAAGTGCCAAGTTTTAAAATAACTTTGAAATCAAGTCCAGGTCTCAGGGACTGTTATAATAATGACAGGAGGAAGAGCAACACATCTGCACACTTTTCATATTTCTCAATTAAATACAAAAATATGAAGATTCATTATGATCACTGCTTTGCAAAGTTTCTATAAAAGAAATGTTCCAATCAGTCTCTTGACTTTACTGTCATATTACAGACGTTTAATAATTAAAAAACATTTCCCACCTGGGATTATGAATAAGCTGAACAAAATAAAAGAGAATTTGAAGCAAAAAGCAAAAAGATATTAAGAACACCAACAGTGATAAACCTGTATTAAGGGATGGGAATAATTTTCAACAGCCCCTTTGAAGTCTGTGAAGATACTCTGATCTACTTCATATGCCCCTATATTAAGCTACTTGATTGGTCTTTGGATGCAGGAGAGGATTGGGATTTTAGACAATCTGTTTTTGAATTGTGTATAATTCTGTAGATAAAATTAATTGAAAACAACTCATTTTTACATCTTTTTAAAAAAAACAAACGTATGGCATTGCAAATTTGTAAGTCTTATATATGTTCTTGGTTGCATCATTATCAAGCCTGGGATACATTGACACACAGAAACTGCATCTGTTTTAGGTCAGAATATACTCAAATTATTATAAATATGGTCTTATAAGAACATACAACAGTGGTAGGCATTATTGAACATGTGAATATATTTCTCTTTCAGCTGCACTAACTGTCAAATATTTTTATTCACAAATGGAAGAGACACTAACAAAGCTTGAAAATTCAGAATATTTTATGTTTTAGATATGCTGTGAAAAGCAAACTCATTTTTTCTTTTGCTGTATCTATAAAGTGAACTACTGTTAAAACCTAATTCCTGTTGCCCTTACTGTTGTGAGTAATCCTATTATGCCAAAGAGATTATTTTTTAAGTTAAAAAAATATAGCATTGTTTCTGACTAATCAAAGGTGAATTATGGTTTGGGCTACTGAATAAATGTGATTTCAATACTCGAGTGTTGAATTCTACTTGAGCAGAATCAGACACTTGTCCTTGTGGAGTTCTACAATTTCATTTGTTGTTACAGTGTCAATATATGAAAGTTTGTACGTCTTTGCAGACTGCCGCAGCGTGACCAAGTACATCTGCAGAGTCGACTTTGATTCCATCAAGTCCATTGAGAACTCCCAAGTGCAGAATAACTCGAGCACAATTTAGGACAGGCCAGACAGAAGCTTTATTAACATGATCGTGGTGAGAGAACATTCAGTGAGCATCTCCCCCTCTGCTCCCCTGTTCGCAGCCAGCTGATTGCAGAGACCCAACCTATATACCATTTCAGAAAAAAAAAGAGGTGAGGAAAAGCAATCATTTCAACGCTAGTAAAGCTAGATCTCCCTCCCTGGAGGCATGGGCTCCTGAGGGAGCTGTCTAGCTGTCACAATTCTATGGAATCAAAGAGTAAATAATGTGACAATAAGAAGAGCTGGCTCTGGCGGAGGCTGTAGTAGTGGCACACCCCATGTTATCTTGGCTTGGAAGTGGGGAGTTGGAAACAATCACAGACTTAAATTTTAGCCAAAAGGGATGTTCTTTTAGTAAAGATAACTTCTTAGCCAGACATCTCAATCTTAATAATGTTACCGCCACAAGTTCCAAGTCAATTAAAGATGATCATTCTCAACACACTGCAGTAAGAAAACAAACAAACCCCTACACAACAAGCAAACAAACAACCCAAAATTCCAAAACTGTTGTTTTCAGTCCTGTTGGAAAAATGGGTATAAACTATCTTGTTAAACTTTGCCTGTATTTTTTTTCTGAACTTAATATTATTTGTCAGAGGTAGTCAGTGTTACCTGTGGTTTTTCTACTTCTATTCTTTATTCTTTTCTAATGAGGTGCCGTAATCCAGGATGTTCCAATAGAAGTTCTTTGTCTAACTATTGAGCTGTAGGAAACTATCAAAAGTTTAGCCACCTTTGCTGGAAAAAAAAAACAACAAAAAACCAACAGTATAAAGTATTTATTTTTTTGAACTGTTTTACCTCAATGATGTCCAATTGGTGGCATCATCCCATGGGAGGAAAAAAAAAAGGTCAATACAGCTAAATACTTGTCAGTAGATCCTATGGAATCATGGAGTCTCATAATTACCTTCATCTGTTTTCTGATTCAATAGGGAACCCAGCACGTGCCTACTGCTCACACTCGTGCAGACCTGAAGGGCGTAGGGAGAGCACATTGTGCCCAATATCCAGTGTGACCATCAGGATCTCTGACAGAGAAAGGAGCAAATAGGGTAAGAGATGCCCCACTACATAAAACGCAGGGACCAGTAGCATTGGTCTGTCACCCCACATTCTGTACCACTACCTGATCAGCAGCATTGTTTTCCTTACACGCAGGCAATTTCACTGTCACCTCTGAGCTCTTCATAAGTGATATAGTCTTTTCCTACCTCCTTCCTCAGAGCTGGGAGACAGAGCTTTATATAAATCTTGCATATAAAGTGTAAGTCTATTTATGAGGCCTTTGTAGCCCAGCAGAAAAAAACAGAGGTGATTGGTGTGTAGCTTAAGCCACCTTCATCCAAAAAAAAGCCCTGAAAAATCAGCTATGTCACCACAAAACAGAACCAAAGACCCAGTGAGCCCCAGAGATACCCACCAAACACATGACTGGAACAACAGACACCTCTGTAGAAATAAACCCCTAAGCTGTTCCTGTTAATCTTATTTATTATGACTATTTAGTCAACACCCAAACTCCCCGATAAAAGCTGAGTCCCTCCGTGCTGATAAGGGCTGTACAAACTGGCAGGAAAGTGCTGCTTGTTCTGAGAAGCTTCTGACTTTGACTAGAGGAAGCACTGCAGAGAGTGCATCGGCAAGAATGTGGTGGTGGGCAGGTAAAATGGGATACTCGGTGAAATGTCACAATTATGGACACTAATATGAGCTGTCACACAGCTTGCACGAAGCTTTAGAGCTTTGTGGGGTGCCTGGATACCCACCCCCAAACACCAAGGCTGAAATGAGTAAAAGCGAAGCAGGAGGCCTTGGAGATTTACTCCTTGTGACACCCCACATCCCGTCAGCCCCACTTGTGGGGTGATGGTGGCTGCTCTCCAAGACTCTTTTCAAGCCCAGTGCTCAATGTCAGCAGCTGTTGGGCTTTACATGCTGCCAGCAAAGGCTGTCTCCCTTTAGTGTCACACCCGGCACAAAGCCACGGCGCAGCAAAGGCGGGACCATTCTGTGGGCCCGAGCCACTCCGCACTCAGTCATTATCAAAGCTCTTATATTTTCTGTATGTGTGTCTGGATAACCACTTTTTAATCAGTTATGACTATAAATTTCTGACCCGTGTGTTAAGCCAGACCTATAGCAAACTATCCTTTTCCTCTGAAGTCAATGATAAGCCAAAGGTTCTAGAGGTCTTCTACATCAAGCTGCTCAGAGCATCAGCAATTTTAAGTATGAACTTGTAAAGCTGCAGCATGGAGGGAGAAAGATGTCATGAAATTTGGCATCCAGTTCTCTACTAAATCATAGGGCAATAATTCAACAACTACCACAAGATGTGATTATTATATGCAATTTGGTCCTCGTTCCAGGACATTAAATTAAAGAGGCCTCAGACAGAAGAGAAAAGCCATTTCCCTCACGGTTCAAATGCCAAGTAAAGTTGGACATATCATTTAAACTTGGTTGGGGAGCTGGGTCAAAGGCTGACAAATAGCTTCAGTCCTAAACAATCTGGCCATGGGAATATGTTCTTTCAGGCTACCACATGGAGGCAGCTAAATCTGTCACCAGAAAGATGAATCCAAGTAGGCCTGAAAGCCCCAGCCTTTCCCTGTGCCTATGATGGCTTGTCTCCTGGATTTTTCTTCTTTCTCACTTTGTCAAACCTCCTACCAGCCAAGGGTATTTCAAACTGGTTTCCTCTGTGATGTGATATTTCTCCTGATGTGACTCAGTTAAAGAAAAAACGCTCTTTTCTATCAGAAAAAAAACCCAACAACAAAACCAAACACAAATTGTTCCTGTGCATTAGGACACTGGGTGCATACACCTCCCTTGCCTCCCTGGCAAGATAAATACATGAATATTTCAAATCACCTTTTGAGTGATGGTGTCAGGAGAAAGAGTTAGGGAGTCAGATGGAAGCCCTACCATCTCTACAGCTGCAGTTGGGTGGAGACGGGTTTCCCAGAGGTGCTTGTTTTCTGCGGAGAGAAGTAGACTCACGTGCTGCCATTGCTGTCTGAAAGCTTCTTTCCCATTGTATCAGGCATTCTGCAGGGTAGCAAGTTTCTCTCCTGTTTGTCTTTATTCTTGTATTTTCTTTACTGACTTAATGTGTTTTCAGACCTGAGTGGTGATTTAATACTAGCACATGCTATCAGCATGACCGGTCTCCCTCTCGGATGCATCCATATGGACATCACAGAGCTCTGCCTTTCCTCTCATAGCGCTGTACCTCCACAGGCCTCTGTGCAACGCTCTGTTATTCCCAGTTCTCATTAGCCTGAGATCAGGGTGAGGCTCCAGACCGTTTTAGCTCGGTTCACTGGCCTAAGGAGCACCGTAAGCAAAGGGGAGCTCGCTGCGTGAGACCTCCATGTGATAGCATCATCTGAGACAGGCGGACCCAGCCAAGGGAAGGTCAGCTGTGAGCACAGCAGGCTGCCTGCAGCCCTGTCAGTGGGAACAGAAGCGTAAAGCTTCGCTCTTCTCCAAGCAAGGCAAGTCACAGGTTTATCAGAGACAAGCAGAGCATTTCACATCGTTTCCCTTCAGAGGCAGAAGGAGAGATGAATGCAGTTTTTGCTGAGAGCAACGGTTCTGCTGACTACCTTGCCTTTTTCTTTCCCAAATATTTTTGCGGTCTGGTTGCATTTGTTCAGCATTCCCACAGCATGAATCGCTCTTGAATAAATGCAATTTCCCTCAGGATTTACTTCACTGTTTGTCAAAGAATAGACCAGCAAGTGTGTGGCTAGAACAATTCCCAGTGGATTTCCTGAAAGAAACTTACACATTTTATTACATAGTTATTTGGGAACTACGGTCAACTGAGGTTGACCAAAGACTCCAAAGACCCAGTGTCAGTGAGCAAGAGCCCCTTTCACCTGCCCATGTTCTTTCATCCTTCTGCAGAGTGCTCTTCCAACACATTTCTCTTGCTTGTCATCTTCTCTTGCCAAATCATAAAATATCCAATGTTATTCCTCCTTTATGCAAAGAATATTTTTAAATTTTAAGTCCTTTGATAGAGAAAATAATGACAATTTTGTTTAGGAGGGCAATTGCTTGCAGGTTACCTGCCATGGAGAGATAACCAGGAGTTGGAAAACAGCCTGTGGAAGGCCCAACAAGGAGCTCTAGTTTGGTCAGACCCGTGACCATGACAGAGATGTGCCTCATGCTTTCAGCAGGAGATCCGTGGGCCAGGACACCTCAAGCATCCAGAGAAAAGCAACTCTAATACCAGTATGCCATAGAGCACTGGCCCAACCACCTCCAAAAGGTCTTTTGAGGCAGCCAGTACATTAGCAATGGAAAGCCTTGTCTGGGAACAAAACCTCTTTTTACAACATAATACATTAGTCTTGTAAAATGTAAGAATCAAACCAGGAATCTATAGACAGACATCATTCCCTGTAGCAAAAATATGAGCTGTGATGACAAAAAATATAGTACTCAGCAAGTAGATCTGCTCTGTATTTACATGCTTTTATCACCAGGATGTGAAGAAATACTTTCCAGTCGGATGGAAGGAGGATGTTAAGCAACACTTACTACGGTAAACAGTTTAAAATCAGGAGACCCATATAACTGGCAACAAAAGATTGTGAAAGCTTGACTAGGAAGACTTGAATGGCCTACTCATACTCATCTCTGTTACACTTAAGGGTATCAAAGAAATTACACTAGATATTTTAAAAGGACAAGAAAGTGGTCAACATGATTCTGTCACAAACAAAATAATGGAAAAACTAAAGGAGGACCCAACTAATAACATAAATAGCAAATAGTAATACAGTGAATATTGATCAAAAATTTTATAAAAAAGATTGTGTCAGACAAACCTGATTTCACTCTTGGAGGAGTTCCCAAGTATTCTCAGACTTCATTTGTTGAATGTATGTGACATGCAATGTACACAGAGACTGCTAGGACACCATAGTTAGTGTTACATGACACTGAGTAAGAAATCAGCATCCTATCAGGAAAACACACTTTAATTGGATTAGGAACTTCCTGACTGACAAGATCTAAGAAAGCCATCAGGGGAGAAATCGTTGACCTTCCAATGCTTATTATTTTCCTCAGCAAGCTGGAAGTAATTGTAAAATCTCTTATACTAATCTGTGCGGAATTGGTGGACTGGTAAATAAAGGTGAAAACAGACTTGACGTACAGCATAGTCTGAAATGCTTCTGAGGTTAAAACCAGCCTGGTTTTGCTGACCCAAGTATGCAGCAGCTCCTTAAAAAATATGGGGAGAAAAGCAGTTACAGGAGTGTCGTAGGAGGAGCAAGAACACGTGTGATCCTTACAACCTTGACATGATCAGAGAAATTTTTTCATGTCTAGCCCTGGTTTCAAAAAAGCCACATCCAAAGTTAGACCTATAAAAGTGCCAGCCTGCCTGGAAAATGGAAACTCTGTGGTGGGAACTGAAAATTTCTATGAGCAATTCTGTTTCTCTCCTCGCAGGGCCAGACTACTGCCTCCTGAGGGCACAAACCAGCAAAAAAAAAAAAAAAAAAAGCAACAGTATTGACTTCAAAGCTGAAGAAAAGAGTGTTATAACAGGAAAATGGACAAATTCAATGTTTATCATGTCAAAGAAGAGCTCAAAACATGATGTGATTACGGTATTATCGGCTCATCCAAAAGTGGAACAAAATGTTGAATATCAAAACGATCTAATTTGTGTCCAATCACTAGCAAGAAATTTAAGGAAAAGGTTTACTTTGAAAGAAAGTGTGTGCAAATACACACTTTATTTGGGATGACAGTGGTCTATGATTTTGTTATATACTGTACCAAGATCCTTTAAATCTCCTTTTCAGAACAGCTGGTGCCATTTGAACTGCCCTCCAAAAAAGTACTTCTCTGAGTGTCATTAAATAATGATTTTTTTTAAGCCCACACAAACACTTGGCTTTTCCTGTCTAGTTTATCAATGATGAGTGTTTGCAAAGCCAGAACTGAGCACTGGCTGTATTTCACTGGTGTGATGGAGGAGCCAGGAAAAACACATCTCCTGGGGAGTATTCCCACTTGTAAATTTATTTTCGATACGTATAGGGCGGAATTGGGTTTCTGTGCTTGTTTTGATCTCCTTACAAATTCTTATTAAAAGAATGTCTTCCAGCTCCGCAGAAAATCCATATCCTGTTCCAGTCCAAAGCTGTGGATAAGTCCCACAGCCAGAAGCACAGGGCAGTGGGAGCACAATTTTCACAAAGTATTTCTGTAGAATAACTACCTTTCCTGCCTGAGGAAGGGTACCACCATTCTGATCTTTGACAAAATCATAAAAGGAAGAAACCCGTAAGTGCCTCCGACACTGAGCAAGTGTCAGCCCAGTCCCTTGCTCAGCACATGAATATTCACGCAGTTGACCTGTGTGCTACAGCAGATAAAAACCAAGTATTTTTTTCACAGCAGTCAGTTACACTGCTGTGTAAGCCTTGCTCACCCAAGGCACAACCCATTGGCATGGACCCACTCTTTGGTGTCACTGGTGGGCTCTGTTCCAGGGTGGCCCCCCGACTGTCATCAGATGATACTTTGAAGGTGGTGCAGTGCCATCCCGCTGTACTCTACTTGTGCAGGAGAACTCCACTCGTAGCCTGCATAGTCCATTGTGATTATAGCAAAAGCTATAACTCCACTCTATAAATTCCACTCTATATTTTTGGGTCACTTTTTCTTTTGGATTTCATTTGGGTTGGTTTTTTTTTTTTTTTTTTGATGGGGAGAGAGAATTCAAGAAAATGTTACCTTTCCATCTACCAGGTTGTCTGTTTTGACAAGCAAAGAAACAGGGACAACGTTACTTAGCCATGTTATGGTTTTTCCTCCTCAGACAGTGTTCACTTTTCTCGTGTCTCCTCATTATACTTCAACTGTGAGGCCAGTTCTACAGCAAAAGTTGGAGCATTTGCAGTTTTATTTCTGTTGCCAGGCTCCCTGTTCATTGTGGGAGGGTTCCATATGCAACCAAAGGATGATTTTCCTCTGTGTTAAGAAATAGTTCTGGCACTAAACTATTTGAGTCATCTTTCTGTTTGCTTGACTTCTCCCATAATAATATTATCCAAAACTTGATTCACCAGCTAATCTCACAAGACAGTATTTCAGCTGTTTAAAGAAAAAAAATAATTTTCTTGGTTTTTCATTTTGACCTAAGAAAGCTCAGAGTTGAAAGAGTCATGCTGAATTTTGTTTCAATTGAAGTTAGAGAGCAAAAACTTCTCCAGAAAGGTACATTCTTTAGATGTTCAATTTACAACAATGATCAATTACTGTCTGTTTTATTTGGGAGGAGCATGGTAGCAACATCATTAGTATTGTGGTATGTCTTACCACTTCTTAGAACCATCATGTTACTTCTGAATTACCAGAATGATTTTCTCATATGTATCCACTCGGGGATGCAATACTAGTTCAAGACAAACAATTAAAAGGTCCCATATGGACTCATTCATAGAAGTTTCTGCCTCATAAGAATCAAGGTGACGCAAGATGTCATCTGGTCAAAAGCTGTTCTTCAAGACAAGGTTAGCTATATCTGTGCTAGCCCTTAAAGGGGACATTTTATTGGATACAGATTCAATTTTAGGTTGTAATTAACATACTGGAACAGGTAAGCATGGCTGTTATTCTAGAAATCTGTTTACTTTTTTGTTGCATGTTTTTGTGGATTCTTGGTGGAGAGAGGAGGAGGGATTACTGTAATGTAAGAGATATGAAATCACAGACCAGGGTCCCACCATTCTAAGTGCTCTACAAAGCTCTCACAAATGTATCTCCAAAATCTTGCAATTTAAATAAAAGACAAGAAATAATGCACTATGAACAAATTAATATGTCAGTGCTGGAATGCACTATGTGCAGCAATCTCCATGTTCCAGTTGCCATTTTTAGCCAAATATTTTATAAACATGGTGTCGGGGGAGTTTAAGGGTGAGATGTAAAAGAAACTAATGGCAGACTTCTCTGGAAATTTTCTGAGAACTTCCTAATTTGGAAAGGAGGCTGATGAGCAAATAGGTGGCACTTGGCACCAAGGATTGCGTCATGGAGGTTGGAGTAAATGCCCTATCAATGAATGAAAGATTTCAAAATTAGGATTAGGCTATGATGAGCCTTTAAAGACCAAGAATTTATACTCACTCTAATATAGCAGACAGTGGGACGACACAGAAAGCAAGGGACAGTGCCAAGGTCCTGTGCTAAGAGAAAGTGCAAATAATCTCTTGTATTTGGCATGGAAATGATAAGGACAGAGGTGCATTTGCCAAGGACAGAGGAAAGGAAATAATTGGAACATACTTTTATGAGTAAGTTTTACTGTACGAGAGAGCGGAAAGTCAATAGGTTTTTTCAGAAACATTGAAGGAGTTTTAAAATTTAGAGATAGTTTGGACATAAGGACCAGACGGACTGACAGTACGCTTTCATCCACAGTGGAAGTCTCTCCTTAAACCGCTACTTTAAGTTATTACATCTGTGGCAATTTTTGTTCAGTTGTTTTTTGCTTCCATATGTATCTAGGCAACACCTGGAATAATATTATTCTCTAAAAACTTCTAGAATCCAGTGTTTCATTGCAACATGTTGCAACATTTTCATTTTAAAGATACAGATTTTATACACACACAGACATAAAAACACAGACACACACACTTATTTACAAAACTCAATCCATGCATGTGTGTTCAGATGCAAAAATATTTTTAAGCAGGCTTAGTCAAATAGTTTTCCCTCTGGCCTTTTTCCCATTGTTTTTGTCAGAATTCAGCCAGAAATAAATGTGTGAAGATAGGTGTGCATGTATATGTTTTTTAACAAGGATTCATAACATTACCACAGTAATCAGCTCCTTATGAAAGCACTATGAATGACAAAGAGATAATAAGGAACTATTATTGATATGGTATATTAATTAGAATTACAATGAAGGTTAACAAGATCATTATCTCAAGAATTATACTATAATACGTGGGAGAGGGAATTATCTTACTACCTTCAAGAACTGCAGCAGAACTGCAAGCCTTTTTTACATTTTAAGTTTATGAAAAAAAATTGGATAATCTCATTTGTCTAATGAAGTTGCAGTTATATTTTTGAGTTACAAAGTCACATAGGGGAATTACATCCTACAGAAGGTATTATCATTTTAATTACCTCAAGATCTTTAGAGCTATTTCCTTTTAATTAAAAATCAGAGGACCTAAGAGCAGTGGTATGCCTAAATAGCCCAGGGAAATCATGTGTTGATCTGTGGTTGCTATGAGAATATTCAGAACTATATTCTGTCTGTGGATTAACATACAACTATGTAAACTAGAAATGCTTTGAAAAGTTTGAAGGCTTAATGCAAATTGCATTTCGATGCATACACCTTCTCTAATTACTTAGGTACATTGCAATGTGTTGTAAATCATTACATTGTACTATTTCCACACTTCAAAGGCAGACTCTGTCTAAAGCCCTTCCTTACTTTGCAGTGTACAAAATTTCCCTGCAGAGTCCACCTGTAGGAACTGTGTCATGTTTCATGCAGGTTACAGCGCTTGTGTAGGGCAAAGCAAGCAAGTCCACACTTAAACCACAAAAAAAAAAACCCAACCAAGAAACAATCTATAGAAAGAAGTGGTCTCTGAGGCAAAGGTTTTCATCTTATGAAGTATCCAGGTCTTTAAGGAGAAGCAAAGAGAATCCCGGCATGTAGGAAGCTGCCTCCACCGCATCAGGGGTGTGGGCTGGCCAAGCTCATGTGCATCAGAACTTGGGGAGGGAGAAGACCCAAGGACAACAGCTCCATAAAACCAGTGCTTTGTTATCCTCTAGCTGGGCCATAACATCTGGACAGGCCACGTTCATGCGTCACCAGCTGGTCTAACAGCTGGGAAGATGTTGGGAAATGCCTTGTTTCTTTGTCCTCAAGCTTCATTAAGTATGTGAGTGATGTGGTGTAAAACTCATTAAATCTGGCAAAGATCACAGGTATGGGTTAAATCTGAGCTGCAACAGCATGGATTTTGGAAGAGTTGCAAGGCAGGGTATGAAGAAGACAAACTGTGGTTTGCCTCCTAGCAGCAAGCGTAAAGCTTAAGGCACAGCCTGAAGCCAGTGCCTCTGGCCATGTGGTTTGATGGCACCTGCCTATCCCCAGTGGTTCAGACGAGAAGAGCATCTGTGGAGGCTTGGGCCGAAACATCTGCACATCACTCCGTAAACACAGCTCACCATATGTTACCAAATTGCCAAAGCAGCCTGTGATTCACGAGGAGGACTTGCGATGAAAGCAGAGAAAGAGTGTATGATAAGAACATTTTTATCTATGCTACAGTGTGACCAGAAGCAGATTTATAATTGCATTAAATTGTTTATGCAGCGATGTGACAGCTGTTTTCTCCTCCCACTTGTCAAATTCCATTTTATTTTTGGCTACTTGAATGTATTTGTTATTTTCTTGAAATATGTTTTACCATATTGCTTTACTGCCTTCCCTGATTTGCTTCATGATTTAAAGATACTGTAAAATGATTTAAGTCCCAAATATGAGTAAACTGGTGTGTCTACCATTACATCTTCCTCAACAGTGAAAGAAACAGGGATTTATAGACAGAATTCATCTCTTTCGGGGGTCTCTGCTAAACACAGGAAGAAAGCTCTGTTTAGAGCTGCTATTTTGCAAAACTAAGTGACAACATTACACCAATGGCTCGGTGTGGTGAAGCAAAGTTGTGCCTTGCCTATCACCTCTTCTGAAACATTCCTATCTCCAGGAAACAACATCTCAGAAACCACTGTCCCTCTGCTGCCAGCTGGCACTTCTGTCTCAGTAGAAGAGCCAGAAGGCAGCCACTGAAAAGCAAGTTTTCTGATTTGTGTGCATTTTTGGTCCAATTTGAACAATTACCGTGGGTTTGTTTCTTTTTAAATTTCCCACAAACAACTCCTCAGAAAATCAGTTGCAGAAATACTGCTACATGATCTTCCAGAAACTATGTTCCAGAATCCTCCTACTCCTTTGCAACTTGCCTGCTGCTCTGTCGCAAGATCTCAAAATCTTTACCTTTGGATAAGATATGGACATGAGAGAAAGTTGTTCAGACCCTCTCTTGCCTCTTCCCTTCATCATTTGTATACCCCCACCTTTCTATAACCTTACCTTCCTGTCTCACAGCAATGTAGAGGGCATCCATTGTTGTTGCCAGTGGACCATACTGGTGGGTCACCGGCTCACGCAGATTGACTCTAGGCTTTCTTTCAGCCAGGTTTCTTCTGCTTTAACCTTAGTCCGCCCTGTCACACCCACCTCCAACCCTAAAAATTTTCAACACATGAGGCATCTGTGTACAGTCACATCATGAGGTGGCCCTGAGGGAACCTTATGCCTCAGATCAGATGACAGATACACATCTATAAACCTGTCTGGTCATAGGAGGCCAAGACATACTCTCTCATGTGGTGGTGAAAGGAGTATGGGGGAGTGGTAGAAGATTTGCAGTGAGGGAGCCTGAGATGCGCTCACCAGGATGTGTGGCTCTTTGAGCTAGTGTTCCACCCTGGTTTGCTGTACTTGAACTTGTATTACGTCTCAGGAGACATCACATCTGGCCTATATGAAAGGGAAAAGCAATAAATTCAGTCACTATAGGGTTAACTGAGCTAGACAGATGCCACAAAACCATTGGGACCAGGGAGCCATGGCTTTTCAGCTACCAGCCTAGAGACATGAACATGTGACAGTAAGTATGAACCACTCAGCATCTTCCCTTGCTTTGTCATAGAATCATTTAGGTTGGAAAAGATCTTTAAGATCATCCTCTTCAACCACTAACCTAGCACTGCCAAGTCCACCACTATACCACGTCCCTAAGTGCAACATCTACATGTCTTTTAAGTACCTCCAGGGATGGTGACTTTTAACCACTTCCCTGGGCAGCCTGTTCCAATGCTTGACAACCCATCAAAAATTTATATCCCACCAAAAAAAGTCCTCTCTTCAACCTGATGTGACCATCTCAACCCCTCCCTTTCTGCTGCCAAGCCAAGCTCAGGATTCCCACATCTTTCCTCTCATCCCACAGCACTTTATCCGTTTCCCCCATTCTTCTTTACTCCACTACGTCTTAATTCTCCTCTCCCTAAACATTCCTGTATGACATTCACTCTGTTCTTGTGCCACTCTGAGTGCCTCTATAGTTTTTGACACTGTCAAACTAACATTCTGCAAATCCTCCTTTGTCTCAAGCACATTTATAGCCAGAGGCTCTTTTCTTTCTTTCCTGGCTTTGGAGTTTTGCCAGTGGGACAATTTACATTGATGCACGCTTGGCATTGGTAGGCCTCCTGCTCATGTCCCAATAAGTCAATGGGTACAAGGTGGCCCATGCTCTTCTCAACTACTTGGAATGTTAGCATTAAGCTGTCTGTAGCTTAACTCTTCGCTGAGGACTGTGTTTAATGTAGTTCCCTCAAAGAGACAGAGAGAACAGTAGCATCATCCTGTACACATAAGTAAATAATAAAAGGCAACCCATGAAGAAGCTATTGCCATTTTTCTTTCTACTTTCACACACTGCGAGTAACTAACCATGGAAGAACCCCCTAAATGTCCCTCTGCTAGTATTGAGCAACCCTTATCACATTACAGATCTTCCTAATAGAGGAGGTCTACAGGCACTTTGAGCTGAAATAATGCTCTCACGTTTGAAAAGCTAAGCACTCGCAAGTCAGATATCCGTACTGAATATCATCGGAAGCATAACCATCACAAGAGGGTTTTTTTCAGCATCTTTAAGAAGCTGGTGACCTGGACTAAGAGTATATAACTTGATAGTTTCTATGGCAAGATGCTTTTTTATCCAAGATAAAGGTCAAGCACATCTGGAAGACATAATAGCCGCATCCTATAGAGACTACATCAACTATCTTGCTGCCAAAATCTACTATAAACAGGCACAAAGGGCCAATCTGCTGATTTTCTCAGCTGTCACTGGTTTATTTAAGAGGCTGTCAGTTTTCAATTATTGTTCTGTTAAGAAAAAAGTGAAACCTATTGTGTAAGCTCTGTGCCAAATTACCATTGCTGCATGCTACATTTTCTTGAATTTTGAAAAGCTTGTTTTCTGTTGTGCTATTTATCTCCTTGGACTGTACATAATTATTAAATGGTCCCTAAAATTTTTTAGCCATTTCACAGAACATGAAAAATATATTTCCTTGAAATAGTTGTAGCAAGAAATCTGCTTCAAATGGGACAACTGTTTGCTGTCTCAATCTAAACTATCCAATACACCTTTTAAACATTCCAATATTCATTCTGACTTTATTTTTGAAGTCACTGTAGAAGAACTTACTGTAATAACATCACTCAAAACTGCATGGTACAACTCTGGGTGAAAAAGGTACCATATGCAAGAAGACAAGCTTAAGAAGTTGTATATATTGTGAAGAGGAGAGGTGCGGGAGTTGCTAATAGGAGGCACCCTGCAGACAGATGCATCCCAACCCTTGTTCCTCTCTGCAGCTACAGAGCCTGTTTCAGGACAGTGCATGACACCAGGTGGCCGCAGAGGCCACAGTCCTTCTCTGTGGGTAAGGATGAATCTTTAAAATAGTGCTGCCAGCAAGGAGGTGCCACTCGCCTTTTAAATACTACTTCAGGGAAGGGAAGGAGCACGTCCAGCTCTCTCCTTAGTTTGGGATGTCTGAAACACACTTCCCAAGAAAGTGCCTTTAATATTTGCTTCTGAATGGTTTTGGAGTCTCTCCTGTTGACACTAGGCCCATGTGCATCCCAAGGTGTCAGAAGCAGAGCTACAGCTCATCAGTAGAAGGTGAGACTTGGTCCATGGGTCCCAGCTCCTTCTGTGCTCAGCAAAGTCCCCAGCACAGAAATTTCCTCAACTTTCTTGGGTGAAGCCAAGCAGGAGGAGTGTCATCCACTGCGTAATTACATCACATCTTTGGTGAGGCCATGCTTCTGACCAGGGTCTTCACCAGCTACTGCAATTCAAAGTGCTATCAGGTTATATTCACTAAACTGGATATATTTTTGTGCTCAAAAGAAAATTTTGTCTCTGGTGGTGTTTCTTGTATTTCATTAATCAACTGTAAAGAAATGCATTGCTTGAGTCCTTAAAAATTAGCAAAGGAGCATTAAATGCAGAGAAATATTAAAATGGATGGATTTGCAGCAGCTGGCAGGAGGTGAAGGACAGTATCAGGCACTGGTTTTGTCTTTATTCCTAGAATCAGAGCAAGTGAGAAACTGCCATTATAGTTTCTTCCTTTGCACCAGTAATTTTATTTCTTTAGGCATGTAGAAAGGCAAATTAAAAACAAAAATCAAAATAACTTTTGCTTCCAATTTATTCCACAAATTAAATGAAGAGCTAACACTTGCTGAAGAAGCTACACCATAGAGAGTTTGCTAGGGATTTACAGCATACCCATGTGCAGTAGCTTCCTGTGTACCTACTTGCCCATGGCCTCAACTAAATCTTAGATTGCTGCTTTCTTAATTTAGCCCTTAGTGAATTTTACTTTGACCTCAAATCTAACTGACAAAGGTCAGCATCTTTCTAGTCTTTGGCTACACTTTGCTAAAGCAGATCAAACTGGCCATCTACAGTGTATTAAAAAAAATCTTTTTCTGATCTCATTCTTTTTTACAGACTAGGTAGAGTTCCACATTTGTGAAAATGATGACTCAGCTCCTTTATTTACACTCTGGAGATCACCAGAGGTGGAGGTCTATTAAATGCCTGCCTTATGAGGTGATTAATGAAGGGTGATTTGTTTTCCTGGGAACCCCGTGCTACTAGAGAGGGTAGGGTCTGGGCTCTGTTCCAGGAGAAAGGGGAAGATGCACAAGGGGAGAGGTTCTGATGAATCAGCACATCCGAGACAACAGCAAACCCAGACCACAACCAGTATGTTGACTGGGACCTGTTTGAGCAGCAGGTGCACGTTAGTCAGCATCTACCAGGAATAATCACAAATGCAATCCCCAGCGTGCTTCACTGGGCACAACCCCAGCTCCTGAAAAACTGCCGAAACTGCCGATTCTGTGACAGGAACAAGTATGTCTTCTTCAAATACAAGTCAGACAGGGTGGGAGGAAAACTTGGCCTCAGTCTGCAAGCTGGACATTGGCCAAAGGGCCTTGAATACATTGGGGTGTGGAGGCAGACTTCATCTCAGATTTTTGCTCTGTGGATAGCACCCGAGTGAGGAAATCACTAACGGTCAGTGATACTTCATCAGGCTACAAGCTGAGCAACCCTCTGTCTTCACCTACTTTTAGCACAGGAGGTCTGAACCAGCCTCTTCTGGCCTTAGATATCGTCCAAATGGTGCACCTGAAGTGAACATCTCGAATCCCTTTGTAATCACTGACTAGAAACAGGCACTTACAGGGTTTCAGAGGTGTACGGTGGGGTGAGAACAGCAGCAATCTGCTGACACTACCAAAGGTATTTATTTCCAGACTGGAACATCTGTTAGGGGTGACACCCTATACGTCTACATTCACATGCCCTCAGATCTGTTGCACTTGTACCCAACCAGCTCTGGTGAGATCCAGAAACAAGGCAGTGAATATCCACCTACAGCCTTGGCCCTTTTCAGGAGTTATAAGGGGAAGAAAGAGTATCCCACCAATGGAGTGATGGTCCCTCCACTCCTGAAGTGCTATTATTGAGAAAAAATATGACCATGAGCCAGAAAGAAAGATGAGAACAACAGCAACATTTCAGATTAGTTCATTTTTTGTGTCTCAACAGATGAAACTTTAGGCAACATCTAAGATTGTTTCAGGGTGTGTGTGGGGTATTTATTTACTTAAGTCCTATATTGGATATTGGACATTTCAGTTAAACTGCAAGTTCTGTAGAAAACAATCTGTTTATCCAGAGGGTTAACAAAAGAGGGATGAATCAATACCATTCCTCTTCAAGCGGCGTTATGGACAGAATTAAAAAAGGATCCTAGCCTGTACCTGCCAGTGAAGGGCACCTCTGCAGAGCGCAAAGTGAAATCTCTGCTGGTAAATTAAGCAGGTTCAAAAAGGCAGCCAGGCGCTCCAGCCAGCTGTCACAGAGCAAGTCTGCTATAGAGCTCGCCTCTCCTCCGAGACAGGGCAGCCGCATGTAGCCACCACCCATGGGGAATGGCCCCGGCAGCTGCTGGGGAGAGATGGCTGTCCCCAGCCACCCCAGCCCAGCCACTGCCCTGGCAGCTCAACGCTGCAAATGGGCACCTCAGCTCCCACGGGCTGGAACAGGCCCTGGCATTCCCTAATTATTCATAGGAATGTAACCGGTAAGTGAAATAGCCATTTAGGAAGAAAGAAAGAAAAACTATTATCATACTTTTACCTCTGCCCTTAGACTGAAAAAAAAAAATATTTAAGCCAGAATTTTCAAAAATGAAGTGACTCATGGATATTGGCTTATTCTTTGAAAGTGTTGAAGGGTAAGGAAAATCTCTAACCTATAGAAATGATCTTAGATTCACTGGGATCATCAGACATGGCAGAAAGTAAAGAGGACTGTCTTCAATAGCGTGCAAACGTGCCTTGGTTTCAGAGCTGGAAAAATATCCAGTATTCCAGATGGAGAGCAAACTGAAAAACATTCTTTGTTTATATTTATTTGTTCAATCTCATGGTGTCCTTGGTTGCCCAGAGGAGCTACTGAGAGTAGTTTCTACTGTGCTGGTGGTTAGAGTTAGGTTACACACGCTTTTAGAAATTCAGCTGTCTGCCACTAATGAATTGTTCAGCGTAGCTTAAGGGTAATGACGCAATTAGCAAAAGTAGGCCAAAATTGTCCCAGGTGAAAGTCTCCTGATGTCAATGGTTTCATTCTCGATGATGTGCTTGTTCCAGTGTGTGTAGAGACAATATGTAGAAAGAAGAGTCTTGAAAAAGGACTTACATAGATTTTGGTTGTCTTTTCTGACACTAATCCTGACTTCTTACACTGAATAAAATGTAAAATTGCAATATTTGCATTGAGAGAGACAGAGCATTTCTGTAGACTGACTCACATGTTGACCTTATTAGTAATTATTTTGGTTTTTTTAGCAGTATCCTTTACAATTCTACACACAGGGATATAAAATAATAGTTGTTCTGTTCCTTGACTACATGCTACTTTTCTGAATTTGTAAAAGTAAAAAAAAAAAAAAATTTAAATTCTTTGTTACCCCTGTTTGTTTTAGGAATGGATTTGCTTCAGAGGAGCCCCCAGCTAGAGCATGGCAGGCAAAAAGAGTGAATTTTGCCTTCACTTTCCTCCTAAATGAGGCACTCTGTAAAACAAGACAATAGGCTTTCCCTGCCCCAAAGGCTTTTAAAGTCCATTTCATCAATTATTTAAAGACATACTGCATTGCAGATAAGTTACTGGGGCTTCATGACTGGTAACCTAATAGATAAAAAGGGAGTCAAAATTGAAAGCACAAACCTGCCATTTCACCCAGGTCATGCAAAAAGTCTGTGTCAGAGCTCCCAAATCGTTCTGATTCAGGGTTACTCAATTATTTTTTCTGGAATTCACTGGAAAATTGTATCATTGTCCCCTTGGTAGAAAGTGAAGCCCTGATACAGGTCCCCCTGGCCAGAAAGGTTCTCCAAGCTGCACAGAGCATTTGCCTGCATTGGGACAGAGACATCAACATTTGTAACTGTGACAAAATCCATGCAAATCATGTTCCTGGTCAAGATTTTGTCCAGAAACCACCAGCCCTTGTTTGGTGTCTTAAATAAAGAGCCATCCTTCCCCTTATTGCTTTCTAAACAACGACAGTAATGAGGGCAAATTTATGACTTGTGGGGTAGTCTGCTTGATACTAATCCAAAGAGTACAACATACAGTCATCATCAGTTTTATTATTCATGAAAAAAACAGTTCTTTTGTAATGGATCTGCCTAAGTGTGACCTCTTAAATTATCTCTGCTAGTGGTTTGTAGCAACAGTTCCCCAGCTGTGCTGTTATTCATCAGTAACCATAGAAATTAAAGTACTGCCAAGTATGTGCTCTTTGTTTTTTTCGAAGGACTGAAAGATGATGCGGTGATGTCTTTGCCCCTCCTGACTTAATTCTGAACTCGCCCACTGGCAGACCTGATGGAGAGGTGAAGAGGAAACCTGCTGTCATTGGAAAGCTCTCTCACCAGTCAACAACATCACTTCTGCGAACGGGCTGCTGGTGCATTTTCAAAAAGCCTGCAGCTAGAAATAGGATGTAGTGGAAAGTCATATCCTGTTATTCTACAATTGCAGTCCTTAATGAAAAACTTTTTTTGTTTGTTTGTGTATTTCTGTTGAGATTGAACTGGAGCAGTGCTGGTATTTTTAGATGAGTTATTTGTTTTGGAAAGAAAAAAGTTGCATAAAATCTCTCCTAAAAGAATGCCTTCAAGTTAATTATTGGCCCACATTGATCTTTGAGTTTTTGTGGGTAATTCTGTTATTAGGATAGGATTCTTTGACTCTGAACTATAGTCAGTGGAGTGGCACATTTCCAATGGGCAGCAGTAATCACATGTTAAGATGGGACAAATACTCTTTTGCCCCAATTACAGAGACAGACATTTAGCTGAGACCAGACTCCTAACTTTTAGGCAGCTACAGACAGGTGAGAGAATTACTCCTGGTGACTTACTACCCATTTAATGGGCAATTTAAGGACTAAGAAATTTTGTTATTTCACTTCGTATTCCACTAGTTGCTTTACTGCCACTCTTGGTATTGCCCACTAAAAACCAGCTCTCCATGGGCAATACCACACCCAATGTGCTTTTGCTTTTTGTTGGGTATTGGTGACATCCTTCCTATAGAAAAGGAGACTGCTTCCCATTTGCCCAGGAGAACTTAGAGAACATCTGCCACGCACAGGGAAGTGTGGTGCCAAGGTTTCTGAAGGAGCTTTTCAAGAGGACTTTCTAGCTTGGCTTGGCAGCAATA
The DNA here is from genome assembly GCA_025769975.1 of Gallinago jamesoni. NCBI lineage: Eukaryota > Metazoa > Chordata > Aves > Charadriiformes > Scolopacidae > Gallinago > Gallinago jamesoni. The sequence continues at coordinate 50,670,614 of JAOQGH010000032.1, forward strand.
GATAGTGCACACCAGACTCAGGTGTCTCTGGGCCCTTCTGCCTCAGCAGGAGCATGGGAGGAAGTAACTTGTGTACCTCCACAACCAGGGCGAAAGTAACACCACCTTGGACTTATGCATCAATGTTAATCTAAAATAATAGGTTTGGCAAAAATGTATGGTCTCCCTCTGTCACCCTTTGAGGGTTCACTAACACCCAACCTGACCTCTTCCTCACAGGAACTTGTCTAGGGGGGGAAAAATCTGATTTTAAATTTTAACTTGTAATTATCAGATATTCCATGCTGATGTGTACCAAAAATGTTGGATCACTGAAATGCTTGGAGTCTGGGGAAAAAAAATAAATAGAAAAAGCACTTCATACTGGTTCAAATAAGGAAATCGGTACAAATTCCACAAAGACAAAACTGCCAACTCCAGATTCCAAATGAATTAAAAAGTCTATATTTAGCTCCCATTTAGCTCCTGCTATTTCTGTTTCAATTATAAAACATTTCTTGTTAAATACACACCATCATCTCAAACGTTCCACTTGACATAGTTGCTTAGAGCCCCATAATTCATCTCTATTTTTAGTTTGCTCACAGATAAAGGCATGGCAAAGGGCAGCAAGTAAAGGATCCAGGCTGGTGTTTTTACAGGACCTTCACAGTTGCTGCACTAGGAATTGCTCTGGAAGCAATCCAAACCTGGCCCAACTCCCATCAAACAATTTCTCTCACAAAGGTGAGTGTCAGATCTTAAGCAAGCCTTGCCCTGCTTTTGGGAAGGGTAGGAGAAAAGGGGGCAGGAGTCCCTGGAAGAGCAGAAGCAGCAGATTTTCTCGGTAGGCACCTGACGTTAAGTGATGCTTTGTGGCCAGGAAGGGGAGAGTGAAGAGGATCATACCTTGAAAGAGAGAGATGTTTAATTTAAATGCCAGGCCTGGACCTTACAAGGGGTATTAGGCCGTTGGAATTTTTTTATCCCGACTATCCAGATTTTCATGAAAGTTTTGCAATTCCCTAATGGCACATTAGAAACAAAAGTGTTTCCATCTTCTAATAAACTCTAAACTTCTTTCCAGAATCCCCTCAAAACGTTCAGGACGTGTTCCCTGCGGCCTGCGGGCTGCCACAGGGGATTTCAAATTTACCCACAGCCTGGGCTCAGGAAGCGAAACAGGGAAGGGGACACACAGGAACAAGATTCAGTACCAGCTGTGGTAAATAGCAGCGGGCTTAAAAACAGGTGGGTTGTTTTTTTCTTTCATTTTATTTTATCTCCATAAGTAGAAAAATCATATTTTTTTTTTTAGCAGCTTGCACCAAAATAAATAAAACTGATGGAAAATCTGGATGGACGGCGGAGATGTGGGCTCCAGCTGTCAGCTTTCACCACACCAAGGTGTGAAGGTGTTGGGCTCTCAGGAACCCCCCCATCCTGGGTTGAGAGACACAGGACAAACTTTTCTTCTAACGCTGGGGAAAACTGCACTTTTAGAAGAGTCTAGAGTCTGAATTTGTGAAAATATTTACTTTATAGCCTGCCAGGCTCTGTGGGATTCAAGGTTAGTGTTTTCGAGCCTTGCCAGGTGCAGGGACAAGGAGGAGCAAGGCCTGGGCATTTGACCCAACCTGGCCAACAGGATTATTTCATACCAAGAACATCACCTTCAATAGAAATTAGAAAAGTTTCTTGCATAGCTCTCTCTCCCTTGATGACGGCAGGTCCAGACAACTCCGTGCCCCAGTGCTGGAACCCTGAGGCCTTTCCTACCCTTCCTCCTGAAGCCATTGCGCTCGCAGTGTCCGACATTTGCTGTCCCCTGCTGGGAGCGCAGAGCTTCCTGCTGAGAGAACTGGCTGAGTATAATTCCTGTATATCTTATATCAGTATCAGGATTAATGCTGGTTCTTTAATATTATTGTTAATTATTTAGTCTTAGTCTAGTAACTCTATTTCTGTTTCAACCCTTGTGTTTCTTTGTGTTCCCTGATTCCCCTTTCCGGGCAGGGAGGGGTCATCGGGTGATAGAATAATTGTCTAAAAGACAATAGATTATTATGGGTTTTCTCAAACCATAACACCCCCTTTCAAGACTCTTATGGAAATGTCCTTGCTTTACCATCCTGTCACATGCAACGGTGCTTTGTCAAGCTCATGGGAAGTTCGGCTCATCAAACTTGAATTTAGCCAGCTTCAATTTGGTTGAACCAGATTTGGCTGAGTTGCTTGATATAATTAGATGGGCTCTCCTTGGAAGAAGTTAGGAAAAAGAAGAATTTAAACTGGGATACAATTTCTACCACTAAAACGAAGTGGGATGTGAAGCTGTCCCATAAGGAAGGAGGCTGATTCTTGTGTCCAAAGTCTTTCAAAGCTGGACCACACAAAATCCTAAGTACTTCTCCCAGAAGCAATCATCCATGAGTAGGAAGACGGAAGGGATGAGGTAATATAAGATATATATCAAACCGCTCTTTGAGGTACAAGGAGGGAGGTGTATATCCCCATTACAGAGAAAAAGGCAAGCAGAGAGGTTAAAGGTTAGCTCCAAAACAGTCAGCTATAGTTGCCTAATAATCTAAATTCATAAGTGTGGTGTGGAAAACTCTCACTCAGTTAGTTAATCCTAGAAACAGCTAAATTTTACTGGTAGCTCACTTTGAGATTTCAGCCTCAATTTAGCTCTTCTGTGAAATATGGGCTTAAATCTCCTAGTAGGGCTACAGACAGGAGCAGACACAGCATTGTCATATATCCAAATTCAGCCTCAAACATTAAACTATTTAACTGTACTGGAGCATGTATACATAAGCTGTCTAGGAGGTAGAAGTTAAATGTTAATGTCCTTTTGTTTACATGAGAGTAAAAGCAGTTTCTTGATACATGTGAGGATAGTTTGAAACTTCCAATACAGAACCAAAATTATCACGTTTGATTTTTTTTTTATTAAATATTTTTAGCAGAATGTTATCCAATTTGATTAAAATGATTTTAGAAAGTAAAGTGGCTTGAAATAGCTGCACATCAAACAACTACTCTCAAACAAAATTAATGATTAAAATATAAAGCTCTATGTGCCACTGTGTCACATACAGGCCATGTTAACAAAAATGGTTCAGTATTTCTCTGCTAGACAATATTTAAATTTAGAACTACTTTTGGAACAAATGGAAAATGAAGAGAAGTTTGACGCTGTAGAAGATCATTTTTCACAGCACTATTTTTTTCAGCAGCATACCTTAAAATAGCAAGAAAATGAGAAGAGTCTTCTAGGAAAAATCAAAGACCTTTTTAATAAAAGCAACTAACAAGAAAAGAAAGTAACAAGGGAAAACAAACCAGATGATTTTCTTGTGACCACAAGCTTTGACTGATTGCTGAATTTGCACTTGCAAAGACATTTGTTTTGCAAAGTATAAAATTTACTCTGCCTTGTTCTGAACTGCTTGTGCCTAGCACATTTGTTTTATCAGTGTTCAAATAGCATCTAATGTTGCTGATCCCTTGGAAGATATTTGTTTTGCAGAGCTTGTCCAAGTCCACACACCCAGTGATGTCTAGTAGGCTCCTTCTCCTCCTAGGATAGACTGATTTCTCATTTGGTGCAGCAAATTCCTGAAAACATATGGTGAACTGGAAATCATCCTAACTCAACTGCTTCTTCTCGGAATGACACGTACTGACTGGCTACATTAAGAAGGACTGAAAATATATAACTTAATTTTATGATAAGTTGTCCCAAATAGCTTTGGAACAATAATTACGTTTATTCTCCTCAAACTGATGTCACGCATTCATTCCATCTCAGTGTGAAACCTGGGCAATATAATGAAACATGGAAGCCCAGGCATTGCACATGCAGACTTACTAAGAGGCTACAGAATAGGCCATGAAAAACAACAGAGAAGCATCCAAAGACTTAAATGAACTTTGGGTCAGATCTTGAAAAACAATGCCTTTTGTCGACTCCAATGAACCACAGATTAAAAGGAAATTAGTTGGGTTTACATCTAACATTCACTTCTGAGCACAGATTAAGATCATTTGCTACAGTAAGAGTAAAATTCCTACTGCTTTAGAAGATGTAGTTCTTCACCAATAAATGCATTCTTAGTCAACTTCCCTTAACCATCAGTGGATCATCTGAATCGCAAATAATGCCATGGATGGACAGGCTCGACTAACACAAATTCTTCTGAGATGTCTCTGTGCCACATCTCTCCACCATGTATTTTCACTACTTTGGACATGAAACTGTTACTTCTGGTTCTAAGGTAAGTGCATATATTAGTACAGAAGTACCACGGGGTTTATAACGCTCTCTCATAGGATGCTACTCACCACCAGTCCAAGTGTGAGCTGGCCAGTCCACATCCAGGTTGTTGGTTGTTTGTTTTTTTGGTTTTTTTTTAATCTGAGTGTCCTAGGTTTTCCTTGCCCTGCAACTGGAATAGAATAGAGGTTTCTTGGCTGAAGTTTGATGTTGTTGTCGTCTTTCCCCTAAAGAACTAAAACATCAAGGATTCATCAAAGCATGGCGATGCTTGTGTTAGCCAAAATCAGATCACAAACAACACATTTCTAAGTGCTCGTGCCAGGCTACCAACATCAAACACTTGGCATGCTCGACACAACTGGCTTTTGAAAAACACTGCAGAAAAATCAAATGTTTCTAATGCCTCCACTGGAAGCATGACATCTCTTTAAACATGTTCATTTAAGGATTGTTCCCCAAATGCAGGGGAGATTAAAAAGGTGTATAATTTGTTCATTAAAAAAATGGGCAAACCTCTACACATTAAGGTTGGTGCCATTCTGGTGTATTCTGAAGAGATGAAGAATTTGGGCTTGCCTAGACAAAAGGCTGTCCTGCTTCAATTGCGCCTGCTAATGGTATAAACATAGTTGTGCTTACATACATATGCTTATACTTGTATAGCTGATTTTGGCCAGAGAAGGAATTATACTAGTAAAAAACTTTTTATTAATATACATTCATAACTGTGTCCAAACTAGTGTTATGCCAGCATATATACACTGGAAATATAGTAACATACTCAGAAAATCCCAACTACATGATTATAAGCGCCGCCTGTCTCCTCAAATAGCTTTTTGTCCCTCTTCTGAACATTTACTTGAAGGATGAAACATATGATAAAGGATTGCACTCTGTCTTTCCTGCAGAAAACAACATAGGATATAGTACATTTAATGTCTTGAAATAACATTAAGTGAACCAAAAAACATGAAAGTTGGATTTGGCATGTAACATATACATAAATCAGCTTTCCATTACATCAAATTCTCCATTATTTTTAATAATGAAATTGATGTTGCAGCCTTTACCTAAGTTAAATATTCACTTAATATCACTGCATATTTCAAATGAGTATTCAAGGCAGGAGCTGGTCTGTTACGCTATGTATGTTGTGCTTAGAAGCTAAGGAAAGTCGCAATCAAATTTAAGTCAGTAAGAAACTTCCCAGAGGACACTAGAGTGTTGGTAGCAATTCTGCAGGACAGGTGCCATCAGGTGTATGCAACCAGGAGAATTCCCAGGGGCAGAACAGTCAGAAACGTCCATCTCACTCTTCCTTGCTTATTCCATTCTCAGAACTATCTTTACGTATTATGATTCCAAAATTACTTCTTACTGGTGGTAAGAGCTATGTAAAATTGTAAAAAAATCAAATGCACACGTACAATTTAAACCTTCAGTTACCATTGCTTGGAGGGCTATTTTCTACGGGCTTTTGGCAAATTTGGAAATTCCTGCTGCAGCTGTGAGTACTTCTATTTGAACATCTGAAATTCCACAGCTATCAGCACATTAGCTCAAGCCTTGGTGACTCGTAAATCTTTCTCAGCATCTTATTTCATGAGGTCTAGTTCAAGCATTAGATGGAAATTACATTTTGCAGAGACCATATTTGAATGGCATTACTTAAAGAGAAGCAAATGGATTTTTACTTTAACGGTAGCCCAAGTAGATATTAGCGAGTATCCAGAAAAGCAAAGATCCAGTTTGAGCTAAGCATCAGGTCCTTAATAGAAACAAACAAACAAACAAACAAACAAATCAAAGATCAAAGAGACATTTTTATCATTAGTAATGACATGAAACCTCAGGGGTATCTGAAGATCTCAGATGAAACCATATTGTCTAAAAATGCAAACTTGAAGGCAGGCTCTGACACAGCACTTACCTTGCCAATAGCTGGTGACAAGCAGATCCACCCACCCAAAGAATGCTGTTTCAATTCCCACTTCTTCAGCCATGCTTTCAACACGCCCTACAGACTGTGGACAGGCTGCTTGCAGCATTTTGGACCTACCAAGTGCTATCTAAGCCTGCGCAAGAGCTTCTAAACATCCGTCCTGGGCTGACTTACGATGCAGGTAATGGCATATCTAATCAAGAAACAAGAAAACTTTTTTTTATGGTGTTCCCAATGATTTTCCTGCAATTGCCACCCAGACGTACATTTTCCCTGATTATTAAAATCCGTGGCCTGCTTGTGCCTGCTCAGAGGTTCAATGTTTTTCTGCATCACAAACTACTTTAACTCAGTTTAGCATAAACCCTAAACTGGTGGCTAGGGACTCCTGTTCATTCCCAGGCTTCTGACACTTCCCAAACTTCCCTAGATCAGATCTTTTGCTGAAATATTTCTTGCCACATTCCTGAAAATGTAGGGGTTTGATCCCCTTTCTTAGGACCCAGACAATCTTTGCCTAGAAGTAGGCCCCAGTTTAGCCCAGCTCTTTTCTCACAAAGCACCTTAAATGAAGGTCTCACTGCCAAATATCCAGAGGATCAGGGCACTCATCTTAGGTCTGTGTTGCCTACACACTGAGCACGATGCATTACCAGTAGTAACAAAGAGACTTTTAACCACTTTCCTCCACCACCCAATGCTTATTTAACAGCTTATGCACAGTGAAATAAGTAATCGGTCAATAAACCTCAAGAGCAGCCTGAGTCAATCTATGCACCAATAGCCTGATGGTTTGAGTCCTCTTCTGACAGAATGGTGTGCAATTAGACATCACTTGCTCTTCTTGCTCTTCTGTAGAAGGTGTTCATCAAAGACTGAGACAAGCTACAGACAGGAGAGGCTTCATTGACCTATGTGAGAACATATAGATGGACCCCAGCTAAAACCTCTGGGCCAGACTAGACAGACTTAATCACTGCTCTGTCAAATATTAAAAAGTGATTTCACCTCTTCCTCCAAGCTTTGCTCAGGCAGAATGGGTACAAGTCCCAAGAGCATGCCCCAGGGGACAGGGAACTCATGAGGAAGACTGACAAAAGATTTGGAGCCTGGGAACCCTGGGATGACTTAAGTTACTGATCTGCTATCAGGATTTTGAAAGAAATCCTTATTTCCGACACCAGAAATGCAGACATCTAGAAATCTGCACTGATGAAAACTGAGTTTCTTGGAAAGGTATGAAAAGGTTCCAGAGATCCATGCTCCTTTGCAGACCTTGGCCTTTCCTTTTTATCTTTGATGCTGATGTTATTTATGGCTTGTGTATTTTTACAGGGCAAGTGACATAATAGTCTACTCCATCCAGTCAATAAAAATCCAAATGGAGCTGCAAAAAGCAAAAGCCCTTTTCTGAAACTCTTAACAGGGATTCTGTGTTGTTTAAAGGACTACCTGCAGAGCAGGGAATTTCTTTGGGGCAGGTGGAAACAAGGTCCAGAATTCCTGAATATTTTTGAAACAAATCATTTCCAGACAACAGCAAGGTTTTCAGGATGAGTAACAGAGGTTATGTAGTGCAAGCAGGTAGCCTTCAGAGATACCAGTCCTCCACTCCTGCTCCATGAAAGTCAGCTCTGGAACTATGTGACTATTCTTTCTGCTGAGTTTCCAAGTGGATGCTTCTGTCAGCACATTATGTTTTTTCAGAATCAGCAATATAAAGTCAGATATGTGACACAGGCTGCTTAACTGCAAAACAGTAGCCCTCTGCTGTCTCCATTTTCACCAGTAACTTATGTACTTATGTCAACAACAGCCACATACGCTCCACCACTGATAATGCAGAAAAGTCCAGCACACAGTTACATCAGAAGACAATGAGCATCCTTCTATTCTGTTATATATTAAAGATTTTTACAGTGTAACTACCGAAGAAGGTTCTCCACAGAAACAGCAGGAAAGGTTTTGGTGGTTATAGTGTTGGTTTGTCATCCATCCATTAATGCAGTGGCAGAACGCTCCCACAGCCTAAGAAACACCTATTTCAAATTGTTTTCTTTGCCTAAGGAATATCAAATACATGTGTCCCAGGAATAGGATCTAAACATTGAACCGCTGGAGGATGACTTCATACACACTCTAGACAGCCAGCTTTCCCTGGAGTTGTAAAAGATTCACTAGGCCAAGAGATAATCCTCTTTCTTTTGGTTTAAAGAATTCCTTTGTGAGAGTAGACTTGGGTTCCAGACCTTGCTGTAAGACCCGCTTAAATATCTTGTCCAATTACTATGGATACTGTAGAAATAGGATGTACAGCTCCAAATTTCAGTAAAATTGGAAAAGTGTGTCCACATCTTTCAGGGGAAGGACTGAACCATTAGATTAGAGTGTTGATTTCATTACTTCTTCTGTCTCATTTATTTTTCCTTGGGAAAACCTTAAGACTGTGATAAAAGCTTATTACAGTACCTTTGATAGACACTCTTTTCTTCTGTCTTTAGAGGGCCACAATCATATTTCGGTTAACTTCTAATTTTCCCATGCCATAATCAGTATAGGAACACACTCCACAGGGTGCTCTTATTGTCTTATAAAACTAGTTAAAACAGTCAAACTAGCAGCAAAAAACCCACAATTCTGATGTTACTGGGCTTCCATCTTCTTTCTTACAAAATATTTCAGAGTCTGAAGAAATTTAGTATTAAACAATGATTTTAATATTCAGCTTATAGTTACACTGAGTTCATCCTCCTTACTCATGCCCCTTGGGCTATCACTCCCCTTGCTGTTTTCAGAGTCAAATAAATACTTTTAGCAGGTTTTCTTTTCCCTCTTAGTCATCATTTGGCCAAATTAGATTTTTTTTTTGAACTTTCAATATATGATTTGTTGAACTAACCCTTTGACTTCTCATTCAATGTTGTTACTCTTCAAATTCCATATATTTCTTTATTATTTTTGCAATGAAATCATTTAATACCTATCTGAGCTTTATATATGAAGCACTAAAACACTTGACTCTGGGACTATTTAATGTTGAAAGCTGATTTTTACTTCTTGATCTCTGTTAAAACTTATTTATTGACACTAAGATTTCAAAATATCTTTCTCCATCTGCATATCTTAGTCCAAAGAAAATCCAATGGGGAACATAATTTAACCTTTTTCCAGATGTAATCGTATTTATTCATCCTGGAAGTACTTCAGTCATCTAACAACTACACTCATCTGAGCTTTTTCCAGGTCTATAGAAAGGTGCTTCTAGACAGTACATCCTTCCTCTTAGCCTTGTCACTTCTTTTTGAGGGACCTTTTTCTCCCCATTTTTTTTTCCAGGAGAATTTAGAAAACTAAAATGTTCTAAGCAAGTAGTACTCAGATAGCTGAAGCTAGGCAATATGTCTTCTCCATCTTCCGTAGGTTTTGGCAACTGCTTTGACTTCAGTGTTCTTTAGTTGCCATTAACATAATAAATAATAGCTTTTAGTAAACCTGGGCCTAGCACCAATTCTTGCAATATTCCTTATGTTCATCTTCCCTTCCAAATTGGTACATTGCCATTATCATTAACCTTGATTTATGGTCCCTCGTCTGCTTGCCAGCCTACTTGAAAGTGTAGTTATCCAAGTCATTTTTAATTCATTTCTGAAATGAGACTACATGCCATGCTATTATAAAGTCCAGATTCAGCAAATATTCCAAATTCCTATTGTATATTAATCCTGCCACTCCAATTTACCAGAGATGTCATTTTGAGGAGAACACAAAGCCTAAGGAGTGTTAAGAACTAGCATTCCCAGCACAGCAAGAGTAGGGGAAATGGGTCTGACAGGTTGAAGAGATGACTCTAGGTTTCAGGAATACTCATATGCCTTTTATGTACAGCAGTACAGACCTTCTATTCTATCATTATGCCAAGGACCCACCATGAAATTGCATTTATTCATTTTCCTCAAGAATTCATAAGCCTGGGATCCATTCATGTGCATTATTAGAAACATAGTTCATTTCTGTAGGTATTTGTCTTCTAAGTATCTTCAGGAAAGTTGGCGTTCTGCGGGGAAATTAGTTTAGTGTGATTATCCTTGATTTATTCAGTACAGACCCATTGTACTCTAAGGAATAAGTCCTCCTCTTTTTCAAAAAATTCTTTTAAAATAGTGTTTGTTCTCGAAAGGCTGACTCTGTAATAATCAGTGAGAGAGGTGGTTAAGCTTCTGCACATTCAAAATTAATCTCTGCTTGATTTCTTTCCGCCTTTATTGATAAGAAGGGTGGAGGCAATTGAAAATCTGATTCGTACATGCAGGAACTCTGAATCTACATAAGGAAAAGCCTCCTCTCTGCAGTGGGGCAAACAACCCATCATCCCACAGAAGAGCATCTAAAGTGCAATGCAGTTCTTCTTTTTTTGAAATCTGCTTCTGCAGAATAAACCCACACTAGTGGCAAGAGGGAAAGAAGAGCAACAGTCTCAGTTGCTAACCTTTAGTTGTCATCTAATTCCAGAGCATCCCAAGGACAAAATCTCATCAGACTCTTTGATCCAACAAAATTATACTTCTGCTGTGACCTTAAAGCTGGTGCTAACAGCTGCCTGTGCAATAGATAATAGAAGTACTATAGAAGCCTTAGGCAGGTAAAATAAATTCTTATAAAGCAACCAAAAATATTAGGCAAAGACATAAGGTGAGAAGGGAAAAGGTACATGAGAGAAGAAAAGATGTTAAGAATTCAAGAGAGGGTTGGGGATAAACTAAATTTGGTACGAAAACCAACTTTATATGGCAATGAGAGGTGGGAGGATATCTTGGTTGACCGTGAAGTATCAAGAGGAAGTCGTGGTAGCTATGAGAACTGGGTTACAATATGGACATTTCAAGACATTAAATTCTCTCTTTTCCAACTTTTTTTTTTTTTTTTTTGGTGAATTCTAGACTTGGAGAAAGAGGGAAACAGAAAGAAAGAGAGGGAGGGGAGAAGAAGGGAAGAGACAAAGTGAGAGAGAGAAGACCATTCTTTCGTCAGTTTGTCCACCAGCTTTATCTGCCAACAAAGCCTCATTTTCACCTCTGACTTTTCATTCTGTCCTCCATTTGCTTGCCCATCACAGTTTCAACATAGACTTTGGAAACCATTAGTGGACCTATTTGTCTGAAACAACTGTACTTTTTGCTCTTTGTTTTCATCCATTTAACAGCTGCTTTCCAGCAACTGAGAAAGAATTTAGGTCTGCTAGCTGTTAATTATTGCACTGCTCTCTTACTCCCACCTCCGTACACCCTGATTCTGCTCTCCCTTATCATAAAAACATGACAGAAACTACACTACAGGGATAGAGTTACAGTAAAAATGTTTCTACGCACAGAGGTCCTTACTCAGTTATTGCTTAATACTCTTTAGAGGAAACTTGAATTCAGTGGGAGTTGGTCCATATAATGACTGAGCAGACATTTTAGGGCATGAACTGTAGAGCACAGGAACTCCCACCTAAATTTTATTTAGCAGATCAAGGTAGTGAAGCTTCGCCAATAAGCTGTTGTGGGAATACCAACACCACAACTCAAAAGCGTTGACTTCCACCTCTGCTTATGATATATTGCAAGATCAGAACCTACATTTATATATCAGCTTAAGGCTGTAAAGCTTTTTATGACATTTCAGATTTGATAAAAACATGTTTACTATTATTTTAGTATTACTTTTAACATGATCTAATTTATAGACCTAATAGTAGATTTAACATATCCTATAGGTGGAGTTGGTAGCACTGCCTACTATTAAACTTTCCTAACACTTCCACTTACAAGACTCTGTATTCAACGGCTTATAACTTTGCCAGACCTGAACCATTTGGGCTGAAATTTTATATGTTTCTCAGAAAATTTAGCCTTAGGCTGAATTTTACTGGCAAGTATCCGCCAAAATTTTGAACTGTTCAGCTTTCTCCAAGAACAAAACTGAGAAAATGAAACATTTTTTGCAAAGTTAAAAGTATACAGACATTTTATTGGAGAAGCTAGAAGTCTCTGCTACAACACAGAAACAGTGAAAATAATGCTTTCTTACAGGGAGCATCCTTCCACTGTTTTCCACCAGATCTAGACAAAATTTTACAAGATAGACTTCTATGAAATCACAGATTAAATGGGCTCAGTAGAAAAAGCCTTTCTTTTAAAAGCTAAAGGGCACCAATTCTGTCCTCACTGAATAGTCTTAAGCTTCTTACATCTCCTGTAGTGCTGGCCTTTCAGAATGAGAAATAGGCTATTTGTCTCTCACAAATTCCTCCCGTTTTGGAGCACAGAGGTTTTGGTACAGAAAACTAGGGAATGCAAATACAGATGAAACATGAACTTGGATGCGAGGAAGCAGACAGGAGAAATGGTCTACTTAAGAATGGGAGAGGGGACAAAGACAGATCAGTGAAGGGAATAATGCCTTGAAAATGAGGAAAGATTTAAGACTTTGCTGGGGGATGGGAACCAGGAATGGCCAAATTACACAGAATAAGAAGCCCAGGAGAGTCAATGCAGTCATAGGAACATGTTGGAGAAGGTGAGACATGAAGTGACATGTTAGGAGTCATAACATACTTTTTTTAGCCTGCAATGGATACCCAGCTTCCTAAGTCTCATCATTCACAGTTGCCAGATAGTAGCTGTGAAACCCATTGGTGATCTAAGAGCATTTTTCTCCTTTGCAGCTGGTCTCTATAAATTATGTCAATTCACTTCTGCTATAAATTATTTAACTGCTTGACAGTGCCCTGCTGAGTTCAGCAATGACGTATGATGAAATACCTCTATTTCTATTGCAAGAAAAGAAATAGGACATCATGTTTAGTCAGGCATGGGCTTAAACCATAGTTTAATATGGCACTACCTCTATCCCCAAAAAGTTGATTATTGTTTCCCTGGTGGATTTAACTGTCCCTGTGGCTGCCTCATCACCATATGAAGTGCCTAAAATGTCTCCTCAATATCAGCTTGAATTCTGGTGAATTTTTGCTGAAAGATGCTCAGACCTGACTGATCTTGCACGGAACCAGACAAACAGCCTTCACAACAATCTGGTTACCTAATTCATAACAACAATAATCTCCAGATAGAGCATGGCCTAAACCACAATGAATAATGAAATAATTTGAATATTGTTTAGTCAAAAGCTCAGAAGTCAGTAGGAAAATACTAAACAGGTCTTTGTTAATTCTTTTGGTACCATGATATAGTGGGCCTATGGAAGAAGCGGCATAGTATCAATGGAAGAAAAATGCTTGTGCTCAAAGAATTATTTTCTAAGATTTCGGGGCCTGATTTTGGTCTCCAAATTTACCTGTGACATTTTAAAAGATATGTGCGCCAACACATATAACTCCCTAAAATATTAATTGTTCCTTATTATGTTTTTCATCACAATAGATTTCCTTCTCTCTTCCTGGTATACGAAATTTTATTCTAGGTACCAGAATTTATGCTGCTCAGAGTTAAATTCAGTGTTCAGTTATTTATTTGTGAAACCAAAGTAGAAAATTACAAACCATTCTGGACATTTTTTACTAAAAAAAAAAAAAAAACCGAAACAGAGTTTTCTGACTTTTTGGTTGAAAAACCCTAAGGTGCTATTTCACCTACAGCTGAGCTTAAGAAGAGTCAGTCACCGTTTTTTCCACTGTTTGGCTTGGCCTCTAACTTTGCACAATTTTACTTTGTGTCCACTGATGCCAGCAAAGCTTTCCTTTTCGTTCAGCATCAAACACAGGAAATTCAGCTCCATGGATATAAATTCTTCCTCTTGTCTACAGCAGAAAGGTTGAAGCTTATCTTGAGCTGAAGCAGCTTATATTTTGTCTTTGCTCTCCAAGGCTTCATACTGCAAGGCTCAACAGAAAGGTTTCAGTGACTTGCTAGGATTCTGATCAAGTGCTGTTGGTTTGGGGTTTTCTTGGAAAAGCCTTTTCACCTTCCTGAAATGAGGAAATCTGAGAACAATTACCAGAGGAGGAAATTGGTCACAAACTTAAGAGCCCGCAGGCTGCTTGTTAAAGCAGTACTACGCATTTGTGGAGCAGTGGCTTTGCAGTAAGGCTGTAGGCTACACTGAAGTGATCTGTATTCAGTCCTTGGTTTAAAAAGTATAGATTTAAGCAAGCCACTGAGAGCTACCACCAGTGAAGGACTTAGACCATGAAGAGAGGGTTTTGGTAGAATATAGGTACTGGTGCCCAAATGTCTCAGGCTAGATGCCTTCTGCCCTGTGCCCATCTGGGATACAGCAATAAACCATTTCTCTGGTTGTGCCCAAAGAGGTTCCAGCAGCTAGTTTAGAGTTTCCTAAAAATCCTAATCCTGAAAAAGACAGAATACTGTTTGTATACGTAGAACTTTTCTTCCCATATTCTGTCCAAAGAATATAGAATGCAAATTTTAGCTGTGCTAGAACAAACCAAAAACCAAGACTGCTTCCTCCACACTAGCCACAAGTTGCAAACCGCCTTCTAGCTTTCTTCACTGCTGGACCTTGGGTTCCTTTTGGCTCTGGTTCTCCACAGCATAGTCCAGAAGGCCAGGGTACTGGTATCTAGAATGAAAGGCACAGTCAAATGCCCTGCATTCAGTGCCTGTCTGGACCAGCTCTTTCCCTGGTAAGTGCTTAAATCATAAGACTATTATATAAAACAAGAGTACCACTTTCATCTTCAGAAGTCCTATTTTTAAAGAAAAGCATAAGTGTTATTCTTTCAAAAACCAAATGTAAATGTCTAGTCACTGAAAGACCCTAGGCTCTAAAATGGATGGATACACCATTCTGTAGGCTTGGATCCAGATCCTATGCTCTGGAGAGGGATAGTATTCATAACATATAAAACCCTCCTTCTTACTTTTTCCTATTGGTTAGCATTAATCTTCTTCTTGCTTAATACATGTGTTATGTATTTTCCAAGATGTCTAATTTCCCCCCTGCCGTTCAAAGGGAGCATATGTACTTCATACGCACTTCTTTGCACTCAGAGGGTCAATGAACTTAAAATGCTGGTATCTGAAGACATCAAAGTCCTCTTAGGAAACCAAGACAGAGACCTATGGGATAGGTTCATATCATCAAATTTCTAGTCTATGTACCAAAATTTAGTATCTCAGTTTGCTTGGCCTATCTGAAACATCCACAACGAACAGATTTACCCTCAGAACAGAAAAACAATTTATTACTGTCAAAAGCAAAATATTTACAAAGCATATTACAGAATCTAAACACTAAATTTTTTTGGACACAGAAAGGGAAGCTTAAAGGCCCTCTGTAGCAGAGTTGCAGCAAACCACTGGCTGGAGTCTTGCCACTTTGCAATTCCAATTAAACACTTTTCCATCCAACCACTGAAGCAATCCAGCATATTCTGCCGAAGCCTGTGCAACTGATTTGCTAACACAAGTGAATGAACTAGCTCAATCTATAATCACTTCTCCTTAATGTGAATGGGACTACAGAGACAAATACTATTATGCTGGATTCATCCACATTTTCCAATTACTGTCCTAAGTATTACATATACCTCACCACAAAAAATGAAATTTCTAATTCAAATTCCCTCAACCACATTAGTTATCACAGAATCATAGAAATGTTGACTCAAAAGGACCTCTGGAAGTCATCTTGTTCAGCCTTGCACGGAAAGCAGGATGATCACCAATGCTGGATCAAGCTACCTGTAATTTTGTCCAGTCTGGTCTTGAAAACAACCAAGAATGAAGACTCTACAACTATGCAACCATAAGTCAATCAAATTAAAGAAGCCAGGAGATTTAAGGCTGAATTGAAGGCACCATCCCAAAGGGAGAACCAGCTCTGGTTGTGTAACCTAGCATTTTGTCTTTGAGAATACTATGCAAATGTTTAGGAGGTATATGTTAAAACAGGGAGTATGTAGACTGATCCTCTTATAACAACCAGATAAATTAATGAAAGGAAAGTATTTTTAGGAATAGTATTGCACACAAAATTGCAGATACAACTTGAAGCTCAAATTCCTCAAGTCACAGGGGAATATTTTGCTGGGGAAATAATACATATCACTTATTACGTATCACAAATAATACGTATCACTTATTATTTGTCCTGTTCTTATTCGCTTTCTGTATAAGATGTTGCTAGCTACTCAAAAATACAGGGTAAACTTGGCTAAAAAGACCTTTGTTCTTTCTGCACCCTCAAAAGCTCATCATCTGGATTCTTATTCTAAAAAACAACAGATTAATGCCACCCCCCACTGTCATTTTGGTTCACAATCTTTAATCTCACACTATCAAGAATGCTAAATGTTCCAAAGTATGAGATCTCAATCATATGGATCAAGACAGAAAAGGAGGCTTAGACGTTTAAGGGAACAATGTATTTTCTGCCTGTCGTCAGCTTCAAGATACTTGTTTGAATAACACTGTTGGTTATTCTGGGTTATCTTTAAATGTATCTGTGCCTTTGCTTCACAACTTCAGTAATAACACTGCTTAGACATGTTTCAAGAATATATACCTAATGTATAGTTAAAACATTTCTATGTCAGGCTAAGGGATGACATTAATAAGTATCCAAGTAAAAAATTAGAATTGCACCATCACACATTTGAAGTATACACATTAAAAACAATTGCCCAGATCAAGTTACACAATAGAAAATTACAGAACAAAAATAAGACACCTAAATGATATCTTTGAAATGACAAAACAATAACTGTTTCACCTCCAAGAATTTCAAAGGAAAATAACAGCACTCTGATACTCAATATACTTAGCGTTCATGTAAAATTATGAAGACAACAAATTCCAGCAGATTTTCTTGCATCATTTTCATCTTTCCATGCTTTTATTGTTTATACACCCTTTGGTTTCTCTGTCCCTGACTCAGACATGCATCATCTCTATTTCTGGGAAAATATTATTGACATTTTGTCCTTGGGTGTCTGTCACTGGTCAGTGGCAGGGCGAGACTATCTAATGCATGGAATGTAGGTCATGAAAAGCTGAGGGCAGTCAAGATGTTTTTGAACCAGAAAAAAGGCTTTACTGGGATGGGAAAACAAGAACTTAGACTACTTCATGTGATTTAATTTTAGATGCTTCACTGAAACACCACAGCCGCTCCACTGGTAACATCTTTTCTGGAGACAATGAGCTGAGTGCTCTTACAATGGCTTGATGCTGGTAGGCAAACTGGGCAAAATTCAGCAACTAAACTCTGCAGAAGTACTGGGGAGTCATCTTTCCTCTCCTCTAGTTCATCTTGCGCATGTGCGAAAGCTGCTAGGTACATGCTAAAGCTTAGACACTACCTCACCACCTCCAGCCCCATCCAAGGCAATCAGTAAAGAACACTTTGCATTACTGACAAAGGAATTTGGGACAGTTGGAAAGTGCTTCACAAGTTTTTCCATTCCAGTTCTTCTTTCTGGGCGGTCTTTACCAGAGCTTGCTCTGGGTTTTGGCTCTTCTCTACCCAAAGCTGGCCAGAATAATTTCAGTTATATAACATTTGCCAGACACTATTCTTCAGACTTCAGAAGAGTTCCTCTTCACCACGTTATCCCAGATTTCCAATTAGCCTAATAGCATTTCCTCCCCTACCTACTTTACCAAATTCTCTCCTTGGCTCTCCTTGTCTTTACAGGAATCTCTACATAATATTGAAATCCATTTTTTATCACTAACTCTTACTTCTGGACTCCAAAAATAAAGCATAATACTGCACCCTCCCTGACCACATTCAAATGGGTATCCAAAAAGTTACAAAAGGAGATGTCCATATCTCAGACATCAGCAACTACCTTAGGAATCTCTCATTTCTCATAGTAAGTGGAGAATAATGCTTTTTTTAACTTAGGTACAGGTGCTAGGCATTGCAAGTAGCCTTAGACAATCCAAAATACGTGACATAGAAGCCTTAGAAGCATTCCTGTAGGATACAAAATTTCCTTCTTGGAAAGCAGACACCTCTCTTTTGTGGCTCTGTATTGCAGCTAAATTTTTAAGCAACCAAAAGAAGTGATGACTTGCAAGTTATAAATACACTGTTGTTGGTCCTTCTTATTGGTCCTTTTGATGTTCTGCTCCCCTCCCTCTGCCCTTATCAAGTGATGTGTGAAGAGCATCCCTTTGGCTGCCAGCACCAGCTCAGGTGTTAGTCATAGATTGGACACAATCCTGAACGCACATCTCACAAGTGGTCACTCATGGCCTGAAGTTAGGCTTGTACATCTAATTTCTAACAGTAGCCAGGTGGTTACTGAGGATTTTGAAGACTACTGAACCTAGTGATTTCCAAACCAAAGTTTATGGAAATGGGAGGCACAGGATGTTTAATGTCTGTCTGCTGCACTTCAAGTGCAGTTACCAGAAACCACACAATCTTCTATCATTATTTAATAGCTCATTTGAGAACAACAGGGTGATTCCCTTTTCAACAGTTGTGGCCCAGAAAACACAAGATTACATAACTTCAATCACTTATTGACAGCTTACAAGAGAATAAGTTAAAAAAGGTGTTTGGGGGTTTGAAGTTTCAGACTGCAGAAGAGTAATTTTAAATGAAGCAGCATAAAACATTATCAGGACAGAGACATTCTTTCAGAGTTACAGACAAATGCATATTGCAGGTAATTTCCCAGTAAAAATGCCTACTATAAATCCTCAAGTTTGTCTGCAAATGTAATAATGTCCAGGAGAGGAAGCAATGTCGTAGATAAATGACACAGAAGGATCTCTTCACTAACAATGAGAAAAATCGTACCATTTAGTCATTTGAAAATATGTGATGTTACCCCATCTGAATTTCAATAAGTGGAAAGAATTAAGAAGAATAAATTTTAATGTGCCAATTCAGATGTACACATGTTGTAGTAGATCTAGTCAGCCCTTATAAGGACTCAAAGTTAGCTCTTGCAAAGGGTACATCAGATTAGAATGTTATTAAAAAGGAGAAAACAAATTTGAATATAAAAATTCCACTTGAAAACAGTGTATCCAACGTGCAGATTTTCCTGTAGCATCCATAGTATAAGACCAGAGAATATACTAAACTGACATTCAGCCTACGGGAAAAAAATTGGATGTATACACATGTTGAACATAAATTAACTCCAGTTATGATTGAGGCTGTCAGCATAAGTTTTCCTGGATAATTAATCCACAGAGAAGAAAAGTTCAGAGGTAAAGAAATTAGGAACGGCTACACCAAACTGGAAAGACAAGTTAATTCAAATGTTTCAATTACTGACATGGTTACATGGGTGTTTTATCACTAAGTTTATTATAAAATAAAGAATCTAGTAAATGAAATAATTATGGCCAACACAGAATGCAAGATACATTGATTACAAAAAAACCCTTCAAATCCAATTCAGCTAAGGCATAATACTTAAAACTCTCAGACTGTAACTTCTATCCCAGTTGTTCAGTTAGAGCCTGAACTGTAACCTTGAAAATTAACAGACTCCCACAGGAATGCACAATTTCAAAATATAGTGCTGTTGCATGTCTTTTTCCACTCATCTACCTGATATAAAACTAGTAGATTAAAGTCAGATTGCATAGGAGTTTGAATTTTAAAACTCTGGATATGCTATTAAATGCAGACAATGAGCAGTAGCAAGCACATAGGGAAAATTCTATACTTCAAGCCATGACTTTTCTTTTCAGTAACATTTTTGCAGCACTGCTCTTTATATGGACTGAGACTCCTCAGTTTCAGTCTGTCCCCTCTGTAAATCTCTGGTGATACAGTCTGCAAACATGCTAAGTACCAAAGCCCTCAAATATACGTACCAGTACCTCAAACTCTTTTAAAACCAAGCCTCTTTCAGCTTTTGCCTTGACAAGAGCTAGTGTGACAGACACACCAGCTGCTCAGACCTGAGTAAGGGCTTTTTGAAGCAAAACCCATAAGCACACCAAACATTCAAAATGAGACCATAGCAGATGAATACTGCCTGAAAATTAGGGCTAATTCAAAGCTGTGACACCTATAGTGGTACTTGTGTTACATAGGCCATATTAGTAATTGGCAGCATCTTGGTTTAAACAGTAAATCAGCCATAACTTTGACTTTATTTAAAGAAAATAAGTGCCTGCAAGACTGAAAAGTTCTCAAAGTGGTAAGAGTTTTACAATTAAAACCATTCCATGCCAGATTTCAACACCAAATGCTTGCAGTAGATAACTTACATGTCTGCTAAAAGGCATAAGTCATTCCTTGATTGTTTCAGCTTATAGTACACTTTCTTCTGAAGAAAACAATCACAGATTTTTAAAACTTTATCTCTAGAAACTTTCCTCTTTCCAATGGCCCAATTTCTGATGCAAAGATAAATCTGCTTTCCAGTGGTGAAGAAGGCAGGTAGGATGTCAGTATATGTCTGTGACTCTAGAAAAGACAGGTAACAGTCCCTGGAAGGTCTCGCCTTGTCAGTATTGTAGTTGCTCTCTATTTTTACATGTTTCAGACATAATAATGTTGAAAAGCACTGAGAATATTTCTCTCTGGCTGCTTGTTTTATCTGTGCTATGGAAAGAATACAATCATTAGAGCAGTGAGATTGGCCGCGGCTCTCATGCTGATATTAATGTGTTTCCTGGTATAATTTCCATACCCCCTCTAAGATGATGCTATAAATAACAATCAATGCAGCCTTACATGGATAAGTCTTGATAAAGTTCCTGATGGTGCCAAAATATCCTATTTCTCTGCATGCCAGATGCTTTTAATAAAGTGAGTTCCATCTTATGGAACTGTGTTTGCATTACCCCCATCTCCCTGAGCTGCTTACAGTGATGCTTACAGTTGGGTCAACTTTTTTCCCTGTCTTGCCCTTTTGCCTCTGTATAAGAAACAGGATCATTATTCTCTGCAGCCACCCACAGAGAAGAAAGAATGTAAATGGACAACCTCTTTATAAGAGAATCTCACATTGATTTAAGACTTTGTTCCATTCAGGGCTCACTTTCACTGCTTTTAAAAAAGCTCTCTGAAAATGGCCAATAACTAAGCACAAATAAAAAAAAATAATAAAAAAAAAAAAGATGAAAGGAAAAGAACTCTAAAGCAGACAACAGCACTGGGACTTTGTGTCTAGGTGACCTGCAGTGAAGTACCTGCTATCAGAACCAAGTCCAGAACTCTGTGCTAGGTTCCAACCACCTGAGGGACATCCCATTAAAACTGTCTTTGGAATTCATTAAGACCCAAGGACTAAGCCTAGGTCACTCCGCCAAGTAAGGCAACATCATGCTTGTTGCTATGCCCTTGTTCAGAAATAACAACTCTGAAATCCTTTTTCTCACAGAAGCACAGGGTTTTTTTGCTATTTTTCCTGACAGTGATTTAGTTAAGCCCATTGATTAGGAGATGAGAGATGTTAGTTTGAACTCCCTTAACCAATTAATGGAATTAAAGCCCGTTTCCACATTTCCTGGACAAGTGGCAGAGTCACAAGCATGTTGTATTGCAAAGGTATATTCCCTCCTAAACATGTTTTTGTTAGGACTTTCTTTTAAAGAAAGAAGAAAACACCACAAGGAGCCAGAAAATACCCTAGCATAGCACCCCTTCAAGAACACCTACAAAAGCTAGCTGTGGAACAAAGTCTCTGACATCCTACATAGATTTTTGCTTAACTACAATACTTAGTCTCATCCCAACTGCATTGACATGAGACAGATTAAGAGATGCACCTGTAGGTATGCACATCTTTGAGGGTTCAGTTGTTTCTCAGCATTGATGGCACTTGAGGAGAGATGTTTCAATATTACAGTACTGGACCTTGGTACTTAATCTCGGTTAGGATTTATTTGAGATAGTTTCTCAGACCCTAGTCCTCATAATCTAATCCCATCAGGTCATTGTTCTTCCTCTTAGGGCAGGAATCACACAGCACTCCCAAGACACTGAGTAAGAAATTCCAGTTTTTCCCATTTTTCCTTCCAGTGCAATTACCTAATGCATTTATTGTAATTAATGAAAGGCATCTGTTGAGAGCTTAAAGGTCAGCTGGTGTGAATGGAACCAAATACATCTCCTATGTGTAAAGGAAGAAATAAAAGCCAACCAACCGAAAAAAAAACCCCAAACCCAACCTTTCCATAGTGTTCATGTTCCAGTAAGTACAAAAGTGAAGCAATTGCTGTCCCTTCTTGCTCTTAATGAGTAAACACATTGCTGACTGCAGCACATCTGCTGCATGGGGTGGGCTGACAGAGCCTGCCCGTAGCCCACACTGGGATAAGGCCTTCAGCAGAAAATCAAGGAAGCTGAGGTGGAAAGAAGGACTTACATGGGAGTGGTAGGACCGATCCCAGAACGGCTCAGTCCACGACTACTTACCCTTACTGACTTCTACGCCTGCGGCTCCACTGTTGCACCCTAGTCTGTGTTAGAAAACTTCACAGATGAAGTCTTTTACTATTGATGAGGGAGAAGTAGGGGGAAAAAAGTGTATTCCCACATTCTTGCTTATGCGTTAAGCCATATGCCAGGCACGCAAAAAATCTCAGACTAAATTCTTGAAGCTTTTGGGAAATATATCAAACCACAAACCCAGGCTAAGGCAGAGTGAGTGTGTGTCAATGCACTTAGTTAGAGTTCAGTAGTAGCTGGGCTCTGACTGTAAGCTTCAGGCCGCACAGGCACAGAGTGTTGTTCTGAAGAGGTTCCAGTCCGCAGCAGGAAAGGAGATCCAGTTCACTGCAGTACATGCAGCGTTAGATGTCTAGTTTTAAAAAGGGGAATTTGAATTCATTTATGCCCCAGAAAGGAAAAGCCTAATAATAGCCTTATCAGCACTATGTCTACTTTATTTAGAACTGGAAAATAGGGTTGTAAAGGTTATTTTTTGAGATCTGATAACTCTTTGCTAAAGGATAGAATTTTATTAGACACTATTGAGGATCGGATTAAAGCTATTCTAATGTGAGTCTTCTTAATCTTCCATTATTGGTCATATTACCTTCTGCATCACCATAAATGGATTTAGAAAAGTAACTGGAAAAAGAACTGATCTAAATGCAGAAGTAAGTACAGCCTCAAGATTCAAGGCAACAATAAAATGCTATGGGTTATTTTTTTTTCAGTTTTCAGCCAAAGATGTAAGCATCCTCATTTAAAAAAGCATTCTTACAAAAGACCACCACTAATTGGGAGATTCTCCCAGATGAACAAAACATTTGTGGTAAAGAACAGTTGTCACAATTTGTGAGTTAAAAAGATACATCTATATCATACTCAAATCCTGTTTAAACATCTCTTACTGTTGCAAGAGATGTCACAAGAATAATCTGTATCAAAAAAGGTGTCTCCAGGCTATGAGAGACTAAGGGCAGCTGCTGAAGTTGAATCTTACTATCAGTATATCCAGCCCCACAATAAAATGCTGAGAAACTGGTTTCAGTATTGATTGAAATTTTATCCTGCTTCAGCATCAGTATTGAAAATACAATTTTGTTAGTTCTGAATGTATACATCTGAAGCAGACCAGGAAACTCTCACAGTATTAGAGACTAGGACTGGATTTTGCTATTACATCTTATTCTAATTATACATTGGATCTGGTATTTTGAATAGGAAGGTAATGCTTTTGATTATCAAGATACCTCTTCATTAACCTAGAAAAAAAGCAAGAAGATGACATCTGGGCTATGTCTGTGGAACCATGTGTTCTGTTTCTCTGTCAAGTCATCACAGTTACTTGTGCCTTTATATTTCTCACTTCAACATCAGCAATAGCTATTTAGTCTAAAAGCATTCGTCATTTAGTAAATATTAGTGTAAAATACTGTAGTCCACCCTTTCAGTGACAACTGGGGTACAACTCTGGCTGATCATATACTTTGCCAAAGCTCAAGGTCACAATCCTTTTATTCCAAAATGGTCAATATCTAAGCTAAGTATGTTTAAAATTCAGGATACACTTAAGCTATTCTGGGATTCATCCCAATCAGGGTAAAACACCTCTGATTTCAGGGCAACGTTTTCTTAGGGATTACATTTACTCTGTTTTATTTAGCTAAAAAACTACAGACCATTACATAATAATAATAATTGTACTGCCCATATGCACTCCTTGAGAAGAGTATCAGAAAGTAACACCTTGTGACTGCCTAGTCACATTTTTATTAATTACCATATTAAAGGCAGGATGAGACAGAAGAGGACAACACATAAGAAAGAATAGGATAGGATAGGATAGGATAGGACAGGATAGGATAGGATAGGATAGGATAGGACATGACTAGACTGTCTTCCATTTGATTTGATGTATCTGCAATTTGACTCTTGCAGTGTTTCAAAGGGATCTGAACACCTTTAGGTTGTTTCTTCAGAAGGAGTCATTGTAGTAATTTATACAGATCCTAAAACTGGCTGTATATTTTCCAGCTGGCCACTTGGCTCAAATCCAGGTCACTCCTTCACGTAAAATTATAGCTATTTCATGACAAATGCTAAAGGACTTTGTTGCTTTTAGTCCAGTTCTCAGCAGCTTGTAATTGTAATCACAAAGACTGGTACCTTGCCTGTGTTTGCAACAAAGGCAGAAGTGATTGACTGGTGTCTGGATTTACTCTTTGCCTTTTCATATTTTTTCTCAGTATCATCATGAAGTTCATCAATATTTAACAGATATTGGGGGTGTTTTTACACAAAGAAAAATTTTGAGGAAATGACAATTTTCCATAATATTATGAAGATTTCTTATTTAGCTTCATTTTGTGATAAGCTAAAGAATAAATCTTGCCTCACTACATCCTCCCCCTCTGATTTACAATGTTGTATATAGGTAATAACAAGGTAGGAACTCTCGTTAAAATGTTAAAATTTATCAGATTTTCCTGTTCATAAATCCTCCCTTTCTTTGCCTGACATTTCCCCGAGCTTGTCTGCTGCAACTATTTGGAAAAGATGGTTTGGCAAAAAGCAACGGGTGGGAGTGGAAAGATAGGGATCATGGAGCTAGAGGTTATTTAATTTGACAACATAATCTAAGTGGTGACGCACATAACGTACAACTCTAGCATAATCCCTAATGGGTCTTCTGAATGCTTTAGTAGCAGAAAGGCTGGATGCTTTCTTGCATCTTGAGGAATCAAAGAAAATGGAATAAATCGTGTCTTCTATTTTCCTTCTCAAAACTGGCTTGCTCAGAAGTCTTGCCAGTATCAAAACAGCTGCCTGATGAGTTTATACTGTATAATATGCACAAATTACTTGGTTTATGTTAAAGTCGCCTGCTGCTATATTATTCCATGCATGAAAATAGAGAATACCAGTGCCAGTCAATGCATATTCTGCTTTTTAACAGATTTATGAGGAGGCTGACAGGTGACTTGTAGTCAGCCACTTCTAGCGCACCTTGAAAGCCTCAGCTGGTTTTCATAGTACAAACACTCCAACTGCTCCCAGATGTTTCAGACCTTCCAGAATCAAACACATTGTTAACATGCAAAGATGTTTATGGAGATTTTTCCTGTTCCTGGTTCTTCAAATGTTGAGTTCTTTGCAGCTGGCTGATAACGAAGACTGTTTTCCAAAAACCCGACCTTTTCAGACAAATGTCTGC
Organism: Gallinago jamesoni; assembly: GCA_025769975.1. Classification (NCBI taxonomy): domain Eukaryota; kingdom Metazoa; phylum Chordata; class Aves; order Charadriiformes; family Scolopacidae; genus Gallinago; species Gallinago jamesoni. The sequence continues at coordinate 50,696,414 of JAOQGH010000032.1, forward strand.
TGTCCTTATGCAGATAAGATCTGTCAACACAGTCACAATTTCTGCACAATAAAGCACTACACAGCAGAGTCAGTCAGCTGAGTTAGCTAGTGGCCATAGGCTGACTTCTGCCTGGTTGAACACAGTTTAGGAGATGCATTACCTTTCAAGCACTGGATCCAGTTGGATGAGTAATACCATGGACTTCAAGAACCTGCCCTTATTTGCTACCATTATTATTTTTGTTTGTCTGAATGACAGCACATCAAGTTAATGAACCTGTATGTCTAATTATTAATGCAAACCTCTCTCAAAAGTTACTTCAAATGTTTCATGTTGTGTATTGAAGAGAGCACATTTCAAAAGTGTTTCTTATTGAAAGCAAATTTTATTGGGATTTTTTTTTCCTCCAAATCCTATAAATATGGAGAGCATCCTTGCCCTATGAATTCTCTCAGTTTTGATTCAAGCACTGGATGTTTCATCTCAAAAATTTCCAAGAAAGTGGAAAAATTTCCGTCAAGGCTGAATTAATCTTGTTTGACATATTAACTTTGGATTTTTCCTATGATACGAAGTATGACATTAACCTAGAGAGGTTAAAAAGAAATGTTCTAGGTGATACTTTCATTTTGGTTTTGCTATTCTGTCTTTAAATGATAAGAGCCTTAATATCCTACTAGAATTTTCTAGTTGAAACTCGACAAAAAAAGAAAACATATATAACAGAAGGGAAAAAAAAAAAAAAAACAGCCCCAAAACTGATGCTTTGTGATAAAGGGGAAACAGAATATGAATTTGAGCCAAGACAAAACATTTTGGAAAATGGATGATGACTTACCACAGTTTAAAAAAAAAAATCTTTGAAATTTAAACTGTCAGCTGAAAGTCAGTCCAAATTAAATGTTAGGGAGCTTGGAGACATCACCCTGAGTAATTGGGCAGGTTGCCTATACCCAGCTGAGACGTTGAATTCAGACATCTATAAAAGCACATATTCAGCAATGAACTAAGGTTTCAGTGAAGAGACTAAACATCAGAGAGGAGGCGATGTCCATTTAGACATCTATCTTCTTGCAGACCACACAGGCTCATGAAGTCTCATTTTATTTAGTCACATAGAGACAGCATTTGCAATTTGATAGTATAGTCTTGTTTGCCTGAGTTTTCAAAGTGCTTCATGTTAGGAGTTGCTACCAGTTACATCTAACGGATGCAGGAACTGAAGAAAAGGAGTTGAGCAACTCAGAGTCTGGAATAGACTTGAACTGAAAACTCCCTACTTTTCAAATAAGTTGTAGAAAACATTTTATCTGTATTAAAGTCAGAGCTTATTTACCACAGCCACCTCCTCCCTTGCCTTCTTACTGCCATGTGACTCTCATTCCTGCAGAAAATGCAATCAAAATCATCCTTTTCTCCAGGCATTTATCACTTCCAATTCCAGTTAATTTTATCAGCTGCAAAGTTATTAGTCTGACTTAAAAATTCCATGAGAATCTACCCTTTGGTGCTTATTTATATGTTCAACAAGTTGAAGCCCTTAAAAATTTCAGAGATCTTCCAGTCTCACTTGGAGCTATTCATGGAACATGACCACAGTTCTAAGGTTTACAGAAAGTTAACATAAACTATTAGACAGTTCGGACAGCTTTCAAAAAGGCTAAAAGTTATGTGAACCTCCTTGTAAAATAAGAAAAAGAACAAGAAAAAGAAAAAAAAAAAACTAAAAGAGGAAAAAATAAAGCCTAGGTCTAAATGCATCTGTCTATACTTTATCCTGAGCTACTGTTAAACTGGAAAGTATGTCATCATTATTGCATGAATTGACTGCCATGTCTGGTATTTTCTCATTTGATAACACCTCTGTATTACAGAAGGAAATACCTGTTAGACGATGTTTTAAACATTATTGCCAATACTTTCACAAGTGTTTTTAAATTATCAAGGGTAAAGACAGCTCAGTGTCAGATTTTTTAACATCTGCTACCCACAGAATTCATTTTTGATCTTTGCATTTCCCTGATGCATACTTCTAGAATTCTTATATTCTTATTTATGTGTGTAGAGTGCGTACGGGCATGCAAAATGAGTACATGTAAATGCATTGTGTATGTTTCATAGCATAGATAACCTGGGGTTAATTAGGTGTGTGTGCTATGTCATCATCAGTCATAAGATCAGGGATACTATGCACTTGCTACCAAAGGTAGGTGAAATACGTGTTGGACTGGTTAATTGTGATCACTCACTTGCAGAGATTTGGAGGGTTGCTTGAATATTTGCACCATGAAAACTGCAGTATTTCAGCCCAGATTTCAGTGTTCACCAATGTATTCATCCCATGCTTAACTACAAGCATATGTTTTGCTTCACAATTTTAGGACCAGGGCCTAAGTTTCTATGGTGTACTTGTTGTGGACCCTCAGACAGCTTATTTGTTAAGCAGACCCAGCTCTGGGGACTAGAACTCTGAGGAGTAGATGAGTATTATTTTAGTAGATAACTAATCTACCTGTTCTTTCTTTCACGTTTTTGGTTGCATTACACTGTCAATCTTTCTTCTGTTTCCAATGAGCCAACATGGTGTTTGCCCAGGCTCTTGAGACTTAACATGGAAAACGAGCAGTTATTTTGATTCATTGTTGTAACAGATTGTAAACCTCTCCTCTGTTTTTAGAAACATTTACCACAGCAGCTGAAAAATGGTTTTTCAAAATACAATTGCTACAGCCATGGGATTAGATTTTGGGTTTAACCCAAAACACCCTCTATGCCTCTAAGTCCCTCTTTTCTAATCCTTCTAATCTCTGCGCATACACACAAACAAGAAAGATAAATAGCTCACTGAGTGGGTTTTTCTTTTCTGTTTTTAGGGCATAATTTCAATCTAAAACAAACCTACCCCATGCAGTACATTACTATCAATGTGACTTTCTATTTGTTAATGTTGGCACAAATAGAGGTGAGGAATTATCAGTGAGAATGACCAGAGGTATTTTTGGTACTAACAGCAGAAAAACTTCTGCTACACATCGTTAAGCAGTAAGCTTTAATTTCATGCAGCTCTTTCCTATTTTGTATAAATGTAAAACTTGAACATGAAGCAAATTCTCAAAATGGAGCTGTTTTAGCTTAAGATTCTTCCTACAGAGAGAAACCCCATTTTTTTTTTCCTTATTATTAATATATAGCTGCCAATAAGAAATCTCCTAAATTGTGTACAGTGACTAAATACAATTATGATGGTTGTCTTTTGCTTGCCAGATGTTGGTAAGATTTCTTTACCTAATACTCATATAGAGTGTGAGAATCAGATATATCATCAACTTACTATTAAATTTATGCACTTCATAATATGTGAAATAAAAATGTCTCCTCTTGCCCTACCTTCAGTCCAGGTTCTCTGTCTGCTCTGTGATAGAAATTATTTTCTTTTTGGCTGAGTTATTGCTGTGTTCTTAGAGAGATAAATGAATATCGAAATGTGTCACTGTGATTGGAAATGTTGGGATGAACTTGTGGGAAATCTTTGTTCCAAAAAAGTTGTTTACATTCTAACTTGTTCTTCCCTACATCAGGACACAAACCAGTGCTGTGGTGTCAGAAATGGCCACACACATATAAATTTTGTCTTATGGTCAGTCTAAAGGAAATATAGTACCCATGAGCCACACACAGTGAATCATGTAATCTATAAGGTATTCATGGCATACCACCTACATCTTCTGGAGAATCTGGACCTCAAAAGCCATGGGAATGGGATGGTATAAAGACATAGACAGTTAAATAATCAGGCTGCATCATCCAGCCACTCCTAACCCCCAGGAAGAGCTAGCTGACACTTCAGATCATGATTGCCTTTCTATTCGGCTTCTTCTCTTTCCATACTAATAGAGAAAGTGGGATTGAGCATAGCTCATTTTTCAGTCTTTGATTTCTTTCTTTCTTCTTTTCTGTAAAAAAAAACAAACAAGACCACAGGGGCTTGATTTCACAGAAGGTGCATCTGTGACTATAAATTCATAGTGCACATGCAAAATTAAAATGTATCAACAGCTGCATCTGTTCAAAATCTAAGATTATTTTTGACAGCACAACTCCTTGGACCTCACTGATCACCTAAAGCTTAAGCATCTCTTTGCATTTACTTACAAAACTTCATTTACCTGAACAACATGATAGCTGTAGCAAATTTTAACATGTTAGAAGAGGAATGTAGGTGTCATTAAATAAAAATCAGAGTTTTCTGGAGAAAAGGAAAGTCTATATTTTATGCTGAATATTATAATATAATATAATATATATCATCTATATTATTATATTATATCATCTGCAGAAACATGTTTTCGAACCCAGCCAGGTGGAGGTTGATAAGGAAGGTCTTTGCTGTTGGCAAGCTGGAGGAGGTAACTTCTCCCCAGCTGTTGTAATTAACAGCAGTTGCTGCAAACTGCAAACTCGCACAGCTTTCACAGTTACATACAGAAACAAATGATGCCTGACCTGCAGGAACCTGCAGAATTACAGAAACCTACCCAAGGTCCATGGAAGGGCTTTGCTAGCTGGCAAGCTGACTTTCAGGTGAATTTTACAGAGCCTCTTTGCCTTAGCCTTTCATTTCAGAGCCTGACTCAGTGCCACTAGGGTTGACTGCATTAGCAATTTACTCTAAGGGGTCAAATTTCCTCAGTACTATGCGAAATAAATGTTGTGTTATGAAAATACTGCTCATTTAAAAAAATAATCTTAGTCAAGGTTCACATTTCTCATAAGAAAATACTGATTTAATTTAATTACTTACCATCTTCTGGGGTAAAACAGTTCAAAAAGTAAGTTTTGCAAATATTGTTCCAAGTTAAGGCAAACCTGTAACGCCTACCAATGCGAAGTGTGTAAAGATTACTATTTTTCTTTTCCACACTATATTAAATTGCATGAGTGGTATAACTAAGCTGTAGAAAAACTTGCTTTATTTTAAAGAAGTGATGGTGATTTACAGAAGTTTGCCAGGTTGCTTTCAGAGGCTACTCTTTTTCAGTTTGCCAGGATTTTCTCATGTGTCTGTCTTTCTCTGTAGTTGCTGCTACAGGTGTGAAGCAAAAAAATACAGCCCAAAGCAGCTCCCTCAGATTTCATACCATGTTTGATTTCTGTTTGTGGTTGTTTAGCCTCATACCAATAACACTAATAGTGTCTATTAGCAAGAAATCATAGAAATTTTTGTTAAAAAATCTCAGAGCGCTCAGACCTGCAACAAAACCAGTAAAAATGTAGACCATCTGTACAAACCTTTGGGGGGGGGGGAGGGGAATGTTAAACAATGGTATTTATTTATCATTGCACTTCTCATCATTTCCTCAAACTCTGCCCACTGATTTCTCCTCCTCATATAACATCTGACATCACAAACCACATAGAAGCTGTAAAAGGGCTTTTCAAAACACCAGAACTCCCTTAATCTGCCACAAAATTTTCTCTGCTTTTCCCTAAATGGGGGATTTCAGTGTAAGATTTATGGGCCAGAATGGTAATATTTTAGTACAGGAGAATGGCAATATTTAATCCCTGTGGAGTTACCATATTTCAGATGTTGAAGTCTTTCTGTAGAGGCACAACTGGCGGCTTTATGTCCCTAATGTAAGCAATAGCTACTTTTCTAGTGGAATATACAGACCTGCATAACTTGCAGTGGGAAACAGAGTACCGATGTCTAACCACAAAGACAACTAGCAAGATGGACTTTCAAGCTCAGATATTTTTATGTACATAAAAAAGGAATTTGGGAGCATTTTTGGTGGTTTAGGTGTATTTTCCTATGTTCCTTGCATCTGGATTTATGGATGGGAAAGAAGGAGCTTTAGAGGTAAAATGGCTAGAAAGGCAAGTGTAATTAATGCATTTTAAACTCTGATTGGATAAGTTTTGGTAGGTGGCTGCGGTAGGCACACCATGGTGTAGTGAGCTTAATACCTGAGTGAGGCAGCATCCATCATTTCATTACTTTCCATTGAAAAATGTACCCCAGGCTCTCATAGATAAACCTGGACAATACCATGAAATACCATGTATTACCACAATCAGAGTTCATTTTTCCCATTGCCCCACAACTTTATGGATTACTTTTGCTGGACACGAGACAAAGCTGAGATTGTTTTTCACTCATTCAAAATGAGGTTTGAAATTTAGCTAGTAACCAAATGCAAAGCCTTCATTATTCTGAAACAGTTTTAAGATTGAAGGATTGAAAGTCATCTCACCTCACTTGGGATCTGTACAGCACAGATGTGTACATCAATTCTGGTCATCTGAGGCCCTCTTTACAGGAAGGAGACTGTAGTTAATATTTTTAGAGTACAATTTTTTGGACCTGTTTTGAACATCTACCTTCTGAGAAGAGGAAAGCTACTGTTTCTTCTTGATGCTATGGGACATGTAGACAGGTAGCTCAGACGGAATCACTGGCAGTCTACATGACACTGACCGTGAGGTAGACTTCCTCCACAGACTACTGCTGTAGTGCTGCGCACGTTCTTGACCAAACAAGACATTAGAAAGTCATCTTCAAAAGCATTAGCACTGTGTGCTCTAGCTTCACTGCCTGTGATGTTTAGAATCTTATTGAGAAGATAGTTGAAGGCTTCTTGTTGTGTGTTGAGTTAGTTGTTAGGGCTTAGTTTTGTGTTGTTGGGTTTTTTTCCCAAGCTGTTTCTGGGATTTCAAGCAACAAATCATCGTGTCTGGCTATTTATAGTTACGGAGGCAGAAGACCATTTTGTAGTGGAACACAGCTTCAGATGGAGGCAATCGAGAAGTCATTGAACTTAGCAGCTGTGTGGCTGCGTCACCAAACCCCTCATGCTGCCCAATTATTTTCCTTGGCGACTGCTTCCTCTAAGAACTTGTTTTTTCCTGACTATGCCTCAGTTGGCCATTTGTGAGGGCCTTGCCAATGTTTGTTGAAGAAAGAGCGAGCAAGCAGTTGCTTCTGTTATTCTCTAGAGGTCTTTATGGGGAAAATGCTGTTTAATATTGACATATTCTCACAGTCCCTGCGGGAGCTTTTTGACAGAAAGGGAGGGGAAGAGGAAGGGAGGATGGAGGGAAACCTGCTCTGTCTGGCCTCTTTTCCCAGAGGATAAAAATCAAAAGAGAAAAAATAAGTATCTTTTTCCTCTTTTTTTTTTTGTTTGTGATTGTTGCAGCCTGAAGCTCCACTCCTGTATCCATGCCGCATGCTCCCCAAGCATTAGTTCCCTGATAGAGAATACATTATTGAGCAGTTTTAGTAGAAAAATGCAATATAACATCGTCTCGCATGTTTGCCAAAAGGTAAAGAATTAGAACAGCCAGCAATATCTTCTAAGCAACTCTGCCTTAACTGCTGGTGGTTCTTCTTTCCGCTGAGGTTTAGACCCCATGGCATGACATGGAAAGTTCTTCTAACAGCATAACCCCACCAAGCTGTGTCTGCTGGGAAGGTCCAGATAAAAGACCAAATCTACTATTTGCAGAATACCAAAATTGCAAAAATAATTTCCTACTGTGGGAAGAGGAATGGGAACAAACAGAGACCTGGATGTTTTCCCCAGGCATGTCCAGTTAAATGAAGTTTACAGAAACCCATGTAAATAAGGGGAATAAAATAAAATAAACATGCTACACCCCCTTTCCCTTCCCTTTTTAAGTCTTCTTGCTACTTCAAAGCAATCCTCAGACTTTAGTCTTATGTGTGGGTATAGAAAGCATACCCATACTGTCCATACACACCCTCTCTGGGATAACCTCTCACCCTTGAGTGCCTTTGAACACCAGTTTCTGGCTGGTGGTGCCTAAACAGAGGCAGCATCACTTTCTATATCCTGCAATGTCTTGTGGTTAAAAAAACTTTTCATCAACCCACTGCCCTAGAATTATGTTATGGACTTGAAATGCTCAGCACAGCACTCCAGAGCTTGGGAAGGAAAAAAAAAAAAGATTCGTCTTTCTTCTGAATTTCTACTAAACCAAAAAAGCCTCAAGCAAGAAACAAGCAGTCAAAACAAGATTAAAAGAGTGAGAGGCTGCTGTCTGCGATGTATGGTGGTACAGAATGGCTGGTGCAAAACCAGGGGAGAAGAGCAAACAGAACAGCTGCGGTGGAGGGCAAAATGCCGAAGTGTGAAAGGGCCGCTGTGGAAGAAGGCACGCAGAAGAGCTTTGTGCAGACTGGTGCATAGTGACAGTCGCAAGAGATGTATGGAAAGGAGGGATGCTGGCTGGGTATGGGGTGGTGCAGGGTAGCTCATACAGAATGTACAAAAACAGGGAGCAGAAAGCAGAAGAGCTGCTGTGCACTGATACTGTGTGTGACATTTCTGCAGCTTTTTCAAGCCTTTTCAGATCCCCACGGGCCAAAATTCCTGGAGCTGCAGCAGGTATGGCTGCTGGACCATGAGGGTGCTCTGTGCAGCACGGCAGCCACAGCCTGAAAATCACCAGCTTTCCCAGCCTTTTACACCCAGGCAAACCCCAAGACTCATGCACCTTCCTTGTCACTTCCAATTCTCTGACAAAGCTACAGGATTCCCTGTAAGGGAAGGAATTCCCTTGGTTTTCCTTGGTTGCAAACAGAAAGTGCCTCTCTTTCCCGTGACATCATATTTTTTAACTGGTATCAGAAGTTCAACTACAATGGAGGCACTTGTGGAGTGGGGGAGCAGGTAGTCACAAATAATCAGCCCTCAGAGCTGCTTTGTAGTGCTCAGGGAAGGTGACAAGGTGCGTGCCACATGGACTGCAGTCTAAAGGCTCTGTCTCCATTATCGCTTCCTCTTGGGGAGAGCCAGTGGTGTTTTGGGATCTTACCCTTCCCTCTCCTCTCAAACTGCCCTGAGGGTACAGAGATAAATATAAGATGCTGTCCCCACAGAAAGGGGTCTTGAAGTTCCTGGCAGCTGTACAGCAGCCACGCCTATATAATTATATCAAAGAAACAGAGACTTACCATCTTTTCTTTAAAAAAAAAAATATTTCCCAATAATATAATTATTTTTGTGTCATTCTGTGCTGTTTCCCTTTCTTGTTTTCTGCTTCACCCATGCCCTGTCTCACTAACAGCTCCCATCCCTCTTTATTGATGGTGTTATGCATGGTGTTATCTCTTTCCTATCTTCTACTGAACACTGAGCCTGAAACATCTTTAACTTGCTCCCTGCCCTCAGGGAGCCACTGCCAGTAACTGCTTATAACAGAAAAGTTGCTGAATGTTTTGTTTTAGGCAGCGACCGCTGTTGTATTTTCTCTCTTAGCCAAGGAACAAAGCTAGGAAGGTTGTGTTACAGACTTAACTGCTGGCGTTGGTAGACGCTGACTCTATGTTAAGAAGGAGCTGCAATTAACCTTTGCAGCTCTGGCCAGTGTCAGGGGGACGAGTGGCAATTAATAAAGTCTGCTCTTTTATCTCAGCAGTTAAGGGTCACACCACAGCTGAAATGACACAGACACTCCTGCAGCCAAAGGAAATGACAATGCTTTCTTTCTAAAAGAACCTCATCTGACCTTTATTCCCTCAAAGTGAAATCTGCTACAACGCGATGGCACTTGCAGACTCCAGGATGTGTGAGCTCTGCAAGATTGTCAGAGAAAGCTTAGAAAAAAGGGGCTGTTGGTAGAACACAAGCGTTTTTTTATAAGTAAGGAAACAGCCTTTCTCCCCTCCATACAGTGGCATGATTAAAAGGCCAAGGCAGTTCGCCAGCACCAACAACAGTATATTGTTTTAATTTGAATGCAGCTATGTCACTTTCAGACTCTATTCAGTATTATTGTAATAAAATTTGTTACGCAATTAATTTTTAAGTCACTACTATGTTATCTGGAAACCAAAAAGCTTGTCTTACAGTAAGAGAAGCTCGTCATTCAGACCCATTCTGTGGGTCTTTTTACCAAACAATTTACTGGTCAAAAGCCTGAAAAATTAGCAACAAACTCATAGAAGTATTTTTATTTGTCTAATATTAGCCAATGGACACCAACAAACACCCCTCACAAACTGCTGAATGGTGGTCCCAATGTGGTACATATTTATGGATAGGTTTGACTTTAGCCATGACAGCATCCTGCATTCCAAAGCTATCCTAATTTCAGGACATGCTTATGCTTTCTGCAAGCCTGGATGCTAAGGCTGTATCTTAACAGAAAGGAGTCAATCCTGCTGAATATAGAAAACTCAACAGGTACAAGTATCTTTTGTTGGAGTGGTGAAAATAGCTCATCTTAGTGACAGCATGGGCATCAGGGCACTATTAAAGACAAGGGTGATGACATGATAGAAAGAAATAGTATTCATTTCTATAATATGATGGAAAGAAACAGTATTTTTTGGTTTTAGGAGGAATAACCCCCTCCACCTTTCAGCTGTACACTTGCAGTCACAGCCAGCTCTTTTCCACACGTCTGGTGTCATACAAACCCAAAGGTGTAAGGCTCGTCACAAACAAGCTGGTTGGTGCAGCCAGAAAACCTAGAGGTGATGGCATCTTAAAGGGAAGGTTCTGGCTGCCCCACAGACACAGCCTGATTCAAAAAGGTGTTAAACAAAGACCAAGTCGAGAAAGCACAGCTTGCTATAGAAAATTTTCCAAGAAGAGATACTCTGTCTCTTTGAGAACTGTAGCAAAATTTGCCAAGAAAAAAGATAGATGTGTGGTTTCAGAGATCTAGGAGACCTGGATTCAGCTCTTAGCAAATTCTGTCCTGGATTTATTACATTAAAGTCTCACACACTCTAGCTGTAGTAACAGGGTGAGTTGTGCTTCCTTTCTGCTTCTTGTCACGTACAGGCAGAATTGAGGACAACAGGATCCCAACTAGATACTCTAAATGACATGAAAGCACAATCCATAAATATGAAAAAGTGTAAATAAATGACTTGTGTGCAAAGCATTTCTAAACATAGTCTAGGGCAGAATCATCATACCATAGCTCTGCAAAGGGTTTTCATAACATCATGGCTCAATTTTCTGTAAGAAAATTTTCTCTTGGGAGAGTCTATTCCAGTCCAACAGAAGGAGGGAAGACATACTTGTTTAAAAAGATGTTTACACCAACACATTATTTGTGTAAACTTTAATCTCCTTACAGTAGAAACATACACAGTACAAGCCAAAAGTAGTATAACAATTTTACAGCAAAGCTTACCAGTAAAATGCAAAACTAATTCGTATCAAATTCTTAAAAAACTGTGCATTTACTCAAACTTAACTTTGTTCAGCACATTGTTTTGATTTACATATAATAAGGCATTAATTCTATAAGAATCATTTACTATATTCCAAAATTGCATGACCTAGGTGTAACACTCTATAGCCTGATACCATTTTTGTTCCTTTCGATATTTACAGATTTAATCTACCTGCATTGACATGTAGTGTACAAGCACTAAGAACAAATACAAGCTTTGCCAATAGTTTCACATTGAAAATTACATAAAGAAAAAAAAAAAGCTCAACTGTCCATTGCAATAGCTTGGTTCTGTTGCAGCCATGACTGAAGTTTAAGAATAGTTTCCGCTTTGGGCATGCTTTCCCCCTTCCAGTAGTATTTTGGTCTTTTAAAATGCAGACCTGAATCTGCTCTGAACCTATAGGAACTGGAAGTGAACCCCATTTTTAACAGTTATCCAAAATCTTTTTTCCTCCTTCCCCTCCCCAGAACACAGTTCCTAAATTCATTTGAAAGCTAAATCTTCTATAAATGGTGTAAACGAATTAATTCTAGCTATTATGTACAGAAATGGCTCAGGCAATTAAGTTAGTCCACCTTGTCATTAGTCAACAGGAAGTATAATTACTGTAGCTGTAAAGGAGGTATCTAGTGTTCCAGAATAAGTGAGTTTAATTATGGTGAGAGCTTCCTCCATTCTATTTACATGACAACTTCAGGCTCAATGTTAAATAGCAAGTCATCATTTCCTCTTCGAACTTCAAGTAGTAGAGGAGATTCATTCATCACAGCCTCTTGCAGGTCACTGGAAGTCACCAAAGGACGCCCATTGACTTTAACTATGATATCTCCATCTTGGATCCCTCCTCTGCAATAACAAGACAAAAAGGCAATAAGTATCTATTCTATGCAGAGAAAAAGTACAGAGACTATTCACCACCTGTTTGGCTGGTGTGATAAATTTTTACTTGTTTTAGTTTCTATCGAAGGGAAATTCCACCCTTCTGACTGTGAAAAACGAGTACTACTGAGTACTATTCAAGTGCAAAATCAGGCTCGCATTATTTCATTGAGGATTTTCTCCTACAACAGCAAACACACGCCAACAGTAAAAGCAGCCCAGCGTTCTCTTTGCCTTCCACAAAACTGCAGCAAAGGAAAAACAGAGAAGACTTTTAGCTGTGACTGACTCACCCCAGAACATGCTTTTATCTCTCCAGTGTGTATTTCAAGCATTGGAAATTGAACCACTCTCAAAATGTCAAGACAATCAAAGGTAAATTATTTCTCTTTTGCTGTTCAAATGTAATCCAGAATAGCCACTTTTACTGCCTTTGCCTTTTCTAACGTAATTCCTAAAGTAATTTTTTAGAAGAGTCTTACTTATTTTCCAACTGGTCTATAAAATAGTCTCTTCCCCTAAGATAAAGCATTGTCTCAGATAATAGCTCTGATACTGTCTTCTGTAAATGCTATCCTGTTTCTTGTTTAAGAACAAGACTGAGTTTCTATTTATTAATATTCAGCATGCTTTTCAGAAACAGAATTTGGTTCATTGCATTTGGGGTGTGCCTTAAATTTGAACATTAGTGTTTCATAATGTCATTTTAGAAGTTCTGATACAGAAGTATTTCACTTTTGTAGATGTAATTAGAATCTCAGTACAAATATTTTAACTTTTTTTAAATGTAAAAGCACGATTTTTAACTGTTTAAATACAAATCAAGACTTTTACAAGAAAGCACTTGAATATAAATAGAATTATTACCTACTAGTATCTATTTGCAAATTTATTTATGGTGAAGAAAATAATGTGCTCTACATACCTATGAGAAGGTGAGTTTGGAACAACTTCATGTACATAAATTCCACTTCTGACATCAGGAAAATCAGCATTACTGTGTTTCAGTTCTTCCACCAAGCTGAAAGAAGAAAACAAATTATATAGCATTTGATTCCGCTACAAAAGTGGTAGCATCCAAAAATAATTTTTTATTTATTCTCAAATTTTGTGACCAAAAATGAATGAACAACAGTTAATTGTTTGCCCCTTGTTCTTGTGATGAGCATGGAGGGGATCTGAATTTGGATTAAAACAAGTAACATAGATTTTAAAGAGAGTCAAAAACTACTTAGCTGTGCAAGGTATAATATATTTAATGGTCTTGAACATCTCCTGCAAGAACCTGACTTTTGCAATTTGTAGCAGTAGCAGAGGCGGCGCGGGGGAAGAGCACAGGGACAGTAGCACACTCTGTGCTGGCTGCTGTGCAGGGACAAAAGACATTCCTGCCCCAAAGAATTAATGCTGGCAACAGGGCAGCAATTTGCTGTTTTGCTTCTTTCATTTTGCAAGTCATTCTTGATTTGTCTTTACCTAGAACAATATAGCTTCCGATAACTTCAGTCAGACAGATCAGAACTGTGAGGGTTTTCCAAAGAAATTCCAGCTTCCTCAAGTTTTCTTGAGGAATCGTTTGTGTGTCCCTTTCTAAAAGGCAGGAAGCAGCTGCAAAATGAGACTCCAAAAACATCCCCTCATTTCTGAGGAGATGACATCATTTCAGGTCTGTGTACAGTGTAGGTTAAAACCCATTTCTAGAAAGAAAGGGGTTTAAAATCAATGATGGACTACTCTGCTGTCCACCATGAAAACCTGGAGTCCCTCAGATGGAAAGCAAGCCAAAATGGCCACACACAGCTTAACTTCATTTCATTTTGTACCGAGGAAGCTAACAATTAAATGACTAAAGCAAACACGCCACAGGAAGTAGTCTTTTCCTGAAAACACGCCTGAAGACATCTTACACTGCTTCATTAGACACCACAAAAGCAGTAACATCTCACCTCGTGTTCACTTCACAATTTCCCAGAGAAACATTCTCTGAGTGTCTCTCCACTGGTGATGGCCCAGTGATGTTAATGCAATTACACTGATTTGTTCCAGTTGAGGATCTTACCCTTTGGGGAGGATTGCAAGAGTGTAACTCAATAAACAAAGATGGCTTTACTACAACTCCAGCTGAAAATTGTCTTGTTTAATTTTGTAGGCTGCTGCTACACTGGAAACTTGCCTACCACTGGGAAAGAACACAAGCGTAAGAGCCCTGATTTGTTATCCCAGAATATATCCAGGTGAGGGCAAGACACAAAGCAACACGAATGTTTGCAGACTTCATAGAAGCCAATGCACACTTTGGGATTCTCTGGACATTTGTAATGAAAGCTGAATGATGAAGTTCTGAACCACTATTGACCACCTCTTGTATGCATGGTCATATAGATTATCTTTCTAAGATACTTACGCAGGTGTGATTGTCAGCATTCTGATACCAATGAAACGTTTCTTCCCATCTGAAAATAACACAGAGGATATTTAAGAAATTTAGGCAAACACTGACAAAAATAATACTTTGATGACCCCAAATACCTGTCAATTAAAACAGGATGTATCAGCTTTTAACAAAACTAAAGAGAAATCATACACATATACACTGAGGTCATTTATTATTTTGTTTAGCCTTGGTCTACAGGATGACAATACTTCTCTCTGCAAGAGAAGTTCATTTATACTCTGTAAGAGTTTTCCCTCAGGAAAATTTCTTTGATCTGCTATCACGTGACTTCAGTAAAGGGAAGATTTCATAACAAACTACCATTTCATCTGAAACTGGAAGACTATTTAATTATATGGTAGAACGTAGAAAATAGGATTTAAAGGAATTAAAATTTCTACCTTTCAGAAAAAAGGACAACCACAAGACTCACACTGATCCTAACACAAATGGTGTACTATTTCTACCCCAAAGAATAAAAAGCAAGTTTTAAAAAAACCAAACACATAGACCTTAGACAAAATGATCACAAAAATAGGGATGGAACACCTCCCCTATGAGGACAGGCTGAGAGAGTTGGGCTTGTTCAGCCTGGAGAAGAGTAGGCTCTGGGGAGACCTTATAGCAGCCTTCCAGTACCTAAAGGGGACTTATAAGAAAGATGAGAACAAACTTTTTAGTAGGGCCTGTTGTGACAGAACAAGGGGTAATGGTTTTAAACTACAAAAAGGGCAGATTCAGACTGTTCATTGCAGATGACCTTGAAAGGTCCCTTTCAACCCAAATTATTCCAAATCTATGACTAGCCAGGACTCTACAGAATTTTAAATGCTGAAAACTCACTGCTTTAGGACCAGCACCACATTTCTGTACTTGGCTTTTAGTAGTCATGATATTGCACAGCTGTCTTATGAAAAAATGCAGTTTGATGACTTCCTAAAGTGACTGCTTTAGTAGTTAGTTATATCCGGTATGAAACAGTATTTCCCCTTACTTGTTCCAGCACAACTACTTCACAATTTCTTTGAGCTTCTCCGTGTTCTCATTTGAGGAAAAAGTTTGAAAAGGAGATGCACAGTCTCCTCTAACCTCTGTTCTTCCCAAGAAAAACAGTCCCAAGTACAGGAATCAGTCCTGAATCTTATGCATGTCCTATATTCCTATTAGTGAAAATGTTGAATACTAAGCATTGGATTAATGTTTAAATTAACTCTGAACAACCTCACATCTGTAGCTGTCATCCCTGCTTTTCCCTGAAATGTTCTGGCTCTCCCATATTTTAAAGTGAAACTATAGAGATCAAAATCAGCTATAGCAAGAATGTCATCAAGAAGTCCAATTACTCAAAAGTGATGTCTCAAAAGCTTTGGGCCTGGCCATGAACTAGTGCACTCACAGTCATTCTTTAGTATAAACGGCATAAATGCAAGTTTTCTCTTTTTAACAATATTCAAACATGATAATTCTGCCACCCAAAATAATCCCCCCATCCCTGCAATCTGCAAAGTTAAATGTCTTCATGAGACACACAGTTGATGGACTCTCTGGTGAAAGTTTACTGTTTGCATTAAACAATTTGCTGCTGGCCATCACCTGTGTGATGCAGAAATACACAGAATCACAAACCATACTCCGGGGGCTGAGTTAGGAAAGTTTACAGGACAGAAAAATGAAAATGAAAGAAGGGACAAAAGACACAAAACTGCAAGGAGGACACTGGGCAAGAATTAAAAGCGACAGCAGAAATGCTGATGATCTAAAAGTGATCCCCAGGGGCTAATGATAAACATAAAAATAATGGTTTGGGGAAAAAAAAATCTGATAACTACAAACTTATTCACAACTGAAAGTTTCACTCTACCTTCCTCTGTGGGGAGGCTGAGGTATTATTTCACTCCTGTTCGTGCATTAAAATGCAAAATGACCTTCAGCCCTCTCTCCACAGTAAGTTTCTTTCACTGCAAGCTCTGGTTCATACTGTAACAGTAGCAGGCTATTATATAAAAGTAAAACTAATAGCTAAGAGCTATGGATTATTTTAGCAGCAGTCTAGATTCCTCCTTTTCATCCTGCAGCCATTTTGCATGTCAGAATACAGGTTAAAAATCTTCAGGCCTTTTTTTTTTTTTTTCAAAAGTCCATTCCATTCCATTTGACCCAAGTCAAACATCTTGCACAAACCCCAAAGTTTTCATCAACAATGATTAGAGTGAATATAAGTCCGGTTTATTAGAACTGGCAGAGTTCATCAGAGACTGAGCAGACACAGGCAACCTGTTGTAGCATTTTATCATCCCCAAAGGATAGGCATTTTGACATCAGGGTTAAGTCACGTTGATAGAACAGTATGTGGCACCTGGAACTACCACTGTCATATTACATCTGCTCTGTGAATAAAACGTCTCAAAACCGGTCATTCTGGCAATTTGAGGAACCATGAGGTAAAAGAAAAAATAATTAGGAGAACTGGAATAATGTGTGATCATAAATCATAAGCAGGATGTCATCAGGGTGAAGTCCCAAAATTAGTTAATAGAAGGTTACTGTGTTAGAACTATAAAGTTGAACAAGTGGGAAACCATTGCAGCTTAAAGCTAGAGCAGAGCACAGCAGAGAGAGATAGTCAAATCACATTTCCTTTTTGTAAACACCAGGCCAGATTAAACACAGATTCCAGTGGTACAAAATCAAACAAACCAGCCCCAACCAATATTTTAAACTTAAATCAGTTTTGTGTTAATAGAAAGTCACAAGCAGATGACCCCAAGTATCCAGCAGCAGTTCACTATTTATAGAGATTTCTGTTCCACAGAAGGAAAGCAAATGCATTAGGTAATATAGAATGTTTAGATAATAATAATCAGTGCAAATACTTCATTCAAATGCCATCCTCTCATTTCTTCTCTCTCTCTCTCTCCACTCCTGTACTTCAGTTGATCATGTATTTGCTGTTACATGCAATGGATGGAACTTCAAAAATACACACCACTTTTAAGTGGTAGTTATCTGATCAACTGAGAATTAAGACTAAGGTAAAGCTTATTAAACAATATTCTGAGCTATATGCCAGAGTAGATCTTGAAAGAGCGGTTTCCTAAGGAAATTTTATCATCTTCAGGCAATATGATATTTAGAGTAAAATGATAATACCCTTAAACTTGTTTCTATGACCTAGTAGTACCATAAGGGTGGATCCCAATGAAATTATTGAAATATAATAGGAGCAAAAGAAAACATGATAAAAACATCCCAAAAATTCTGCTTACATAAATTACTTATGACAAGAAATAACGCCTATACAACAAAAGTGAAAATTATTACTAAAGGCCTAAAAAATGCAGACTAAGTCTCAAATATGGTGCAA
Source organism: Gallinago jamesoni (assembly GCA_025769975.1). Classification (NCBI taxonomy): domain Eukaryota; kingdom Metazoa; phylum Chordata; class Aves; order Charadriiformes; family Scolopacidae; genus Gallinago; species Gallinago jamesoni. The sequence goes on from JAOQGH010000032.1 coordinate 50,714,297, forward strand.
ATATCTCTTAGAAATTCTCTTTCTCTATGCATCAAGAGCTTTAAATGACTGTTCTTCTACCTTCAGCAAAAGTACAAGAGGTAGTTCAGACAAGCAAAAGCAAAAAACAATTCAAAAATAAAAAATTAAATTTGTCTGTGCCCAGGGTATGCCAAGCAGTGACAGTCACACTGATGCTAAGAGTAAGCGTGAGTCCTTTTCCTTTGATCAGGGGATAATGTGAATGATGGAAAAAAAAAAAAAATCAGACTGCATTACAATTGCAAGATAAACTTGAATCTTTCATTGTTTTCTTTTTCTTAAGGTTCCATAGACAAAGTTATCTCTAGGCCCTCTAGCTGTTCTCTGTGGGATCATCATTCTCTGGAGGCAAAGTTGCCTAAAGGAGCAAGGCAGCTGATTTCAGTGGTGAAATCTCTTGCCTTCACTGACTTTCCAGCCTCAGTTACTAGGATCACCTTGGCACATGGTGGGCTCTCAGCACAAGGCTTGTGTTCATGCCTCTAGAGCCATCCATGTTGCAGGGTGAGCCACTCCTCCTCTCTGTTTTGAGATAAGCAGCTTGGTTCTGAAGGGTAACATCACCAATGATACAGAAGCCAAGAGTTAGTAATCTGGTGAATAAATAGGGTTGGTTGGTTGTTTTTTTTTTTTCCAATTTGGCTGAAACAAAATTATGTCAGCTACTTTGAGATGTACTTTTCAGCACATAATTCATCACTAACAATTTTTTTCATCAGTTCTACCCCCCTCCCTCCCCTCAATCAACAAGTGCAAACAATCTGATTTGGGGAATTCAGCAAAACATGTATGAGAGGACTTAGCAGAATTATGATGGAAAGCTCTGAGGAGACCTTATAGCAGCCGTCCAGTATCTAATGGAGGCCTACAGGAGAGATGGGGAAAGCGTGTAGTGATAGAACGAGGAGTGATGGTTTTAAACTGAAAGAGGGGAGATTTAGATTAAATAGTAGGAAGAACTTCTCAACTTTGAGGCTGGCGAGACAGTGGAACAGGTTGCCCAAGGAAGTTGTAGATGCCTCGTCCCTGGAGGTGTTCAAGACCAGGTTGGATGGGGCTTTGAGCAACCTGGTCTAGTCGGAGGTGTCCCTGCCCATGTGGGGTTGAAACTAAAATTATTTTCAAGGTCCCTTCCAACTCTAACCATTCTATGATTCTGTGCATAACTTTAAGGGAAGTCTCTGAAACAACAGTATTTGTGAGAACACTGAGAGGACAGAAGTGTAGGGAAACAACCCTGGCATCAGCAACTGGATGAACTCTGGAGAAGAAAAGATTAATATCAAAAAGATTCAAAAGAATGAGCAGCCAACAGTCCTGATTCAAGATGAGTAGGGTGTGGACAGACAAATTGGCAAGCAAAAGAGAAAGGAACGTTTGGCCTGGATGAAGCATTACTAGATCAGCTTTGGCTATGCAGAACACAGTATGACACGTACAACATGACAGATACAAGGCAGGAACACAAAAAAAGTCCAAAATACTGCAGTTGTCATTTGCTGGTATATTTAGATTTATATGCTCTTTTGGTACTTCTCTTTTTCTGCCTCTTCCCCATGTATTTTTTCAGGAATTACCACATAGCTTTTCTTCCACTGGGATCTGAAAGCTTATCACAATATCCAGTTATAGAGCACAGACATAGATGGCCATGGCAAAATAAAGATCGTCCACTGAGAATGCACACACTACACTCCATCTGTGGACAAGTGTTTTAAGAAGTTCTTACCTTATCCTCCTTACAGTATACCTTAATCACATTTTTGCTTGGACAACATGTGCAAGAGGACAAGTCCCCAGCAGTTCTCGAGATCATTTGAGACTGTAATGACTCATCTGTGTCCTCACTATCCTCAGAGGCTTGTTTTTTCCCAGATTTATATGGATACTGTCTACTCTTCAGGGGTTTGAGGAACAAAATGTCTCTCCCACTTCTATGAAGTTGTTCTGTTTCCAAGACTATGGTATTCTATCCTGTAAAATAATGCTGCTCCTTTCACCAATAGGATCCGAGACCTGTGTCTTTTGGCACTTCACCAACAGATCAGGATAATAATTGAAAGATGCTGCTGTTTTTTGCAGACCTTACCTTTACTTTGTTTGTCGTGCGACTCTGTGAGAAACTGAGTGATGCGGTCTGAAGGAATAGCAAAAGAAATTCCAGCTGTGACCTTCAAGGTGTTAATCCCAATCACTTCACCATCCTGTTGAGAGACAACACGCAATTAATTTGCTCCTAAGTGACAGGGTTCAGCTCACTGCCTAGCACTTCACATTAAAAGCTAGTGTAAGAAATTTTAGAGTGTTGTAATCACTCAAGAAATAAACATTACTTGTAAGGGAGGATCTGGGCTCTGATTCACAATCCCTTTTGCATTTAACTGTGATGGCCAGAGAGATTACAGTACAGTTTGTTCATCCAAGGTCCATCCTACCACTCGGCAAGAGATTCCCTTCACCGAGTGGGCGGTGGAGTCACTACTACCACTACAGCCACAATTCACTGGCCTGCAAAATCGGCGCTGGTTTAAAGCAACCTTAAATCAGCTACACGGATTAACCAGGTCCCATCTTTGCCATGCCTTCCAGGTTTTCATAGCATGAACAAGCATAACTGCTCCCACCAGATCCCATTTTCCTCACTGCTGTGAAAAAGTGTCTCTGCTCTATGGGGAAATGTTTTTTTAGGGGTGTATGAACTGAGACCTAATTTGCATAGTTTGCATTAGCTTCAGGGCATTTGCCTACCATTAGCTTTAATGACTGGAAGCTGGTATAACCTATGAATCTTTAAAAAACAACAACAAAAAAATTCTCCCACTTATTTCAAACTAGCTCTTAAAACAAACAAACAAACAAAAAAAACCAAAAACCAAATCACCTGGACTTACCAGATTAACTAGAGGTCCTCCAGAGTTGCCATACTGTAAAAATAACATAAGGGAACAATAAATTGGTGCTTCACTGTAGGAAATGTAATTTTCATTTAAAATACTATTTTGTTTCTAAGTAAATGAAAGAGAGGTGATTTCTGTACTTCAGTACTTTTGCTAGTATTAGTAAAGGACACAACTGATCACAGAAGAATACATGTAGGTCTTATCCACCCGTTCACATCTCTGGTGATTAGATTATTATTGTCTTTTCAGAAACAAGCCTTAAGTTAAGTTACCACTCTAACAGTTCAAAAAGTGTAGGGTCCTGCACCTGGGGAAGAAGAATGTCAGGCACCAGTATAGGTTAGGCGTGGACCTGGTGGAGACAAAGTTCCAAAGAAAAAGATCTGGGGGTCCTGGTAGACAGCAAAATGACAATGAGCAAGCAGTGTGCTCTTGTGGCCAGGAAGGCCAACGGAATCCTGGGCTGCACAGGGAAGAGTGTGGCCAGTAGGTTGAGGGAAGTTATTTTCCCCCTCTACTCTGCACTGGTGAGGCTACAACTGGAATACTGCATCCAGTTCTGGCCTCCTAATTCAGGAGGGACAGGGAACTACTGGAAGGAGTCCAGCGAAGGGCAACAAAGGTAATTCAAGGATTGGAGCATCTCCCTTATGAAGAAAGGCTGAGAGAGCTGGGACTCTATAGTTTGGAGAAGAGAAGGCTGAGGGGAGACCTTATCAACACTGATAAATATCTAAAGGGTGGGTTGAAGGAGGAAGGAGCCAGACTCTTTTCAGTGGTTGCCAGTGAGAGGATGAGGGGCAACGGGTACAAGTTGGAACACAGGAGGTTCCACTCAAATATGAGGAAAAACTTCTTCCCGGTGAGGGTGCCAGAGCCCTGGAACAGGCTGCCCAGGGAGGTTGTGGAGTCCCCTTCT
>JAOQGH010000032.1:50722423-50756115 GCA_025769975.1 Gallinago jamesoni
GGGAAGGGAAGGAAAGGGAAGGGAAGGGAAGGGAAGGGAAGGGAAGGGAAGGGAAGGGAAGGGAAAGATACCCTGGAGGTTGCAGTAGTTATGTTACAGCTACATGTATTTGGGGTAATGTTAGATCTTGAGCGTGAAATTAGTTACAAGTATAAAACAATGTTCAAGTGAGGAAGGAAAAGCATGATGTGTCATTTCAAGAACCAGTTTAATACCTTTTTACCACTATGGCTCTTCACATTCAAATAACATATCCTTAGCAAGTGATGAGAAATAGAGCAAGTTGGCACATTTACTTAGGCTCTAATGCCCTCAGACTGCAAGTAGTTATGTTTCTGAATTGTCCAGTATATACAATAGGAAAGTATATGCTTACCTGTTTATAGTATTCAGGTCTGTGTTATTTCTCAGGGTAAAGAGCAGTCAGCCACTTTATTATCTCAGTTGTAAGAGCAAGTATATTACTGACAGATGCTTTTGCTGTTAGAAGTTAGGGTTTATCCAAAGGCTTGGCAGCATATAAATATGCACAGAAAAGATACTGCCTGCACCAGTACTCCTATACTGGCATCTAACCAACAGTTTATTAGAGTATTATTTCCTAAATCTCTTCACCTCTCTGAACATAGATCACAGTTGGAAATTATATGGAAAGCAACCTCATTATAGAACCATTACATATATTACCATTAAAATTACAGTTTATATGATTTTACCTCTTCTCTATTAGAAGTATGTTTTCACTACTTTTTTCTGTTCAAAACCTCTTATTGTAGTTTTGATTTACCTTTGTGTAAGCAAAACACACCAGCTTCCCTCACGCCCCCAAAATGTAAGCGCAATTTCTCATAAAAGTATCATTCACAGATATGCTATAGCATTAGTAAGGAAGAATACTGTCATTAGCTTGAACTTGTGGAAACTGACACAGAAGGAACAGGATATATTGTTTCATAACAATGAACCTCACAGTATGTGGAGTGACAGAGCACTAAGCTCTGCAGCTCTCTTTCATCTTCCTTTCCTGTATTGTGGAAAAGCTGAGATCTTCGTGGGCAGTAAACAAGTGGATAGCAAGGGAAATATGAGAGAACTTTGCTTAGTGAGAGAAAAAAAAATGACCTTAAGTTGTACAAGAAAGTTTCTAAAAATTCTGTGAAAACAACTTTCTCTCTCTCTGTGTCTCTCTGTCTCTCTCTGTCTCTATTTACCTACGTACCTATCTCTCTCCCTATAATTTCTACAAGGCGTTTTGCTTGCTTGGAACTATGGATTTTGTGTTATGATTCATACCATCAGTGATACTCGTATGAGACATCCCTTACAGTAACTAACCTTTACCTAGGCAAGTGGAGAACACTCTACATAATCTATAATATTTAGAAAACTAAGTTACAAACATCAGCCTTGGGCCGCATGCAATCCTAGTGTCAGGTGTATCACAGGGGAAAGGATACAGCTGCAATCAGGAAATGTAGGACCTTGCTGTACTGCGCACACCTCCCCATTGCTATGCAGTGCTGCAGCTCTTCTCCCATGGTAGGAGTCACATCACTAAATGAGCATGTCCTCCTTGTGACAGACACCAAGGCTTGGTGCTGCCAGTACAAGAAATACAGCTTCTCAGAACCGGCACTGGAGAGCACACTTTAAAAATATCATGGATGAGAAGGAGGTGTGGGAGCAGCTTATATGGTTGTGTTACAGCTGTAGCTGATATATTTGTTCAACATATTTTCTTAGTACATCAGCAAATAAATTAATACATTCCAAGTTCAATGAAAAAATGAGGATACTTTCAGGAAAAAGTATCAGCAGGTTATTCTGCAGAATTATTGGTGGCTCCTCTCCCTCGTACCAGGGCAGAGACAAAAGATGATAATGGGTATTTATCCACCACTACAGCAAAAGGTTGGAAGACACGGCTAGACCTTACCAAGCTGTTCCTGAAACTTTTGAAGTTTGATTGAGAAAGTAAATATAAGGTAAAATAAAAGTGTCCTTTTTCACTTCTTCCTATGTTTTGCTCTGTACATTACCTTTTAAGTATGATCTTTCCTTTCTCCTGGTGATCTACACAGCACAGTAGAAATGGAAGTGGGATGAGGGATCAGTCAGCAGGCAGAGAATACAAAAAGATACCTAATGCACACTGATGTCCTCTCCTTTTCCTTCTATTTCAGCTTAAAAGGAAGAGTAGCATCTTCAACATAATTGAAAATTAAATAATTATGACTAAAGATTAAAATACTTTCCACAGATTTGAACTTCGTCTCTTGTATATGAACTTTGCATACAGATAGGCATAAGGAGCTGCTGGACATTTTCAGAAATTGCAGAATAGAGTGAACGCCCTGACAGTGAAAACATTTCTTCCTATCTTGAAATAGAATTTCCTGTATTTCACTTTGTGCCCATTGCCTCTAGTCTAGTCAGTGAATACCATAGCAAAAAGGATTTCTCTGTCATCTGTAATTCCTCCGATCAGGTATTTATACACATTGATAAGATCCTGAACATGAAGGATGGACAAGGTGACTTCCAGAGGTCCCTTCCAATCTCAAACATGCTGTGATTCTGTGATCCTGATTAAGACTTGGGAAGAAACTCCAGCTCTCTCAGCCTTTCCTTTTATGGGAGATATTCTTGAAGGTATCCAAATGATGGGAAGAAGTTCTGAGGCTTGTGGAAAATGTGCAGTGCTCATGTTGGGGATTCTGGGGGAAGACCAAAAGACAGAGACTTAGATGAGTGTTCAAGCCCTCTGATCATTTTTGTGGCCCTCTTCTGGACCCACTCCAACAGGTCCATGTCTTTCTAAAACTTCAGAACTTTTGAATATCTCCTTCCTTCTGGGATGGAGACTCCATCAGCTCTCTGGGCAACTCTGCCATTGCTCAATCACCCCCACAGTAAAAACATTTTTCCTGATATGCAGGAGGGACCTCCTGTGCCCGTTGCCTCTTCTAATTGGGCAGCAGTGGAAAGAGTCTAGCTCTGTCTTCTTTCTGTCTTCTGTCTACCTCCAGATATTTGTACAGTTTGACGTGATCCTTCCTTAGCTTTCCTCTCCAGACTGAGCAGCTCCAGCTCTCTCCTCTCTTGACCATTTGGCAACACTCCTTCTAATGCAGCCCAGGAGACTGTTGACCTTCTTGGTCACCAAGGCACATTGCTGGCTCATTTTCCATTTGGTGCCCATCAGAACCCCCAGATCCTTTTCTGCAAAGCTTCTTTCCTGTTAGTCAACCCCCAGAATGTACTGGCACGTGAGCTTGTTCCTCTCCAGGTGCAGGACTTTTCAATTCCATTAGTTGAACTTGGTTCCTTTCAGCCAGTTTCTCCAGCCTGTTGATGTTCCATGCTACCATCATCCATGGGTGTATCAGCTACTCCTTCCAGTTTTGTGCTATCAGCAAACTTGCTGAGGGTATACTGCGTCCCATCATCCAATTAGTTAATGGAGATATTGAAAAATATTGGATCCAGTACTGACCTGGCTGCACCACTAGTTACCAGCCTCCAACTCCTGTCTTAGCATGGCAAAAACTCTGCAATGATGGTCTTCTCAGTCCTCATGTTCACTCTATAGCCACATCATTTGAAGTTTCTTAGCTTGTTCTCCTTTCTTATCCCATGTGACTAGCATTTGCTGATAGCAGAAGGTTCATTCCAGCCATGCCTAGGTAACTAAAGGTAGCCTGGATGGAAAGGATAGAAATGGGTGAAGCTGTCATTTTCATAAATATGATGTAACAGAGACACCTGAAAAATTATTTCTGATATGAAAGAAAAGAGATGAAACACTAATTCATGTGGAGTAACTTGGTACTGTGAGCAGAGGAGAACGTTGTGAGTAGAAAGAGGCCTGGGAGTCAGCTGGAATAGACAGAATTTTAGTGGGGGACAGGAAAGTGTTTGTTCCAAGAGGGTGACAATCTGCAAAGTTTTGTGTAGGGGTGTATTGCTGTTTTAAGGATGTTGGGGAGAGAAAAGGTGATAGAGTTACATTAAGAGGAGAGCAGTGAAGTGCATGCCACCATCTTAGAAAGCAGACCAGAGAACAGAGACAGTTATCTACATGGCAAGCAAAAAAGTCCTGTGCAAGGGCAGAAGACAGAGCACATGTATGAATGCCAGTGGGGTGGGTGAACCTTCTTGAAGTAAAAGGCCTATAAGGTTGGAGTACTGCTGCATTAGATCTAAATACAATTAAGAAGCATCTTAATAATTGTAAAAACTTTAGGTAGTCCTTTTCAAATTATTTGTCCTTGGAGAAAGAAAAGGGTTTGACTTTAACAAAGAGTTAGCGGCATCTTTTTTCTTGCTTACAACAGGAAACAAGGGCAGACTGCTAGTTCCATATATAAAAGAAAACAGCAACGTCCACTGTCAAAAGAGAGAGAAGAAAAGAATAAAAGACAGAAAATAGATACATATCTGCTCAGCTGGTTACTCAGTGTGTGGCAATGCAAAAAGCAGCTCATGGGTGAATTAGAAAGTTGTAAGTAACCTAGAATTGGCCGATAGGAAGGAGTAGGGAAGGACACAAAAAGAACCTCTGATACATTCTGCGGTACTCATCAGGAGGGCCAAAAAATAACTCCAGCACTACAACACAGGAGGAGAATACCAGCTTTGCAGTTAGTTGTAATTGTTCCTCTCCCTGAAGTATCGCTTAAAATATTTTTCCCTTCTTCCAATCCCAATTTCTACACCACCCTTAAACCTTTCAGCAGGAGATGATTAAGATTACAAGCACAGTTTTTAGTCATGGTGAATTGGACCATATTTATTCTTTTTTTTTTTTTTTTTTTTAATTGAATCACAGAATAGTTTGGGTTGGAAGGGACCTTAAAGATCATCTAGTTCCAACCCCCCTGCCATGGGCAGGGACACCTCCACTAGAGCAGGTTGCTCAAAGCCCCACCCAGCCTGGCCTTGAATACTTCCAGGGATGGGGCAGCCACAATGTGTAGCTGAAAGGAGGAGTAAAGGAAGAGGTGATGCCCCAAGGAATCATGAAGCCCAAGTGTAGATTGGTAGGAAAAAGCATTTCCGGAAACTGAAATGACTGGGAACATAAAACAAAGGAAATGGAAAATACTAACAATGAGTAAAACCTGGTGGGAAACAACATTTGCTGCAATATAGACAGTTGAAAGACTAGCAACTGTTTAAAGTACTTTTCTCTATGAGTAATTGCTGTAATGACCTTGGATTTGTTAGGTAAACAGAAAGCACCTGGGCAGTAGAAGATGAGAAAAAGGTCCACAAACTCTTTTTTCTTCCAAGATGTGGTCCTTATTAGGAAATTGTTTGAAAATTCTGGGCTATTCAGCAGTAAAGAATTGGAGCCAATCCCAGGCAGAAGGCAGTATCCCAATTAGCACCCAGCAGGCTGCTGGGCAAACATTTACTTATAGGGAAAGAACAATCTATCTTAAGATCTTAAACATCTTCAACTGTAACACTCTCTCAGAAGCCCAGTGACAATGTGCATAAAACTAAGTCTCAGAAAATGCAATTATCTCAATTTTGCACATTAAAAAAGCCTATTATTCAAGAAATTCTTAAGCCTATGCAAAATTAGAGTACTTCAAGCAGAAAGGTATTCAGGTAATAGAGTACGTATAATATATTCAGTAATTTGTTTTGACAGCAGGTTGGTTTGAACACTCATGTTAAACCTGCCTCCCGGGTTGTTTTGAGCACTCAATGTTAAACTAAACTCCAGCTTCAGTACTGGTATGTTTGGTCAGCAAATTTAGTACATTTTTTTCATATCAGAAATCATTTCTGTGTTTAGATAGGTTACATCTGGTCAACATGCCACCTCTTAATGGTCTCTCTGCCAAAATAAGATCACCTCTCATTGAAAGTGGAATAAACAACAAGGAGCTGTTTTTCCAGCTTACCTTCTGGACTTGGGTGTGGGTTGTTTTTTTGTTTTTTTGTTTTTTTTTTTGAGTTGAGATAATAAACATAATCCAACCAGCAATTCATTTTAGTGAAGGCTGAAGAGATCTCCAAAGATGAGACAGACTTAATTTATAGCAGATAATATGTAAAGTACTGTAAAGATTGTAAGCCCCCAAAATAGATCTACTAAACAGGAACAAAACACACAAATGGGTGGTTTTCTGGATAGATGAATCTGCTGTAATATTTCAGGGTATTTTGTGACTTAAAGAATTCAAAATCAAAGTTACTACACTGGAACATATTTGTAGACCTTTGTTTAATAATGCAATTAAAGCATAAATAATTGAAAGAGGTACCTGAGAAAAAGTTCAATGTGCACAACTGCAGGTGCAATCTTTTCCACCACATCCGCTATGAAGTTGAATTTGTATCTTGGGCTGCTCAACTGTAGGTGACCTATACTAGCAGAAAGAATTGGATATGTTAATAAGACAACACCCTTTTTACCAAGAAGGCGAGATAAATACACTTTGAATTGGTCTGGTTTTCCTACTGGGATAGCTTTCAAACAGGAAAGCTGGAAAATTTCCAAAAAATTGTTCAAAACTTATCCAGCAATTTGCTTGATCCTGAGAAAATGAAACATCAGCATGACTTGGCTATAAGTTCTTTGACTTTCTTGAGCTGTCTACAAGGCTTGTCTGGAGTATTTTCTCAGGATAACTACTAATTATCATCCAACATGTATAGGGTCATAGTATAAATCAGGTTAGAAGGGACATCAGGAGGTTTCTAGTTCAATCTCCCGCTCAAAGCTGGGTTGGCTACAAAGGCAAACCAGGTTGCTCAAAGGCTCTGTCCAGGTGGGACTTGCAAGCCTCCAAGGATGGAGGCTCCAGAAACTCTCTGGGCAACTTGTCCCACTGCTTCGCTGTCCTTCATGAGGTAAAAGTTTCTTACATCTAATCTGAAACTCTCTTGTTGAGACTCAGGTTTCAACTCACGTCCATTGTCTCTCATCCTACCACTAAGCACCATTATAAAGAGCCTGGCTCCACCTTCCTGATAGCTTCCTCATGAGCACAGGAAGGCTGCTGTTAGGTCCTCCTGAAGTTCTCTCTTCCCCAGGCTGAACAAGCTCAGTTGCAACAGCTTCTTCTCACAGGAGACATGTCCAGCAGCCCTAAATATCCTCATGACCCTCTCCTGAATTCACTCCAGTTTGTCAACACCTTTCTTGTACTGAGGGGTCCAAAACGGGACACAGTATTCTAGATGTGGTCTAACAAGTCCCGAGTAATACAGCTCCAGCATTTGGGAACCACATTTAGAGCTCAAGTTAGGATATTTTACATTAGAAATCTGCTGTGAATTATTACATTTACACCTAAGGCAAGGTTAATGGTTGGACTTGATGATCTTAAAGGTCTCTTCCAACCTAAACAATCTATGATTCTAAAAAGTTTTGGAAATTCACATTTAAGCTGTCACAAGGCAGTTGCGCATACCTATAGATTACCAAATACTAAGCATTCTGGTAAAAACCAGTGTGGTACTACATTAAACAGCACTATCCACAGCATTTATGGATACTGAAAAATTCCACAGAACAAAGATCTTTGAAGAGAGGGAAAAAAGCCCACAGCATCCTGGCTTCTAATGTTGCAACATTGTGGACTCTAACATCACAAAAATAACAAAGCAATAACACTGTTTGTGCTAGAATATATGTATCTGGAATCCCTAATAGATGGGGACATATGTTAAACATATGCTAGGGGACAAATCACCACACTCAAATACTGATCTCTCATATTTGCAGCCTGATGCTCTAAAATGAACTATGGGATCTAAGGGAGAGAGTAAACAAGTTGTAATCAGATGCCGCGATAACATTTTTTGGGGTTTTTTTTCAAATCTGATCCAACAGCACACTGTTTATCCCAGGAGATAGAACTCTTTTTCTGCCATTTAGACAGGATGCAGAGGCTCTAAGTTCTAATTTCTAAACAATATCAACTCCTCAGAAACGACACTTTGCGCTGTCATGATTTGCCCTCATAACGATGAACAATGAGCTTACTCCACAGTAGCTCATGTTCCAAGTTGACACTGGTCTTACGGTTCTAGAATTGCCTGTCTCTAGATCACACAATATAATAATGGGTCCAGACACAGATTCTGTCTTTTGAAAGTATGTTCTTTTCTTTCATCAGCTGCCCTTTATCCAAGTCTTTAAAAGTAAAGTAGGTGGAGGCATCACACAAAAGCAAAGATACAGAGAAAAGAGAGACAAGTTTAAAAGACTTCTGATACATTTTAGTATTCTGCGGAGTTCTTAATTCAAAGATCATTTTCACCAATCATAATCTACAGGTGTTTTACTGACCATTAAACCTTGTAACTTGTAAATTACTTGGGATGAATGTAAAGATTACAGCACAATGGAGACTAAACTTTTTTTTACAAGCAAGGCATCTCACTGACCTATTCTATTGTAGTCTTTGAATGAATTCATAAGACAGTGGGTGACAGAGAACTAGTTGGTAGAGTTCCTATTGTGAAAACTTTCTGAGAGACTATAAAGCGCTAAAGCACTGACAAAATCAGAAAGCGAGAGGCCTCACATCATATAGCAAAGGCAGGAACTTATGGAACAGACACAACACTGGTACCAAGGAAGAAAGTATTGAAGAAACCAGATCAAGACAATTAGGCATCACTCCATAGAAGTCCGTGAGCTCTTTTTCCTGTTACTGGACAAGGGATTTACTTCTGAGGGGAAAGAAACCATGCTTACATTTAGCAAGCTAAATTTATATGATACGGTATAAACAGAAGGAACAACTTGGCAGGATTAGACTCTGTCTATTATTTTTCTGTACATTCTCATGCACTCTGAAAAATCCCTCTAACCAATTGAACGTGCTTGTATCAGTACTTAGTTTAAAAGAGACACCCCAAAGAGGAATCACAGAGGACAGTCAAATGTAAGCACAATATACTGTTATTTATTTTGCTTACTGGGTAACTGAAGATATACCTTTCCTTCAGTTCACGAGCAGCTTGCCTGATTATGCCTTTCACATCTACTAATATGATTTTGAATGCTTGCATACAGAACAGCACTCGCTGACAGGACATAACATTATCTGCACATTCATCTTAATAGAAATGACTATCCATCTATGAAAGATAGCATAGAATTGGGGGGGGAGGGAAGTGTGGTGAATACAGGCTTTTAGTTGGTGTAAATCTGCATAGCTCTATGTCAGTCAGGGCAACTAAATCCCTCTGCATCCGTCGAGTGCTGAACTCTTCTGCCCCTGCTGAATGGCACAGCACTGCACGCAGCCAAAAGCAAAGGCGGGCACCTGCCAAAGAACTCAGTTCTGCACAGCTCCTGACTAGCCACCAGGGAAACATCATGGGTGGCAGTGGCTTTCCAGGTAAGATTTGGGCTAGACAGAGAGAAAAAGTCTGAAAGACACAGCACATGAACGTAAACGTGGAAAGAGTGGAAGAAAATAAAATGCAGAAATACAGACAGGAGACTGTAAAACTGAAGCAAAGCTTGTCTTCTTTCCACACCATATTGAAAGCGTTTCTTAGTCTGAGCAGAAGTCCAGAACACCTCTGTTGGGAGACAGAAGACAAGAATACTCCAACCTGAAGGAGAATCCAAACCTGCACTATATATTAAAAGGAAAGTTGAAACAAAGAAGAATAGAGAATAAAAGATGCACAAGCTTTGTAAAAAAAGTGTAGCTGAAGATCTACTGGCCTGATTAGAGATGAGCTGCTCTTACTGGTGTGTGGTGAGGACTAATACTGGTGAAAACTGACTTTCAAAGTTGAGATGCCTTCATAGAAGCTGATCTCTCTTGAATCATCTTCTGCAAGCTGGAAGTGATGGGAACCTTTAAATACATTATATGACATGCCAGGAACTCAAACCGTGGACTTGGATGATGTCACTGCAAACTAACATTTACTCTCACACATACAGCCCTATTTAAGGGAACTGAAATGTTGGCTATTAATAATAACATTTTAGTGAATAATTATCAAACTGTTGGTTTTCACCAGAAGTTCTCATTATACTTTAAAAGGGAGGAATTGCAGCCTGAGAAACTGAAGGAAGCAATATCCAACACTGTACACTGTGAAGGAACCCCTGGGAAACAAATGTTGTAACTGTAGCAGCACAATCGGGCCTTTATTTTACACCTTCAAACTACCCTTCTAATTTGCATTACTTGGTAGACACTCGCTGCTGCTAGTGTTCTTTCTAAAACACAAAATTAAACGCGTGTCATTTTCTTTCTTCCCCCCTTCCTGCCAGACACTCTTGCTGCCTTGCAGAGATTCACGCAGCTCTCAGACCTCTGCTGGACTGGGACTGCGAAAGCTCTGCATTTGCAGCAGATTTGTGGATTTTGACCTCTTGACCTACTGAGATTTGCCACGTTATTTTTTCAAAGGTCTCTCAATAACATCCATTATTTTTCATGTCATTACTGCATGTTCAAAATCATCTCACACTCACCAAAGCTAATTCATCTTGGCAAAAAGCCATAATTTAATCCAATTAGATATCTGTTATATAACCAAGATATCAAAGGTTCTGCAGCCAGGTTGTACTTGAAGCAAAACCAAATTTATTCTTTGAGTCTTTAGCTGTCTACACGTTTCTTAACCAAAAGAACTAGATTTTCCCAATCTGCTCCACAGCCACAAATCAACCAGATTTTCAATAGATCTGAACCTCCATCCTATCATTTCAATTAAGTGATTAGATGGTCAGAAGCTCTCCAGCTCCTCTCACAGAACACTCAAAATCTAGATTTGGATCTAAGTGCATAAACTAGAGTTCAGATTGTTTTGTAAATTTGATCTTACATTTCCAGCTCTATGGAATCCAACTCCATTGGATTTACATGGCTAAAGCTAAGTGTCTGTCAGATAGGGGTATCCTTATTGCTTAGCTTTAGACTTTTCTTGGGTAGTAGTGTTATCTACAGGCTATGCGTTAATTTCATAGGGTTTTATTTACTTTCTTGCAGAGACAACAGACCCACTCCAATCTCATTAACACAGCTGTAAATCAGGAATGTCTCCAACAAATTTGGAGAGTTAACCTAGTATAAAGAGAACCGAAAAAAAAAATTTCAGCAGAAATAAATCATCATAATCCCACTGAAGACAATAAAGCTAGACCCATTTACATTTGTGAAAGACTGAACGTTTCTGAATATCTGCCAACTTACTCCCTGTAGAATTAAATCAAATCACATTCAATGCTTTCTTAAAGACACTATGTTGTATTAAAATCCACAATTTCATATTCATTAAGAATTTTGTGAGCCTGGGAAACTCATTCTTTTAAGGCTGCTCCCTCGTCTCCCTTTCAAAACCAGCTTCAGAAAAGATCTGTGTGTTCAGCAAAATTATTATGTCTAAGGGAGGACTGCAACCTGGCAGATCTGATCACCAGGGATAAACACTGTCCCTACTGTGCTTTCATGGAAAGAAATGAAAGACAAATAAAAGATTATAATGTCTCTGCTTAAAAAACAGAAACATCTGCTGGAAACATAGGTTCATGGGCAGCTTTTCTGATGAATTCAGCATTAAGATCAAGTTGCATAGCTGTGCACTGACCATAAAGCCTTGGTGAGTTTAATGCCGCATTATGGTTCAGGCAACTTGTTTATACAATGGATGTCTACCCTGCCCAGATGAAATCAATGTGGTGAACCAACAGCAAAGGGGTTTTCCTGTGCAGTGCAGCAAGCACAACGGAGATGGACCAGCACAACCCTTCCACAGCACAGACACGTCGCTGCTTCACTGACTTCCAATGCTTCTTATTCCTCCTTCCCAAGAGACTCTCGTAAGGAGACGCAAGGAGAACCTCTCTTTCCTGTTAACTATCCTGTAGGAAGCAGTGAAGTACTACACTCTGAATATTTACCGAACACTGTACAATATTCATCCTCACCTGCAGGAACTCAAAACAAACTCAGACGTAAGGAAAACAATCAGGAGAGGAATGTGACTAGAGTTTGTGTTTCCAGCCAGTACCTTGCAGTGCATTTCCCTAAATACAGCTGGAGGCAGCTGTAAGGCTTTGATGACAATAATACCAGTAGGAGACTTCAGTATCTCTTGCTGGGCCAATTTCTCAGAATGCAAGTAACAATATGCTCAGTTGTTGCTCTGTGTCTTTAAGGTTATGTACGGGCACACTCCAAACACTCCACGTGGAACTGTGTGCAACGACTCTGCTCATGCATTACCCATATTTCAAACATTTCTTTTAGGGAACTGAACTTTTAGGCTTATATCTTGCAAGATTTGACTGACATGAGTGAGGCTTTATATCATGATCGCTTTTTGAGAGCGACTTCAGCTAAACAAGGTAGGACAGACATTCTCGGGCAGAACTCTGCAAAGGATGAGTGTCAGAGCCAATGTACCTGCTTTCTGTAATTTCCTTCCTCATAAGTTTTCTAAGCAATCTTATTATTTTCTTTGTTGCAGTGGCAAAACAGCGCCCATATTTTTTTTAAACAAAAATAATTATTTGCACATCCTCAGTGAGAAAACACAAATCCTTCAACATCTGAACTGTCTTCACAGAAGCCATTAGTAAAATAACATTGCAGGGAATTATTAACTGTACTAAGAATGCTGTACTGCGAGATCATAAACAGCCCTTTGTGCAAGAGTTTGACATAAATTAGCCATAGATTGCAGGTGACCTTGTGAATCCTTTGAGTGAGAAGCTTGACACTTTAATAGGTTGATACATGGCATTGTTAAAACTTAAATTTCTGCAGTGGGAATTAAGGTTCTGTAAGAACGGGTCTTTGATTACAGAGGTTGTCTTCCACAAACATTTATGCCATTACTTACACGCTGGCCTGAAACAGCTTGTCTTTCTCACAGTAGGTGACAGAAGGCAGGAAGAAACTAGATGTTTCAGAAAATCCCCATGTATTAAGGTTGAAGAGGAAAAAAAAAAAGAAATATTTGCAGCATAAAGTTTAAATTTGCCTAGGAGTTCTGCAGCCTGTTCCTATTAGTACCTCAGAGAAGTCTGTGGGTCTGCTCAGATGCAGAAGGCTAACTGTATGAAAGTATGGGCACACTGAAGAACATCAATAATCAAGTTCCTGTATCTCCATGCAGTACATACCTCTTTAAGAACACTGTATCTAAACTTGCAATTTGGTATGGTGTTCTTCAAGCTAATCCAGGCTTTCAGCAAGGAAAAAAAATATTAAAAATTCTGTCAATTTTAGAATTATCACTCAGTCATCCTGGGCACCTCTTTCCTCCCTTTCTGCACACTGCTACTCCTTTTTCATTCATCCTCATTCACCAGACTTCTGTCACCAGGAAACCACAGCTATCTCAGTTTATCACATCCAGATTCTAACTTAGCATCAGCATAATTAACTGGCAATGGACAGGAGTACACATTTCAAAAGCTGCTCCTCAGGGTCATTGCATGTTCTGAAAATGGCCTAAGTCACACTATGTAAGGCTACTGTTATCTGAGATTGTTTTAATATATGCATGGTAAAACTGGATTTGCTTCATAACCAGCTTAGCCCTTCAAACTGAGTCATCTGAGGCCAGATTTCTTTCAAGAACAGGGAAAAGAGAGAAACTCGACAGTAATTTTAAACTGTCGACTTTCCTCTAAACCTCTCATTACAGCCATTGCATGTTATTGTTTAAAAAAAAATATAAAAAAAATACCATAATTGAGTTCTATTCCTGGCTCAACCACCAACTCAGTCTGACCTTGGGCAAGACACTCGGTTTCTTTGAGCTTCAGTTTATGCAGCTGTAGAATTGAATAAAAGAAATTAAAACTTAACAGAGAACCAGATGCTTCATCTAAGCAGAGGCTTTCTGGGACAAAAAATAAAGCCAAATTAAAGTGAACGCTAAAATAGTTGCTTGGGAAAAAAAAAAAGTTACCTCTACCTCACAACTCCAAATTCCTAAGCCTATTAACAGTCGATTCAGGAGGATTCCTTAAAGAAAATGTCATATATACCAAACCCCAAGCACTCAGTGAGCCCTTAGATGCAGCCAACTCACTCATTTTGGTTAAACATTCTGATTATTTCATGTGGATCAGTTCCAACCAAGTATTAGGAGTACTAAAGCTGATGTGAAAAGGAACAGGCAAACAGCAATTTATAACTACAAAATACTGAAGAGACAGATCATTGCAGCTCCAGGCTGGCATCTGGAGCAATTCTTGGCTTTGACAAGATACCCCTAAAGAAACTCCAGGAATATCACTTGACCTCCTCCCTCTCTGTACCACAGTCTACCTTCTCTCAAGAGCAGGATATATGAAAGATCCCCTATTCACAGAAAACCTACAGCAGGTAGCCCTTTCGCCTCTGATTCTTCCCAATAATTTTGGCAAGTTTGCTGTCTGTGAATAGAGAGGACAGTTAGTAGTTCACTTGACATAATGGAAACATTTAAAACTCTGGTATGCATATGGCTTGTCTTTCCAGGAACACTGAGAAAGGTAACAGAGGCAAACCCTTAAAATAATTTATCAGTAAGTATGTGAAAAAGATATTATCAACACTAACACTTCCATAAAGTGACTCATTTTAATACTAAAAAGAAAGTAATTACCAACTTAAGTGATTAATAAACTTTCTGAAGGTAAACAAACCATCAAGCCTGCAGTTGCCATAGCACATCACAATATCCAAGGAAAGGCCTTAGTACGTTGCTGCAAAGATAAGACCATTGGATAACCTCAGTGTCAATATTTTAAAACATTAAGGAGGTTTGCAGGCATTTCTTCCCCGCTTCAGACTCTCCAAGACTACAGAACGTGAAAAGAAAAGAGAAAAGAAAAGAGGAAAAAGGAAAAAGGAAAAAGGAAAAAGGAAAAAGGAAAAAGGAAAAAGGAAAAAGGAAAAAGGAAAAAGGAAAAAGGAAAGAAGCAAAAGGCTGTGTTTCAGGTGTTTTATACATTACTTGGTGCTTTTTCTGCCCTGCTGGAGCTACATGGCTTTAAGAGGTATTTTCTGCCTGCAGATGCCTGTCAGGTGAATCCAATTAACCTCCCACACACCAGCTGGGAAGGCTCCAGAGCACAAGGACGCCCTGGACCACATTCTGCTTGTGTGGGTGTCAGTGTGCTGGGTCTGTAGTGCAGCCTGCGTGGGTGATGCCACCCGAACTCCAACATTACCCTACGGAGGTGCCATTGGCAGGACGAGAGCAACCTTGTGCTGCCGGCCGGCCAGCGTGCCCTGCCTGGAGAAGGCTGAGGATGCTGCTACCGCCCTGCCCCGACGGACCAGCGCCTTCCACCGGGCTCGGCTCCTCTCCGCGCCGTCCAGTGCGTTCCCCTCCAGCTGCGGCACCCGCTGCCAGGCTGCGGAGGGCACACCTTCCCAAGCCTCATCCGAGACCTCTGGCCGGCGCTGAGGGTCACCGAGGGGAAAGTTTTACTAGTTCAGGAAGGACCTGAGCGCACCTTCCCCACACCGCAGCCCGCGGGGGGGGGGCACAGTGCCCTCGCCTTGCTGCCGCTTCCAGCCCCTGGAGCCGCCGGGCCTTCCCAGGCCGCTTTTTCTGAACCCGGCGCCCCTGCGCTGCCCACCCGCCGCCCACGGCCCCGGCCATGCTCCTACCCGATTCGCAGGCTCCCTTCTGGACCTGGGCGACGGCGGGCAGCCCGTGCTGCAGCGCCTTGCGGCTCACGGCCTTCAGCTGGCAGATGTTGTCGTAGGTCCGGCCGTCGCTGCCGCACACCTGGGCGCTGAGCTTGCACTGGCAGACCCCCTTGGCGAAGCGCTTGCCCATGGGGTAGCGGCAGTCGAGGCTGTCCCCGCAAGGGGGGTCCTCCTTGCGGCCGCAGGAGTCCCCCTCGCCGGCGGCGCAGATGAGGCAGCAGTTGCAGCGGTCGGGGACGTAGCCGCTGGGGCAGCTGGGGCTGGGGCACTTAGAGACATCGCAGCGGGTCGGGCACTTGGCGCGGGCGGCCGAGAGCTCGGCGGCGCCCGGGCTGCAGCCGAGGGAGAGCAGGAGCAAGGGGCTCAGCAGCGACACCCGCATCCTCGGCGGGCTGCGGGCGAGCGGCGGAGAAGGGGTGCGAGCCCGCCCGGCCCGAGCGAGGGGGGGGGGAGGCGGGGAAGAAGGTGCGATCGCCGTGCGGCGAGGGAAAGGGAAGAAGTCGGGCTTTATGCACACACGGGCGGGAAAAGGGTCTTCTGCCCCGAGCAGAGCTTCTGCGGGCGGAGCGGGAAAGAGCAGCAGATGGAAGGCAGGAGGCTATAACGGCGCGGAGTCGAGGCCGGCTCAAGCCCGTCCCGGCTCAGCTGCTGGCAGGGCTGAGGCGCCGAGCCATGGCCGAGCTGCCGCGCAAGGTGAGCGCCGTCCGCAGGCGGCCGCGGGAAGCAAGGAAGGACGGCGCCGGGCCGAGCGGCAGCGCTATATGTGGGACGCGCCGCCGGCAGCTCCGCGCCGGCAGCCAGGGGCAGGCCCCACCCCGGCCGGGGAGGGACGGCTGCCCGCGGGCGGGTCGGGGAGGGGAGGGCCCGGCTGAGGGGAGCCCGCGGGCGGGGAGGGCCTGGCTGGGCCGGGCCGGCCCGGGCCGGGTCCCCGCGGGCGGGCAGAGTGGGGAGGGCCCGCTCCCCTCAGCGGGAAGGTGCCGCCCGTCTGCTGGTAACTCACCGCCCCGAGGGGAGGAGGGCCGCGGATGGGCCCGGCTGAGGCGTTTCCACTCGACGCCAGCGGCTGTGGGCGTGCAACATGGGTAAAATATCGCAAATATATCCATGTAAGAGAATATATGGGAAGAGAGCAGTTGTGACCTCCACGAGTGCCGGGGGACTGAAAACCGGCAGCCCTTTTTGGCTTCCCTCATGCTCATCTTTAATGTTGTCGGTGTTAATAAGGCCATCTGTTGGCGCTGCCGCCAAAGGGTTGGGCCCCTGCCAAAGTGTTGGACCCAACAGCACTTGGACATGGATCCCCTTTTGCAGGTGCTGAAGCAGAGACACAGGGACCTGAATGCAGAATCACAGAACAGTTAGAGTTGGAAATGACCTGAAACATAGAGTTCCAACCCCCCTGACATGGGCAGGGACACCTCCCACCAGACCAGGTTGCTCAAAGCCCCATCCAGCCTGGCTCTGGTAGCCACTCATTCCTACGTGGCATCGTGACAAGTGGTACAATCTATTTTGCAACAGCCAAAGGGGATCCACTGGGCTCCCCGCTGCCATTTACTTCAACAAAATACTTCGTAGCTTCTGTATAATGTTAATTGAAAGTATTGCCAAAGTCTTAATTTTTGATGTCCATATTTTTGATATTTTTTTTTTTTGGCTATTATTAATCACAAAGTGTTCAGTAACACTGTGAGGTGGGACAGGGCATCTGTTGAGCTCTATTAACTAGTCACCCACACGGACTTGTGTGAGCCATCCTTATCAACAAAACATTTGCTCTGAGGTAGCAACTAGTCCTAACTTTCAAAGTAATTAGTCTAGATATGGATTGAGCTGGCTTCCAGGGAGGTTAAGCTGACTCAAGGAGAAAGACCTCTGACCAAGGGACTTTACCAAACTTGGCAAGTCCTACTTGCTGCGTTTGACACTTCCAACCTTGACTTCTGCCTGCAGTTCCTCCT
This sequence comes from Gallinago jamesoni, assembly GCA_025769975.1. Classification (NCBI taxonomy): domain Eukaryota; kingdom Metazoa; phylum Chordata; class Aves; order Charadriiformes; family Scolopacidae; genus Gallinago; species Gallinago jamesoni. The sequence continues at coordinate 50,740,044 of JAOQGH010000032.1, forward strand.
TCCCTCTTTTTCATGCAAGGGATAAAACTCCTGCAAGGACCCCTCCTCAGGCTTTCTCCTGATGGGATCCCATGAACGAGGTTTAAGTAGGCACTATTTGCTGACCAGCTGCATCTGGCTATAGGGTCATAAAAAGGGAGAAACTATGGTCCTGTTTTCTAATTAAGGACCTCTTGAATGCAGTAGAGAGCATCCAGAATCCCCTGCTATGGTTAGTGTTTTGTTGTTCCCTCTCTTACAGTGACAGAGTTGGTCCGAGACTGGGTTCTCCAAACAGCTGCAGTCTCACTTATGGAAAAACAAGCTAGCAACATTACATGTCTTGTGATGAGAAAACTGTAATATTTTGCTGTAGAACACATCTTGACACTTTTTTGAAAGGTAAGAGCTACTAAATAACTTTATTTATAGAGCAGTATCTAAAATGTGAAAAATGTCTATGTTTTGGTAAAACCTTGCCCTTTAAGGAAACAGGACACTAATAAAAATGAAGAGTGTTAGGTCTGAAACATGGATTGGAGAGAAACAAGAGCTCTGTGTGTAGGTAACATGAACATTTTCATTATTTATGATGACAGTTACAAGGAAGAGGTTGGGGAAAATGTTTCAAATTACAAATAGCAGTCTGTGAGTTACTGCTGTTAGGCTACAGAATCTTTCATAGCTCTATTGGTATTCCTATTAGTTGTCTCTTTCTGTAGTCACACTTGAAGACTTCAAATAGAATATAGGAAAACAGGGTGAATATGGACAGATAAATACAGCAACCTTAACTGGAGAGTTTGCAGTCTAGGATGAGTTTAAGGAGTTTCATGGAATCTTTCATAAGCTCATAAGATGAGTCTGCATCTTGTTAATTTAAAAAATCTTATTAATTGAAAAAAAAATCTGAAAGTTATTTTCTGCTGACTATTGTCTTGTAGCCAAAATAAGACACAACATAATTTCTCTCAGATAAACGTATATATAAGATTGTCACTGCTAGGACTGGGTATTAATTATATTCTGAGGGGTGCTGATCAGGCTCCTGTTTATTATAGGAGACAAAACAAGAACTATAAGGGATACCTCTGTCTCTGCAACCAATTTTTTTTTTCTTTCAAAATTCATTATTCCAAAAAAAGACAGTGATGCAGACTGTAAGGCTAGCAAAAAAAATGAAAGTCATGCCAAGTATTGGGTGTTCTTCTTGGGAATAGTGAGTAAGAGGTTTCGTGGCTTAGTGCTGCTTGTTGAATACCTTTCACTAGAATTTGAATTAATTCAAAATTCAAATGTGACACTAAAAGCTATTTAAATGATAGCTCATTCAGTAATAGTTCTCCATTGCTTGGAAAAATAACTGTTTCATGGGTTCTGAATCACCTCCGTCTGGTGGAAATGGTGCTTACTGCATAGCTGGAAGGGAGGTGCCTCAAGACAAATCCTAAGCAATGCAGGAAATGTTACTGGTGACTCAGTGTGTATCTGTCTTCTCTCTTGAGGGCCAAATTGAGATTTTATGCAAGTCCCCAAAGACAGTGAAGCCTATAGTTGCCATGTCCTTAAGAGTTGGAGTTTGCTCTAAAACTCACCTACTGCATTCCAAACCCTTTTCTTCCCTTTTTCATGACGAGAAATAAGTCCTTGTTGGCTTTTTAGGAAGTTAATTTTCCTGTTGTGCCTGCTGTTTGCATCTCCTGGTGTACAGGCAGGGCAGGTTTATGGTCCCTGGCTGTTCCTACTTCTGCTTGGCCGCGTATGTGTCCTCAGAGCCATGAGTGCTGGTCTCCTTTGTGCTGTGTAGTCCACACAGCCATGACAGAGAAGTAGGTTAGCACATGGCACGATACAGAGTTAATAGCAAAATGATGCCTTAGTGCTGCAGTGGGGATCTATATGCTGCTGGTAAAGGAAGTGCCATTTGGATGATGTCTAAATCTAAATTTATGACCCCATAACCATTAAAATGCATACTTAATTGCTTGAGTATAAGAATATTTTCCACTCTGTCTTGTCCCAATCCAAACTGGGTAATTATGTATCAGTTGATTTAAATCTCTGCATCTCTCTCTCTCGGTTTAAATCAGAGAGTATTCTAATTCACGCAGTCCTATTATTGTGTGCACACATCTCCGTGTGTGCATAAGTATTATAAGTTTCTTTGGAGTGAATTTCTATATAATTCAAATTTCTTGTTATTGTTTCCTTAATATGGTTAAAGTTCAAAAACATTCACTTCTGTTACAACCTCACTATACAAACTGTGTAAGTTAAAGACCACTCTGACCTCGCCATTGAGGTCTCTAAATTAGGAGCACATGTTTAATATTCATCCTCAGTTCCTCGTAGGAGTATTTTGAAAAGCAATCCAAAGGACACTTTAAACTGAAGTAAGAAACACTGATTATTTATCAGATTGTCTGCATCTCATTTCCTGAACTAAACAGCTAAAGTCTGTTTGCGCTCCTGACATTGCAAGTCTCACAAGCTGATCCAAGAGAACATCTGTCAGTTTGTTTTCAAGACTGGACATTGCAAGAAAAGAAGGGGTGGGAGGGGAAATAGACTTTCACAAACACAACAGTTCAAGCAAAGTGAGAACTTTCTCAGCTGCCTTCATAAGCCAGGCAAGCTGTGCCTTAGAGATACACTTTGTTTTCCTTTTTTCTCCTTCCTTAACAGTAGCTGAAAAGCAGAGGTGATTTTTCTTCTCTGTGTTCTGCTCAAACTGATTCCAATAAATAATTTTAGGAAGTGTTAATGAATCTAAAAATGTATTGCAGAAATACTCTTACAGTGTACTGAAAGCAAATTAAAAAACCAAGAGCTTGTTTTCTTCTAACATGAGACACAGCTACTCTGAACCCATTGCAGTTGATGCAAGAGAAGAAAGGTAGGCTTTTGGCACAGAGACAGGATTATTTGCAGGAAATGCCACAGCCTGCTCTGTTCTTCACTCTGTTTCTAGCCAAAAGAACAGTTTGTGTTGATATGTTTAAGGGGAGGAAATTCAGACCGTTAATAACAGAACTGGCCTAGGAATCAAATGCTTTAAATTCTGCCACAGTCTTTACGGACCTTTTTCTACCTGCAGTAGGGGGAATTGTATCTCAAACTTCATCATTAAATGTAAGGTCTGCAGTGAAAAGGTAAGTGTATATTTGAGCAGGTGTATGGGAACAAAAAGAGAGTCTATTTTTTTTTATTAGAAAGTACTGGTTCATAAAAAAGGAAGGTTTCCAGAGGAACAAAGCATGACAACTTGTGTTTGGAAGAGCTGTTTGATGTGTGAGGGTACCTATAAGGAGAGAGGGGTAGATCTGGTCAAAGCGTGTGTTTGAAGAGGAAAGAACAGAGAATGATAAAGGGAAAGAAAAGGCCTGTTTGTTTTTCCCCTCTATGAGATCCAAGAACCAAAATTTCAATATTTTTTCTGAGCTGTAAAAGGTTTAGATTTAATTTTCTGATCTTTCTGGTTAAGAGCAGGGACTTGGATTTGGTGTTTTGGTGTTGCAGGTTCTGTCCACTCTGGAAGATACAGTTTTTTTATGTAGTGTTAGAAGCCTTAGTTTTATGCAAAAGCAAAAAGACAAATATCAAACCCATTGCTGAATGCAGGTTTCCTGCTTTGCAGCCCACCTTCCTGTAGGGTTTTCTGGACTGTTGCCATTAATTTGCCACAAACATCATGTGAAGGGCCATTTTGCAAGAGCTACCAGGTCTGAAGCTGCAACATGCAAGATCAGCCAGCTGCTGAGAGGGGTTAGGTGGACTAGGCCACTGCTCAGCAGGATACCTAAGTTTGTAGTTCTCTTAAAATACTGCTGTACTGTTCTGTACCTCCTATCAGCTCTCCAGAGAGAGGCACTGTGGCACCAGATGCTCTCAGTTCAGTGTGTGGGGGGCTATCTGCAAGAAAGAGAAATTTACTTCAATTCAAAACATGCTTCTGTGGGTTCTTCAGACAAGACGTGTAGCCAGAGCCACACCGCAGTCTGCTCTAGCTCATAGGTTTTTGTGTGTGATTCAAATTTGTTGAACCAACAGTCGTGTGTAAATGATCATGAGCTGTACAAACTCCTTATTCTTGGAGTTTGGCTGTAGTGACTCAGAGAAAAAACATACAAATGTAAAAGGGATTTTGCTTCTCTCTAGTGCGTGCTCTGCTTTGCTGTTGAGCAGCTGCCTAGAATCTCAAACAACCTCATCCCAACTTATGTGTCCCTGTGAAAAAAAAAATATATATACACTGCAAGATTCTGCCACATGCAAGAAGGATACATTGCATTAAAGAGTGGAAGGGAATGGAACAGATCACTTGGAAGGGATCTACAGCAATCATCTAGTATAACTGCCTGACCACAGGGCTCACCAAAAGTTAAAGCAAACTATTAAGGGTCTTGTCCAAATGTCTGTTAAATACTGACAGGCTTTGGCATCCACTTCCTCTCTAGGAAGCCTGTTCCAGTGTTTGATCACCCTCTCAGTAAAGAAAAGCTTCCTAACGTCCAGTCTAAACTTTCCCTGGCACAGCTTTGAACCATTCCCACGCATCCTATCACTGCATTGTGGGAAGCTGAGGACAGCAATGACATTGACCCTCAGCTTCCATTTCTCCAAACTAGACAAGCCCAAAGTCCTCAGCCGCTCTTCATAGGACATGCCTTCTAGCTTTGTCATCAGCTTTGTTAGCCTCCTCTGGACATACTCAAGGACCTTCACATCCTTCTTAAATTATGGGGCCCAGACGTGTATACAGTACTCAAGGTGAGGCTGCACCTACACTGAATACAGTGAAATAAAGAAAGAGGAATGAATTTGAATAGAATGAGTTAAAGGGAAAGAATCACTTTTAGAAATTTTCTACTCATCTGGGCCCAATGCGTTTCACCTTAGGATGCTCTTAATGAACTGTCAAAAGCAACCTGGAAGTGCAGTTCACAGTAAAGTGAAAATAAAGTCAGCTTATAAACCACCAGAAGGCCATAAAGTGGTCCATGATTGAGAACACACCATGTCTCACAAATCTAATTCCATCTATAAGAGACTAATAGAAATTGTAGTCTGGGTAAAAGCTGTGGATGTCATATAAATACAAGCTGACATCATTAATAATTTTTTATGCTGTCTAATAACATTTTTCTAAGCAAACAAATTAAAGCTTGTGTGAAACCTCATGATGTATAACCTACTGGAATTCTGCTGTCCAAAAAAAGTCATCAATCCCTCATAGTCTACCTGAAATTATGTCAAGCATTTCCATAGGAATATCTCCTGAGCCCAACGCTCAGGGCTTATTATAACTGCTGCTGGCTGCAAGACAAAAGAAGAGAAAAATTGAAATTTAAAATTATTTTTTTACATGGAGAAATGTTCCCTATAAATAAGGTGCAATTCAATAAGGATAAGCGCAAAGTACTACGCTTTGGCACAAGTAATGAGCAGTCCAGTAATGAAACAGGGATTGACTGGTTCTATACAGTTCTGCATACAAGTTTTTGAGCTTTTGAGACATGGTCAGCCTACACCACCCAAGCCTCTTTCTCTTGTTGAAATACATAGAACCTTTATAAATCTTACAAGAAAAACAACCTCAAATTTCCTCTTTCCTCACTGTGGTAATGTCTCAGTTGGAATTCTGTTTTCAGCTTGCATTTCCCACTTCAAAAAAGATGTGAATCAGTTGGAGTAACTTTATTAGAGGTTTAAAATATAGAGGTTTAAAAATATGCCTTACAAGCAAAGCTTGAAAGATCTGAAATTGTTTAGTCTAAAGGAAAAGAAGACAGAATACGGACATGATAAGAGCATTCAAATATGTAAAAGGTTGCTGAAAGAAGGGGTAACAAGCTGTTCTCCCTGTTCACTGGGGTAGCTCAAGAAGGAAAAAAAAAGACTCAAGATGATGCTAGGACACTTTAGGGCTGATGTTACAAAAATCTTTTTAAATGTAAAAGGACTGATATTTTTTACATATAAAGATAGCAAAGCACTGAAACTGAGTTTTGTGGAGAGGTTGTGGAATCTCTTTTTTTTTTATTTAAAAGCCTTCTTTCTAAGACAGATAGTTTTTGTTCAGAAATTGCTTAGAAAGAACTGATCATGCCTTGGGTAGCTAAGATCTTGAGCTCCCTTCCTACTTTTCTTCTGATTTTGTGTCCATAATTCAGACAATCTGCCTGATAAAAGATTATATAATCAGATAGCAGAAGTCCTAAAATGAATTTAGGAAGCTCACTCAGAATTTCAAGAAAAAAAAAGAAAGAAAGAGATGGATTAGAATTAGAGATGAAGAAGTATTCAGTTAAGGCTATTGGGGACTAGTAGTTTCAGTAGTGTGATAAAACCACAAGGCAAAACCCAAGTAGAAATACAATGAGACTGAAAGTGAAAATGGTTGTACAGCTAGAGTTCGAGGTCTAGGGATGATCAGAGGATAAAGTGCTGGGAACTGGGAGATCAAAGAGAAATATATAACAGATGGGAGGGTGAGGGAAAGAGAAACATTTCCTCCAGCTGGCATATATTATCTCCTGGAAGGATTGGCAAGATTCTCTAATGTTGCCAAGAGGAGGATGTGCTGTGAAGAGAGGTATACCAAGTGTATTTTATTAAATTCTATTCAGCGAGTAAGAAAAGACTTCTTGTAAATGAGTTACTCTTATAAATGTGCAAATTCCATGTATTAATCCAATGTGCTCCCTGTGTACTATCATTATTGGTGTCACTAGGTGGTCAGTGTCTAACTATGGGTATTCTCTAAAACATCACAAGATCAACCTCCTTCTGTCTTCCTTCTCTTCCCTAATTATTCGTGTTTATACCATCCCATATTCTGTGACTGTTTTTTTCCCTTGCTGGCAGAATGTCAATGTTCAGAGGCCTGCAGATTTTATGAATCTTTTTATGGTGGCTTGGCGTTGTAGAAGGGTGGTATGGATGTCACTGGATGTCAGCCAGTCTTTTTCTGAGAGGGTCTGCACAGAGGGTGCCAAGAGGGATGAGGACTGGAAGGCTGAAATAGCATTATAGAATTGATTGCAGAAACAAATATAGAATTAATTCTAGAAATCAGAGTAAAAATTTATGAGGAAAACTTTATTCTGCTTAATCCATGAAAGGACAAATTGTTCAGTTTCACTTGGAAAAGTTTAGGGGATTTGCCATAAAAATGGTCCCTGCCTAGGGTACACAAAAAGTTAGTATATGACCAGTTGCTTTTCTCATCAAATTTATCTAATTAAACAATCAGTCCAAAGGCAATGGTTTTAGAAATATTGCTGACCTCAAGTTTTCAAACTCCTGAGCCTTTTTCTTACTATGAATTTAAAAGTTAATAATCTATATTTTGGTTCTTTTTATTATCTTCCTTTTATAAGCCTATGAGTTGCGGTTTTGAGCTTCCCTCCATAAAATGAGAGCTAGAAAATTGTTTTATTATGGAACGGAGACTGTCAAATTATTGCGGTAGTTAATGTTTTAAGAAAAACACCACATTTTCAAAATTTGCCATAAAACTACAAGAGTCGGAAACTTTAAGTTAGAGTTCTAGAACTTGAAGGTAACTAAAACTACTTCTGAGGAATTAAAGGGCAACAGAAGTACAATGGAGAAAATTATAACGCTGCCTGAATTTTCCCTGTGAAGGCTGAACGATGACAGGAGAGAGGGGCTAGCAGAAAACTCAAAAGCCAGGTTTGGAGAGGTTGATAGGATGAGTGAAACATGAAGTAGAGAACAATGGGTCAAGTGTGGAGAAGATAAGAACATAAATGTGATCTTTCCAGATCGGTCAAAGGGCCAGTCTCCTCTCGCTTATGGTGACTTACAACAGATCCTTGGAGAAGAATAGAGGAATTCTGAAGTGACACTTCTCACGCTGGAGGGTGCTGTTGATTTGGAAGCAGCAGTTTTCTCACATCCTGCTACCACTGCTATGTTTTAAACTGGAAATCTCCACCTAACTCCGTGATTCAGAGTAATTTTGAGCAAAAGAGGCGTTAGACCTTCTCACCCAAGCTACGGGCATTTTTATCAGCTTAGCCCTGTGAAATAATTGGCCAAGGCAAGTTAAGGAGACAGGTGTCACTGTTAGACCAAGCTTCTCGCCACAGGGTTTTATTTGCTTACCCTGGCACGTTTTGTATGATGTCAGCACACAAAGAATGTTTCTGCAGATAAAGCAAACGGCAAATGATTTCATGAGCCTGTTTGTGGCAGATGTGTGCAGTGTGAAGAGACATTGTAGCACAAACTACAGTACTCGTCAAGATCGTGTTATTCCAGCTCATTAATCACATTTCTCTGGTTTGTCTCCACAGATGACTATCTGTGAAAACTCACTAGCAGTCATGACAAGGCTTTCTGCTTGCCACCCCCTCTACATAGATGCCTGTTGAAATTCTGTGTGTCGTTATCGAAGCCACGCTGAAGGCAGATGGGTGTTGTACCTCTTTCACGTCTGCTTCACACTCCTCTTCCATTCAGGGCCAAGAGCTGCCTGTATATGCAATCCCCCACAGCTTTTCATGGTGAAAAAATTGTTTTAATCAGTATTCTCACCAAATCCTTCTTATCAATGTGATTTAAACACATAGGTTAAAATCTGTCACACGTTTTTTGGTGATGACAGGGTTAAAGAAGAGCAAATAATAGGTGCTAAGTTAGAGGAATTTGCATAATGAAATTACTGACTTACATTACTACAGTGAAATTAGAGCATAAAATGTATTTGGAAACATGCAGAGCTTAAGGGTATTTTTTTTACGTGAGGGAGGAAAAAGAGGAGATGCTTGCCTTCTCTCCACTCCAAAGAACCCAAGGGAATGTATATTTACTGCTATCCCCAGGACTTCTGTGTACTCCTGGCCCAGTCTTTGGAAAATTTTACTAGTCAAGGAATCGTGCATGTCTGTTTTCTCATCCTTTACTTGTCATGGAGCAGCTGCATTTCAGAGTTGTTAGGAAAGAGCAGTGACTACATATGGAAGAGAACAAGATGAATATACCAGTATTTGCAGTTTAGATCAAATCTGAAGCTTAAATAATGTGATGTTCATTGTTGCAAGAGAAAACCAGGATTGAAAAATTCCATCTGTAGCAGTGCACAGACTCACGAAGCTTATCCACAGACAAACCTTTTGATTTTTGAATGGTTGTGCCAGGATAAGCCTCGGTTGGAAGGACAGGTTCTTTTACGAATCTGCCACTTTCATCATCTTGAGGAGCAACAGCAGTGAACCAGTCAGGTCCCAAATGGCATGCACTTCTCTCTGTTGAGCTTTGTTGAGCTGGCATTCAGTCTAAGAGTCTCAAAGATTCATGTTCCTGTCCCTCTCTCCTCAGCCCTTCTGACTATTCTCAGAGAAGGAAGAAGGCTAACCCAAAAATTAGGATTAGGCTGAGTTTCAGCTTTCAAAGACAGTAGAGGAGTTGCTTGGCATTACACAATCCCACAAAGATATGTGCAACTGAGAGGACATGGAATTCCTCACAACCAGGTGGCTGAAAATTTTAGAAACAGCCTGTGTGACATTGCTGGCTGGCAGTCACTACAGTCAAATAAATTCAGGACTGAAATTGCTTCTGCACTTAGGCATCTGGGTGTCATCTTTGATTGCATGTTTGCTTAGTGGTCTAACAGGGCCAAACAGCTCTGTTTCCTTCAGGGACAGGATTTTTTTAAAAAATGGGTATCTTCCTGTCAGCCCTTTCTGTAACGCCCTGTCTGGTAGGTAAGTTCTAAAATCAAGTTATACTGTAAAATTCCACTATATGGATCATTTTTGTGTATGTGTAAGAGGTAGCAAGGCAATGCTTTTGGTTGTGGTGGGTTTTTTGGGGAGGGGAAGGGGTTGGTTTTGTTTTTTTTTTTTTTAAATTGAGTGAAGGCTTAGAATTGCATGCTGCTCTTCTCATTCCTGCCCCAGACTCCAAAATACTGTTATTTCTTTTCAGCTCATCCACACCAGCTCCTCTTGGCTCCTCATCTAGTCTATCAATAGCAACTTCCACAAGTTCTTGAGAGGTTGTCTCATCAGAACTACTTTGTTTAACCTTACCTTTGTCTTCTCATCTGATGACTTGAAGAATCTTCCTTCTCCTCTCTCCCCATTCCCCCCCCTGCCTTTTTCCCTCTCTGCATTTAAAGAGGTGATTCTTATCCCAGGTATCTGACTTGGATGCAATGAACTTCACTAAGTAAATTAAATTATTTGCTCAAATCAGTCCCTTTTCAATCTATAGCTAACTTTCCCAAAAATTCTGTATAAGGATCTAATTTTATAGTGCTTTATGTTTGAATGGCAAACTATTCCATGGAATAATAAGAAAACTTCTCCTAAACTCACAAGTCAGATGATATCTTAGGGACAAGTTGTGCCTTTCAGTGCAAATTCACACTGGTACGCCAGACACTTAGTGCAAGTATCCCAAAGTTTTAGTTTGCCAAGCTAATCAGGCAAGTCTGCCTGTTGTATCCAGTCCCCAGGGTATAGTCAACTCATTGAATTGTGCCCATGTTTGTCCCTACATATCAAACTCCAGATACAGTCAAAGTTATGCTTGTTCGTATGTAAACCAACCTGTTGCCGTCTTACGTTCCACATCTTACAATATGTTTCCCAAAAAATTTTAGGTGAAAGCATTTATCATGTTAAAATGTTTTTATCAACAAATGGCAACTCATCTGGTATCAATATTTACTAAGTAAATATGATTTAGCAACACTAAAATAATTTTTTTCCGCATTTTTGTAATTCTCTTTTCTTGAAATGCACTAAGTGCCAACAATCTGTTTTTCTATTGCAATCAATGGTTTCTTATACAGACTTTTTAATTGCAATGGGCTTAAAACACCTTCTTGTGGACAGAATCACTTGGGATTTAGGTAGATTTTTGATTTCTAATTCTGTCTTTGGAGTTCAAATAACACCCACTCACCAAACCAGAACATCAAAACCAAACCAGAACAAAACCTCATCTGCTTCTCCTGAATTTCCCAATGCAAAGCTGACAGCAGATCTAGAAGGGAACTGATTCTAGGGCCAAATCCTATGCAGCTTTTAGTTGGTAGAATTCATATGAATTCAGAGGGCACCAGGAGGGATCCTTGCACCCAAATCTGAGGGAGGAATGCAAAACTAGACCCAAAATGTTCTGGACTTGTTTTTATAATACTGTATAACCTGGACAGGACACTGAGGTTAATGTCTTTCCTCTTGTGAAATGTTCCATGACCACAAGTCACCAAGGGTCAGGTGTACCTTTCTCAGCAGTACAGTGACTCTTTGAAGGACTTCGAGCACTGGTTTGATGCTGACTTGGAGGGAAGACTGCCATCTTCTGAATCATTGCCACCGTTTCACTGTAGCAGCTGGCAGTTCTTTGAAGATCACAGCTTCCATTCAGAGTTTAGCCACTGTGAGCCTGCGCTCCCTTACCAGATCTGGGGAGATCATAACCTAAGTTTGTATAGTGGCTGACTTGAAGAAAGTGCTTTACAATTTAAGAAACCTTTAAATCAACAGCTGATAACTAGGTTCTTTATTATACAGGTAGGCTAAAATTTCCAGAGTTCCACAATGCAAATACAGCTTTCAAGACACAACTAGGAAGATCAAACTGAGTTAGCTAGTGAAAAGGCAAAATATGTAGGGAACTTAGATGTCATATTAAAAAGTCTGTCTCTTCAGTCTGATGGCTCCCTCTTATATATCTCAGTCTATGGTTAAACTGGAGCAGCTTTACTCAGTTCGGGGGAGCTACAGAAAGTTATTTGAGCTGGAGAGCTGTAACAGTTCTCTGAAGAGAGAAAATCCTTGTACATCAATCTGGAGACACTGGCAGAGAAGCGAAAACTTGAGCACAGCGTCAGTGGTTAACCACAAAACAAAGACTCTAGCTGTTTTTACTGTTACGGTCTTTGAGTTACAGAAAAGGAGAACATTTAGTTCATTTGATTAATATATTGAATGGAGTTTAATTTGATCAAATGTCGTTGTCTACTTTCAGATTAGACAAATTTTCTTTATTTTACTTATGTATTAAGTCTATTGATATTATGGTTAGCCTAGACACCCAAAGCACATGCCCAAGTGTAATAACTTGGAAGACTGAATAGCCCTCCAAAATGACACTATCCAGACTGCATTATTTCCTTTTAAATATAAGTAAAGCTACTCAGGATCAAAACTTACTCTCATCTAATGGGTGTTTGGTGTCTCAGTCCTGTAGATAGATATCTACATCCCCAATGAAATCAATGAAGTTAATATTAGATATGTATCCAAGACTCAGATTTCATAATACAATATATGAAGTTTGATTGACCTTGCTAGCACCAAAGGCCTGGAGTGATACGCTACTTGGTAGTCCCGGTGGACCAAGCAAGGGCCAAGCAGGCATGGGCAGTTGCCCCGACAGCTGAGGGTTGTACAGTTGAGGCATATTGTATAGCAGAAAGATGTTGGTATGAAACTTTTCAGGAATTTCTATCAGGGACTGAGCGTCCACACTGCTTATTGGATCCAAAGAAACTTGGGAGGGGCTGGAGCATTCTTAAAACATGCTGAATGATCCAACAAACCTACTCTCTCGCTGACAGCAGTGGAGGCCTTCCCACTGATTCCAGCATGAACAGGAGTGGGACTCAAAAGCACACTTCTGCTGCCAGAACTCTTAGAGCAGAAGCTCTTTATAACCAAAAAAATGCACTTAGGAGTTGAAATGCAAAGCATGTCATTTGCCTGTTAAAACTCCTTACACATATAAAGTTGCTCTTCTTGGCACACACACAATTGTGCTGGATATCTGGCTGCCTGGTTCCTGATAAAGCCCCTTACAATTCACACTGTTGGTATCTTTATGCCAAATTCCTTTGTCAAGTTTGTTTCACTAAGCCTGTTCATGTACACACACAGAACAATGAACAGCAGGCACCATCAAATTAAATTCATTAGTCCTAAATTTGTGCAAACGCTCAGAGAGAATATGCTTTTAAAAGGAGACCAATATATCTTTTTCTATGTTGTTGTAACACTATTTCAAATTTGGCTTCCCTTTGACAGAAGAGAGAATAGGAGAACATGTAGGGTTTATGAATTGTCCCTAATAAACTTGTATTTCATCTTTTAGCTACATTTTTTACATTTGAAAATAACATCTGCTCCTTCCCTCTTACTCAATAAGACTTTTTAGAAGAGATTAGATGCAACAATTTTCTAAAAGCCTAGTATAATGAAACAGCTGAAAGAGAAGCTTAAAAGAAGGCAACTGAAAAATAAATGTATTCCCCACCATGACCATAACTCATAGCTATATTTTGTGAGAACTCTAACAAACTAATCCATCTGGTTTTGGTTTTCAGTCACAGATGAACTAATAGCGTCTCATTTAAGTTACTGCATGGAACCACTATGAGCTTAAAGAAGCATTAGTCATTTTATTTGCATTCAAAGGGTTGTGTTTTTTTGAATGTAAGGAATATCTCTTCCCTTAAGAAAGGAACATATCCTGCATAGCAAGGATTACCAGAGAGGTAGGAAAATCTGTGTTAGCTAAAAAATTGATTGCACAGACGCATTTGGGTTGGGCAAGGATCCTCCTGTGTCATCAATTCCATTCCACAGCACCAGTACCAAACTGATGATACCAATTGGATTGTGGGATGGAAGAAAGTATAATTTCAGCGAGAAAGAACCTAAAATTATTTCAGTGTATCTGTACGCAATAAAGGACCTTTAACTGTTCTGATAGCTCTCTTGTAGAAAACATTAGCAAGATTTGCATTGTTTTTGCCAACTTTCTTCTCATTTTATATTTAAATGATACATTTTAATACTAAATATTGTCTGTTTTCTCACTGTTTCTTTCAAGAACATTACTAGATGTCCTTCAGCAAGTAGTTGTGAGTAGATTAGTTGAGATGTAGCAAGCATACTTTTGCCAAAGAGCAAAGAAGGTGGTATAGGACCTTCAGTTTGCTTCATCAGGGCCTGCACCAATTAATGTACCTCTCTTATGAAAACAGTTTTAATTGTGGAAATATGCATCCATTCAAAGAAAGCCCTATCGTAAGGAAGGAAATTTACTCACAACAGGCTTCCTCCTCCAAGGACTGTTTCAACCCTCACTCAAGTCTGTCGTAGTTTTTCCGTTGCTTCCATTTGGTATTGGATCAGGCCTCTTCACTGATGAGTTTGAAACATGGATAGTTAGGAGAATGTTTATTCTATGCAATAATCATTCCTAAAATTACCATGTTATGGTGGACCATAATGAAGAATTTTGCTGTAGTAGGAATTCTAGTCTTTCATTTTGGTTTTGACCTAGGAATTATCTGACATGCTATAGACAGATAAATTGTTACCATTTTTTGATTGTATATGTAGTTTTAAATAAGCTCAAGCAGCTGTTTTTCAGTATGCTCTCTATTTTTTCATATTAGGCTCATTATCCCTTAGTCCAGTGCTGTCATTATAGATTTCATAAGAAGGCAGAGATTATCTTAAAAAAAAAATATTAAATTATACTGTCCTAAATTTACCACCAATGTGTTCTTCATTTAAGGAAACGTCTTTTTCTCAGAGACTGACAAAGCAGCACTCATCTAGGCTCTGAAGTGTGTTACCTTTTATTCAACACATATCTAAGTCACAATGTGTCTTATTTGCCTGTAGATAGAAAACCAATCTCATATGTATACTTGGCAATAGATCATTTTGTTTCCCAGACTTGCTGTAAGACATTTCATTTCCCCAAGGAACCATAGGAGATAACAGCTTTGTTCACAGTAAGCATTTTTAGGACATCATTGTGTAAGGTATTAGGGAAAAAGACTGTGTATGTATCTGCCTGTTCAAACAGCGCATGGAAAAGGTGCCTTATGCATCATTTATGTCAAAGATGCTCAGACTATTGAATGGAAGGACAGAATGAAGCTCTGAATTTCTGTAGCCACAGACTCTGTGAAATAGTGATTTCTCCAGTCCTTGCTATGGTACTTATGATGCTCATGTGGGTTTTTTTGAAGGTTTTGGGAGTTTTTTGGGGTGGGTTTTTTGTGTTCTTTTCTGGTTGTTTTTTTTTTTTTTAAATGATGTGTTCCTTACTCATTCTGCTTTTACTGGTGGCTCTGTGACTTCTCTGAACTTAGAAGCTTCAGTATGCTGTGACTTTTTCTGTGGCCCACATCTATCATTAGCTGTTTTTCTAATACTTAGTAGTTGTGTCATCTTTGATATTAGACTATAACTATTTAGGGAAGAGGTTTATGGTCTTCATTCTACAGATAATTTTGTGGGCACACCTGGGAGTACATGGACGTCTGTGTCAAGGAATTTCTTTTAAGAGCTGCTAGTGGAAATTTTTGGTTTTCTTTGAAGGCTTCAAGATTCTCTGTTCTGTGTGGTGTCTGCTCTGTTATAGTCTGGGTAATACTGGTAGAGATCCCAGAAGCTGTTTATGTGAGAGATTAGAAACTTATTTACATAAGGTGTTACTGTCACAACCAGCTTTATAGTTCTCTCCTACAGCAAATGGGTTTTGGTTTGCTCTCCTTTAGGCCTCATGACATAGGTCCAGATTTTGCATGGACAAATACAGTCAGCACAGGCATCATTTCTTAACTCAAAATGGCTCATAAGTCCACAGCCATTTTCCATTGGAGAGAGATCAAATTGTCCACAGAAGTCTATTTTTATGAAACCCACAGACAAAATGTTCTTGAAACCACCTTCTTTTCTATGCGTGGTAATAGCCATTTTGCCTGACAGTGCATTTGTGATTGTTGGATTTTTGGGTTACAACTGAATAAAAAAGAGTAAATTTTCAGTGAAAATAGAAGAGGGAAGAAAGGAATATATAAATCATTCCTCTGTCCTCGCTAAGTCACCAGTTCTTCTGAAAGACAAAAAAATCTGCATATTGCTAAAATTAAAAATTATACAGCAGCTCTGAGGAAAAAGACCTGGGAGTTCTTGTGGACAACAGGATGAACATGAGCCAGCAATGTACCCTTGTGGCCAAGAAGGCCAATGGCATCCTGGGGTGCATCAAGAAGAGCGTGGCCAGCAGGTCGAGGGAGGTCATC
>JAOQGH010000032.1:50760924-50790820 GCA_025769975.1 Gallinago jamesoni
TTTTCTAAAGTTGGATGAACTTAATCCATTTTGTTTTCCATCATTTTTTCAGAAGTATTGCCTCAGGATATGGATGATTTTAAACACTGATATTCCACCACACCCCATAATATGGAATACAGCAACTGGGCACCATAGTAAAAGTTCAGACATTGGCCAAGATTGCGTGCGTATCTGAGACATTTATACTCAGCTGACTGAACCTGTAGGCCCGGGGAACTCAAGGGTTATAACTTTGATACTATATTCCATGAAATGTAACAATTATCTTTGTTTTCACATATCTTCTACAGTGTCCCAATCCTCCTTCTAGTGTATGAAAAATAGTTTTGTGGTCACTTTAAGAGAAATAAAAATAGGGCTAAAATCTTAACATGAATTGTACATTTGCAACACTACTAACATGAGGAATTTCTGAGCTGGAGTAAAGGAATAAAAGTACCTAAGATCTTGAAATCATTCCAAATCTTGCTTCTGCAATCTTCAATCTTTTTGGTATACGTTTTTGGTATATGTAATTTTTGCTGAGGACATCATATGGGAATGTAGCTAGTGAATGACTGAGTCTTAGTGGAACACAGTTAACATTTTAAGCCTCTTCACCTACACTGTGTTACTGGTACTACAGGAGAGGGTTTAATGGCTTTATTCTTTAGTTGCTATGGCATAACTAATCAATGCCATGAGAAAAAATTGACTACTTTTGAAGATGCAATGAAGATATTAAGGATACATTGTTCTCCTGTGCTTGTCAAGTTCACAAATTTTTATTTTTATTTTCCTGTAGTCTGAAAGGCACTGTTTGCTTAATTTATTCTAGAGACTTATGCTTGGGTTTTTGTGGAGTAAAGTGAACCAGTGTAGTAAAAATGTATTAGATAAAAATGAGAAAAAAATAGAGGACCTTCAAGTGTCATGAGATATTGTTTTTCTTGTGTTTGAATTCTCCAAACTACTTTGCCCACAATGGAAAAACACTGCATGAATATCCCACATGCTTTGTTACTCTAATAAAACCCCAGATGCTTATTCTGTTAGATGCTCACAAGACTATTTTAAACTAGGTGAGTGACATTGAGAATATGCTTGCTTGCTTAATCATAGTCTTTATATTAAGCTGTTTCAGCTTGAAGTTAAAATTTCTGAAATTACAAAAGAATATGTGAAAATATACCTTAAGACCACTTTTGAGAAATAAAAATAATGCGCAATTCCCCTTATATTTCCCCTTAATTCAGGGGAACTGAAGGCTCAATTTTACAATTTCCTGGCTTCCTAATATTCAAAATTAAATGCAGGATAAAATTATCCTTTCATTGATTGTCAGTGTCCAACTGATAGACTTAACTGTGGAAGGTTTCTGCATAAAATGACAAAAGAAGTAAGGAAGAATCCAAGCAGGAATTGTCAAAATCACACTCCAGTAAAATCAGCCAACTATTAGCTTCACAAAAATGTAAACAGAGCAGGCAGTATCTTGGCTTATGAACTGTGGAATGGGAGAGGGCTCTAATTACAGAAATATGCATCAGCCAATGAAGGATTATAGATTTTTTTCAGAACATAAAAAGAAGAAGATCCGTAAGATCTTGAACTGTAAGGAAAGTGAGAGACTGGTTTTAGAGCATGGTCTTGTAACCTTCTTCCAGAATCAGACCTCTCTAATGGGTCTTATAAACCAAATCCTGTAAAATGTGTCCTACTCTGCAGCCCTCTTTCCAGTGAAACCTCTAATAAAGGAGGAGGGAAGGTCACTGGGAGGACAACTGAGAAGGAGAATGTATAGGAATGCGCCAAAACTTCTACGTCCTGTGGAGAAGTGCTCCTCATGGCTTAGTGCAAACACAGTGGTGAGGAAGTCTCTCCGCACAGCCCGCTCCCCCAGACTCACATGGGAAAACACAGCCACCCACCAGGGCTGCTCAGCAGATATCAGATGGGAGGAAGGTTCAGCCTCTCAGCCCACATACACTGTTTCCAGGAGTCCATTCAACTTGGACCTTTATGCAGGACCTCAGCACTTAGCTTAAATCTCTTGTGGCGGAGGAATGTCATGTTAGATATAGACATTTAGCCAAATCTCAAATTCTTAGTTTGACCCAGATCTGGGGCTTTATTTTAATGAAGCTTAGCTGATTTATGTGAACTGAGAATGTGGTGCATTGTCCAAATCAGAATTCCATGTCTCAGCAACTGAGTAAAATAAAACCTTAACTTGTGAACACAGACGTCCAAAGGCAGCAATTGAAGTATTTCTAAGTGCTCCATCTAAGTTTATATTAGATTTAACTTGTTATAGGCCATACCCAGCATATTTAATACAGTCATTTAAAAATAGAAGACAGTTCAGAAAAGATCAACAAATACATTTGGGTAATCCATGTATAGATTTTAAAGTAAAGTTAAGAAGCACTAAACAAGCCGTTTGCAACATTGCAGATATTTGCACATTACAAAGACCGAACCCACAGAGAAATATTCAGTGCACTCCTTAGAGTTTTACTTCTTGCCAATTAAAAAGAATGTGGTTTGGGCTGTTAACAAAAAGTAACAGAGAATTCTGAAGCTTCTGATGTATGATTGCTCTGAGTATGGGAGGCTGGGTGTGATAGAGCAGCATCTTCAAAAGTAGCTCCCTTTTCATTCGTCCTCATTTTGAGCACTGGATAAGCTTTGTTCGTACTTCTCAAAGCAATGTTCTTATTTTCTGTTGGAAGACTCATGGGTTTATTTGCTTCACCCTTGTCACAGCATGAAGCATACGCGTGGCAGGGCCTGCTTATCCCCGTAAGATGCAAGTAGCTCAAGCTTATTGAGTAGGCATACAATTTTGGTAGCACATGTCAAAACACCTTCCATACCAAGTTGCAATTTCTTAAAAGTGTGTGACAGGAATACTTTTGGATAGGAGAAAGTCCATTCCTAAAGCAACCCCACTTTGCTGGTAAATCAGCGCTCCTGGTCACTAAAGCTTTATAGAGAACAGGTAACCAGACTTCATTTGGTTTAAAATAAACATTGACCAATTAGTGCACTTTTCTCTAGACTCAGAAATAGGACTGATTTTTTTCCAACAGTAACTGGTATGTGGCAGACACCCAGGATTCAGCAAGGGTGATGAAAAGCCTGGCAGAGCTAAACCCAAATAAAAATGGTGTCTAAAAAAGGAAAGCAGTAGAGCAAAAGTAATTGGCAAAAGGTGCAATAAGGACAACATTTCTCTGGTTTAATAAAAAAGTGTTGTCATCTGTTCAATGACACAGAAAATCACAGATGCAAATTTATACACATTGGTTAAGTGGTAGGCAGAAAAAGGAAATAGATAATCTATCAAGGTGATTCTACCCAAAAATTCCACTTATCTGTGAAAGACAAAAAAATATGTCAGAAACAAAGACGTTAATTAAAATTTTTTAGTAAAAGACAGAGTTTTAGGGTAAAATACTTACTGACACACATCTTGATTTTCTTGAAACTTCTTGTAGTTACAAGTCTTTCAAGATTTTAAGAAACCTGTATTTATCAATAAGTTAAATAAAATGGTAAACTTGAAGAAGGACTGCTATCTTGGATAATGAAGAAAGAATAATATTATAGTAATATAATTATTATAGTAATATAATTATGGTGAACAACATATTTACGCAGCTGTAGGTTTGCATATAAGACTATTGTTATCGCTGGTATGCAGGAAGAACAGAAAAAAGAACTTTTATGCACTGCATAATTGACAGACCTACAGCAGAGCATAAAAGAAAAACACTTTTCAGATTACTTAGTAAGCAGTTTTCAAGTGTTTTCTCTTGAGTTCAATTCATCAGCACATGATTGCATGAATTTTAACTAAACCTTGTAAGTTTTACCAATATGAAACTTTATCTTCAGAATTTAAAGAAAATTGCACTGCATATCACATTAATCTACCAAAGAAATAAGTACAGATTTATGCCAAGAATTAAAAATTCAAAAAGTAATAGTTTCCAGGGAATAGATGTATTTATTTTACTATCCCGTTTCTTTATAATTTGGATGCCTCTGCATAGTTAGTACTAACATAAACTTTGAAAACATCAGACAAAACATCCTGGCCTCATTTTACAATGATGCTCAGTAATTCAATTCTGAACTGTGAATTAAGTTGCCTCAATAAACAATAGGTTGTTCAAAGCTGAAGATACTCTTTAAAAGGGCAGTAAACTAAAAGTAATTAATTTACATTTGAATTTCAAGAAAATACAGATGCTTTGCTGCATTACCACTGAACAGCAACAGTGTAGCTTTATTTGGATTTTTTGTATGTCATTAAATTAAATTAAATGTTGCTTTCTGATACTACAAAAATGTGCCCAGTTACACTGGTACTGTGTTATCTCCTTGTCAAGAGAGACAAAGAAACAGGTGTGTTGCATCTCAAATGTAACTATGGTATATATATCAGAAAAGGCAGGCACGGAGAAATGTATCTGCACTTTAAGCAAAATATGATCAAGTGGATAGTGGTCTGTAATTCCTGATAAAGTCTTTCCCCAATTTGGGAACGTACTGGCTCCTGAGAAGTTTCTCTCTCCCCCAGTTTATAACCTGAGTGATAGAACAGAAGTGTCTAACGGCAGCCAGTGGTGTTAGATATACTTCAGGAAACATTTGGAAAGAATACATATTATTTTTAGAAAAGCAGAAATGCTCAATTTATCATACCCATTCCAACTTCCAAAAAATTTAAATATTTTCCATGCAGTGGTGAAATTCCCTTCTGTTGACTTGGCAAAGAAAGGGTACTTTGAGCAGATTTTGTACATCTGCTACATCAGGAAAGACACCTGCCGAAAATTTTCAAGAGTTTCCCACCACATAACTCTCTAAAGTAATTCAGCATCTAAATGGCAAATAAGTTTTATATTGTAAGTCAGAGTAATCTTGAGTTTACCTTTTCATGCAAAAATACAATCCTTTTAGTATGTCAGTGCATTGCATGGGCAACTCAACCTGCCACTCTATGATTAAAATGTCAGACAGATAAATATTCAGGGAAATTAAACATTATTTTTCTTCCCTTTGTTATCTGAAATGAAAAAATGAAGGCAGAAAAGCATTAGAAGCAGAATATGTAGGTGAACATCTTAGCACATCAGCAGACCCTGGCACACCAAGCAGGCAATTTATATTAAGTGGGAAAAGGGCTACCAAGTCTGCTAATATCTTTGGTACATTCTCAGAAAAAGTGGTTTGCTCTATAGGTCAAATATTTTGAATGTCACTGCGTAGGATACTGCAGCACCAAGCTCATACAAGGTAGTTCACACAGCATTTCTCTTGACGAAAAAGTAGCTGCGGAAAGTTGGCCATTTTAAACTAACACCACAGGTTTTCAGCACTCATTGCTTCTAATTTCACTTACCAGGTTTCTCCTCTACCGTGGTATTCTGTATTTGCCCTCCAGTTTTCCTGTTACCAAATAAAGCTGTGTTCTACCTCAGAGCAGCCAACTTTTCCTAGGATGGTTGTAGACAAGTCAGTTATTAGAACTTTAAGCTTTTTGAAGTTAAAGCTTAGAATCTTATCTTCAAATCTTTTTGCTCCCTGCAAGCGTTCTGTTGTATTCTGTGAGCATATTTCCTTTGCAACAGAGCAGAGAGATGCTTGTCTCGGCAAGATCTGCATTTCTCCTGTCCTGGTAAATGGGCTTGAAGCCTTAGCTATGAGCTATATCATCAGTTTTGAATGCATCACGTTTGAAGGGTTTTATTTTGGGTTTTTTTGTTGTTGTTTGTTGGCTTTTGGGGTGTTTTTTTATTTTTTTAAAGGTATTAGATTTAAGCTGGAAAGGAAGGGTAATGAAGGAACAGTGTGCTACTTTTTCAGGTTTCTGAATTCCTTTCTTAACCTTCTGGGCTGGAGGCTACTGATGCACAGCTAGAGAGTGCCACCACGTGGCTAGAGGCCCTCTTGGCTGGCAAACTCTATGGCTTGGTTCTGCAAAAAATGAAGCGTTAAGATTGAATGGATTAGGTCCTGAAAAAAACCCAAACACACAACATAAAACAGGCTTCACTTTTCCAAGGAGGCCAAAGTTGCAAAAATGCAGGCATGAGAAAGCAGTGGAGAGTAATGGATACCCAAAGACCAGGAAGCCTGTGTGCCCAATTCCACTCCAGAGACTATACTGGATGCAGAGGTACTTAATGCAAGCCTTTCAGAACATGGGTGATGAACCCCAGCCTTCCTTTACTCCTAAGTGAGTTCCTTAGCCGTGAGACAACAAGGCTGCGCTCCGTTGTACAAGCACCCAGAGAGCAAGCAGATTTGCCATATGTTTTTATCTAACCAGGAGAGATGGAGATATGTCCAGGCTCCCAATTAGGGCAGCCTACTGATTAGGGTACTCTGTATTTTCCTCTTCAGAAATGTGAGCTTCTACAGGCTGAGGAAAGCACAGGGACTGAGCTCCCCCCTTTCCAGTAATTAAGTATTCCGTACCCTGATAGCACCACTACCATTCCCTTGTCTGTAAACCCAACATACGTCATTTCTGGGTGAGAACCCACCACAAGCATCTGATTCTGTATCTGACAGGGTTCAAGCTACGTGGCTGCTCACAGGCACCAGTTCACGCCTTCCTGTAAGCAGAACCTTGTTAGTTCTAATCAAGCAGAAATACCTACAGTGTTAGTGCCTGCAGAGCTTTTTTCAGCTTGGCAGGGATTTTTTTGCTCATTAAGATCATTAAACTTTTGCTGACTCACTATATAACTAGTTCTGGTATAGAAGCCCTCTGAATCTACATCTGCTTTCTATGTCTTTTCTTCTTTTTTTTTTTTTTCCATTTATCTTTCAAGCATCCCACCCCTCCCTGTCTTTTCTACCAAACAGACTCTGCAGAACTACGCCCTTTATGCCTTATTTAGGAGGCATCTAGACTCCATACTGTTCTGCCTTTTTGCTTCATTAACTGGCAGAACATTCTGCTAGTTTATCTAACCAAAATCAACCATTTACATAACAACTATGGGTAAACAGAGCTTTATAATCTCAAATAATCAGACTTCCATTTATAAAGATTTACACCAGGAGGCACATAGGTAAGATTCATCTCACCCATCTACAGAATTCTGTTTTGCAGACAATTGATGATTCTGATGCTAAAAAGGGTAAGGCTCTGACAGGTTTCTCCTGAAGGGAAAATGAATCCTACCCCTCCTGATCAAAGGGAATAGAACTTAACAGTAAAATCCTTTAGCCCAGATTCAGTTCCTCCCAGAATTTGTTAATTCCAACTTTGCTGTCCAAGTGCAGTTGGTTATCGCAGAATAATAAAATGATATTATGCTACCTGGAAAAAAAAAGATATATATAAGGGTGATCTAACAGGTTTGGAAGCAATTTTAAAAATTTAGAATACCATGTATATATCTAAGAAGAATGCAGTTATTTGAAATTCTATGCTTATAACTCATTTTAACCACACTGAGTAGGAAAACACAGAATTCCTGTGTCATCAGAGCAAGGAAAGAATTCGGGCATATTGCCTTTTCAAAAGCCAGGTAAATTTTTGTATGCTATTCAACTGGCTTGAAATTCAGTGTGCTGTACACTGCCCAAGCACAATTTAACATTAAAGAGTGAATTAATAATAGAGAACTGGATTGCTATAAATGCAAAAATTCAATGGAATCAGGACAACAAGGTGAAGTAGCAATGCAAGAAAGATAAGGTCTTAGCAGAATTTAATTCTAGATTGGGAAGTGCAGTTTCCCTTCCCAGAACTAAAAGAGGCTGCCTGTGATTACAGCAGTCAGAACCAGAGAGAGGGGTTATAAATTTATCTAGTCTGAAAGCCAAATGAAATGGAAAATAGACTGTCAAGCACTGAAAAGCAAGTTAATGAAGAGAGCAACATCCACAGTTTTCTCAGCCCTGCAGAAATCATACAGGACTTTTGTTGAGTTTTCAGGTCAAGACAAGGAAGAGAATATGAGATAATTAATTTCCCATGCTTCGTGGGACAATATGACACCAGTTTGAATCTGAGTCTTCAAAATAAGTTTGTAAGACACCCAAACAGCAAAACTGTCAACTTTGATGTTTAGTTCAAGTTTGATTGTGAGTGTCCAAAAAAATTGTGTGCAGAATTGCTTTGAGCAGTACACACATTTATACAATCAAGACAAAGGTCTGATTCACTATTTTTTAGAAACAAACTGCTAAGATATATTTAATGCAAGGCATTATCATGTTAATTATTTTTAGCTATTTAATCCTCATCATGAAACTGAAAACACAGGAGCATTTAAGTTCTCTTTGCAGTGTCAGAAGTCACCTTCTAGAAATAGCAAATATAAAGAGTTTAGGCTCGAAGGTACTGAGCTAAAGCTCCACTTCATTTTGTGGACCTTTGAGCCAAGTGCAGGGCTGCAGAGAGTTACCATGTCTACCTAAGCAGTCAAATAGTCTCTTCAAGGTAATTCACAGGTCACAATTATCATGACAGTAGCAACTACGTGTTACATAGACTAGTGCTTACAGCCCTTGCCAAGGAAGAACATGCACTTCCCATCTCCCTGGAGCATCAGTCTGTCTAGATTATATACTTATTATATATAAGTATCCTCTCTCCCTCTAGGGAAGATGTCAAAAAACTAATTAATTCACAAGGTCAAAAAGACAAGCAGAAGTCAGATACCTGAATGTATATATGGCAAGTGTTCAGAGAGCACTATGAATGACAGATTTTAGGAAAAGAAAGATTCTTGGGCACAGAACCAAAGCAATGACAGTACATAGCTACACAGACCAGGAAAAAAAAAGGGCAAATAAAACATAATATGGAGCCAACAACCCCAAGCTGTGTGTGCATCTTCGAAAGACACTTCCATAATTCTATTCTTTGTAATGTCTCAAAAATAAACTAGTGGTTTCTGCACAAAGTTATTAGAGAATGAAAAGACATCATTTCAAAATGTAGCTGAATATTTAATTGCAAAATTATCAGACTTTAAGACACTGACATTCCTTCTCAAAATATTCAGCATGATCTGTCAGTTCTACCACAGCTTTGGTATGAAAATGTTTTAAGGCACAAAGATTTAGAACAATCAAAGTTAACAAACTAGAATTTTTGCGATTACAGCAGTACATTTTTCTGAACATAATGTAGTTATATGTAAGACAGTAGGAAATGCTATAGTAAGTCATTGCAGACAATACTGACATCTCACAAAAGGGTCAGTTAAAAAAACTACCCAGATAATTTGCCTTTGAAAAGAATGAAGAGTGCTTTTACATGACCACTGAAGTCCATAAAGCTACAATTTACATATTACTAGAGACTTCAGTTCTGGAAACCAGTTATTGCAACATGTACATAAGTATTTTCAGGCACTCGTTAAGATTTATTTTCTAATTCCTGTAAGTACTGCAGTAGATTCATTTGATAGGAAATGAGGGGTGATGTCTGGGCAACTGAATCAAGCCAATTCTCAAACACCCGACTTAACATTCTTGTGCATATATTTTTATGACATCAAGTACATACAATAGAGCTAAGTCATACAAGAACTAGGTAATGCAAAGAAAACCACAATTTTTTATGGAGTGTTTTATTTCTGGAACACTTTATTAGATATTTTTATTGCATTTATTCTTGATCATTTTCCAAAAGCCATTTTCTGCCAGCTAGGCAGAAATAGATAGCAAAGAAAAATATAGTTAAAAAAACTGTTGGTCACAGGCTGATCCTTAAACAACAAGTACAAAACTGTATCTTGGAGACAATGAAATGTAGTTCACTGTCATATAAACTGGTAATTTAGTCTGGGGTGCTGAGCACCATCTTATAGCACATCATGCATAATGAGACACTGAATGCATTTTGCATCTTCCTACAAAGCCAGTACAATATTTCTTTTGGTACTTCTCTAGTTGTACGGGTATTTTCCAAAGATGCTTATGAACCTTTATAGCACTGATCAGGAGCTAGATTTATTCTCCTAACGTTCAACTCTGTCGCAAAGGTTCTTGCCTTTTGATAGAAGAAGAGAGACATTTCCCGATCCACAAGGAAGTTATGGTAGATAATTGCAAGTCTTGTGTAAATCTTCAGTTGAGCTTTTTTATTGCCCAGGTCCATGGCAGCAGCAAGTGCCAAATGATAATAGCCTGCTGCATCAAAGGGATCCTGAAATAAGAGACACAAAGATAGAACTGTCTATGGTATAACCAGTGTAAGAGGGCATAAAAGCTCCATTTATTAGGTATCAAATGAGAATAATGTAGGTCCTGAACTTGAGTAGATTTTCCCACTTTATTATTTACATACTAAATGCATAAAACCAGAATGCAGTAAACCCTGACGTTATGAAACATTACTCAGTGTAATGATTTTCTGCAGTTTTTGATATTTCTTACCTTAAGGTCATAAAATATAATGTCTCCTAAGATCAAGTACACCTTGACATAATACAGCGTTTCCTCCTCAAACTCCAGAGGAGAGGAACAGAGGGACAAGGCCTTCAAATAAAAGTGTTCAGCTAGTTCACAGTGACCCAAATGATGATGGATGGCAGCCAGCCGATGGTAAGCTATTCGTTCATTTAGCTGATTTCCTAATGAGATAACGTATGAGTCAGGATAAAACCAAAGAGACAAAGGAGTCAAATTGCCTCATACCAGAATACATGTATGCTATTTTTTTTATTTCTATATGGTATTTGCTGATATGTTGTTGAACAAAATTAATTTTGCTCAAGAGATTCATGGCCAAAACCTGCCCCTTAAGAAAAATCCCACAGAATTCATGAATTTCCCAGTGTAGGATTTGACAGTGTCTGGGATGTTCTTAATAACTACATTCATATCACATGTCTATATTTACACACCCTGCACATACTTACAAAGAATACAAATAGATTTTGAAATATAGTAGCTAATGGGGTTAAAGACTCCCTTGCCCCTCCCAGTACACGCTTTACATCAAAGTTATGACAAAAAGATGATTTTCAGACTTAGAAAAGTGACCTATTTGTGTGTACATGGAGGGGTGAGAGAGTTATTAAGCAGTCGAATGGTGCTCATGTTTGAAGAAAAGTCGTGATGGAAACTACCCTATCAGTTTTTGACTACTTTTTCCAAGGTCAGTTCACCAGCAAGGCTGTGAGCAAATCTGAAAGAAATGTATGACCCTCAAAAGCTTCTCAGGACAATATTATTAATATTACAGCTTAGCTGAAAGAAGAACACTCCGTTTGAATTTGGTAATTTAAGGTTTAATTCTGTGCTCTACCAAAGGTTTCCCATCTGAGTTTGAAGTTCAGAGAGACTAGTTAGTGGTCCACATTCTTGAATGAAAGCAAAAATAGGAATGATAGATTTCTTGCCAGGATTTCATAATGATACTAATTGAATTCAAAGGAAGAAAGATTTTTAGAATTGTCATATTTTGGAGATATCAGTAATATTCATCTATAATTGAAATTGTTCTTACCTAAACTTACACTGAGCATAAGAGACGCTTTTGCATATTCCAGGCTTTCCTCATAAACCTTCAGATTCACCAGCAACTCCACCAGTTTATTGCATAATCTGAGTTCGGTGTTTTTGTTGCCAGTCTTAACAGCAAGTGGAAGAGCCCTGTCCTGAAATACATAAAACCAGCTTAGGCACTGCTGAACCCCAGGATGTGCACTAACAGGCTTCCACTTATGTGATATCAAGAAATTTCTGGGTTTATTTTGCTCTTTGCATAAGGCATATCTAACACCCAGGAGTTGCAACAGGTGAAATCTATTAACACCATGACTAAGTACTCAGCTGCAAGAGGTTATAAGGTTATAAATTGCTGAGAGGATCAGCTTTTGGTTCAGCACTTGTAGAACACCTGCTGTGCTGGGAGAGTACATAACTACCGATGCAGTAGAAAAAACACACAAACCCTGTAGAAAGTCACTGCTTTCTCCTTTTCCCGAGTACCATTGAAAAATATGTCTCCAGCAGCTTCAAACAATTCCATTCCTAAATTTGGATCTCCTGTGTAAAGAGCAGCATCCTGAGCAACCTATGAAAAACAAAGCAAACAAGGAATGGATAGAGAAAGAAAATCTTGGTTACTAATTGGTTAAAAAAAAAAAGTCATAAATACTAGCAACCAAAATCTTGTTAAGGCCTCTCATGGTAAGATTGGAAAGGCTATACTTTATGACACCATGATCTGTCTTTTGGGTACTCTGGTTTTGAGTAGGCCAGTGGTAGATGCTGAAGAAGGAACATAAATACTTGGGTTTGTAGTTTTATAGTCTCCCTTTCACTGGCAATAGTACCCAGCTACCTTTGTCAGCACACCTCTCTGAAAAACCAGCACTGCATTTGATAGCTGCAATATATTAAATTTTAATTAAATTGCACTTATCATGGAAATAAATTCTAATTGCAAGTTAGATATTGCTAACAGTGCAGATTTAAAAGCATCTAAAGTGAATTCTGTAAATAAATGAGGCTCCACAGTCTTGTTATTCTGAGATAAATAAATGCAGTGTTTCCCAGAAGGACTTCATGAAAGGCAGCATGCATCTTCCTCAAAGCAAGGATACCAGGATACTAAGTTTCTCATTACTGCTTCTCTGATCAGTAAGGGGGCTTGCAAGTGAAGGAAGTAGAAAAATCTTGCTTTGGTTTTAGAATCTTTAGTTTTCAAGTGACATCCAATTAACACAAGTTCAGCTTTCTACTTCAGCACAAAGGCAGCAATCCTTCCAGCCTGTTTTGGCTTCAGGCTCCTAAAGGCTCTACTGCATCATGTTTTTGGAAGCTGTTTTACATGCAAGTTAAAACATGATGGCTTGTACGAGTTACTGGCACAGTGGTCAACCTTTCAGTGGACAGATTCCTGCTTTGAGGCTTTCCTTATGGAGAGGCACTGACTCTGCTCTAAATACCGGGTTCCATACATGCACAGTATGGAATACACATGCCTGTCCCTGGCCCAGTCCTCCTCTTAGAGGAAATAAAGCAGATTGAGAAAGCCATCCCACATGCTGATTTGGCTTTGTACTGACCGGCTATCAGCTAAAATCATTTAGTAAAAGAAAAAGAAATAACAGGTCTATAACATAGTCCCTTCCTGTAAGCACATTTATTCAGTTTTCCTGGTAAGTATTCAAAAATCTAATTTAATTGAGAGAAAATTGTGTCTGAATACATGTTTTTTGGCTGCTTTGTAGGTTTTTACAAGACAACAACAAACATGGGTTTATTTTATTTAGAGATCATGTTTTGGTACCACTCACACACCAGCCAAGACCTAGATCAGGTACTTTATACATCCTGCACTACAAGATAGCACTGTCCCTTGCAACAGGAGAAAAGTATTTTTAACCCCTTCACAAAAGAAACTAATTCCCAAAATGCTTCAGTGAATGACTAGAAGCCATTTAGATGACAGAGTCAGATCTGGGCTGCAGTGCAGCTCTGAGTAGGACTCCAGATCATCCAGTTTCAGCAGCCACAAGGGCTAGATCCCTGTTTCAGGTCATCTTTCAGCCCATGTTAGCACAGCAGGAGAGGCAGCAGGTCCCAGCTGGTCCAAGGGGTTGCCAGCCACATGCCCCCTCTCTCACTGTTGCAAAGGCAGCAGTCACAGCTCCAGCTGGCTCTGTGCTGTTCTGTGCACAGCCACAGAAGGAAAGCTTTAGATGCTTTGGAAACACTTCCTGAAAAAGCTACTCTCTTTTTCTGGGGATCTGGCCCCCAAGTCAGCATGCTAGGATGATGTCCTAAACGTCTCAATCTCCTTATCTCTTCCTCTCCGTTTTTATTTTTTTGGGGGAGGGATGGGGGGCATCTGTCAGTCTGATTTTGGTAAATTTGGCTGAAACCATGACAGATGATTATTATCTCTTATGCACCAGCATGTAGCATGCATACATGGTTCGATTGCTGTGGTACAGTAGAGCTGGTAGATAAAGAAATGAACAGAATTTACAACAAATCAGACACTAAGAAAGGTCACTGTCCAAGATTTTTCCAGAGTCAAGCAACAGATTAACATGGAGCACCACAAGAAAATGCTGATACTTTCAGCTGTCAAGCATTAAGCACAGAACATCAGTTAGCAAAACCTCTGGGATCATTATATTGAATTACTTTTACCATGCCACCTGCACCATGTTGACAACATGTGCATGCCTGTAGTGTTGACAACATACCTGAATATAAAGATCCACAAGCTCATTCTGCCTCAGAACATAATATATCTTTCCTGCCCGTAGCCAGGCATATGCCTCTTTCTCTTTTTTCTGGAGATCTATAAATATTCCAAGGCTTCTTTTGGTATATTCCAGAGCTGACCTGTAAGCCCTGAGACAGGGAAAGACAGCTAATCACTGAGGGGTTCTTCAGAATTGGGAATGTTTTTCTTCATAATGAAAAAAGCTTTATGTTAATATAAAAATGTTATGTTTCCTCTAGTCAACACACAACTACAATTTCTCAGTTATATTGCATTAGTAACTTAGTATTCCTTTTTTGTTCAATCTATGTTTTCTGTTCAATTGTTATCACATTATATTCTTTCAGGATAGTTTATTTTAGATGCGTCCTTCTCCTACACCTCAGGCTACTGACAGGTGGAAAAATCTTTCCTCATCTTCAACTCTTTATTATTTATCATTATCTTTAATGATTATCATTTATGGCTTTTTCCCCACAAACCTCAAACAAGTTGTATCTGTAAATATTTTTTTTCTAAATATCACCTAGGCCTCAGACTTAAGTACAACTCAAACTAATCAGCATTTGTACAAAAATCTTGGAGGGGGATGGACAGATGTGATCAGTTCCACAAGCACTGAAGTTATCAGGTGACTGGGCAGTGCAGTTTTAAGTGTAAGGGCACTGTGCTCTCAGAAGAGTGGCCATACTTATCATTACAAAGACCTGTAAGATTGATTGAACTTAGGGTGCTTTACACCAGACACCGAAGCCCTACACTTCCTTATTAAATCCTTCTGTCCTGTGATAGACTCCCATTGCCTTGTCCTGGTGCATTTTCCTCCAAGCACAAGACACAAATATATTGAACTACAACATGAACTGCACAGTTACAGTGAATTTTTACACAGTGAATCATTAGAACAGCCTGCTTAGACCTCCAAAAAAATCGAAAACGAACCTACAAGTGCTACGCTCACCAGCATTTCACTTTATCAAGACTTTAGTTCTGTCTCAATAAGGTATCTATCTCAACTGAAGGGGGGAAAAAAGATGTTTTTACCACATCCTGATTCTTGAAGAGACCTGTCACTCCTTTTATACTCATGAGAGGAAGTAGAGATCTGCTGAACAAGCCTGACATTTCAGTCTTTTTTTTTTTGCTAACAAGCTGCTAACTTGAGGAAAGGCAATGTAGTTGAAGTAGTCCATCTCAGCCTAATTACTGAATGCTAATTTCATCCCTCCTTTGGATTTTTTGCTTTTACAGCAGACATACCAATCCATAAGCAGCACAGCAACTGGAATGGGTCAGACTGTGTCCCCTGGTGTGGCCACAGTAATTTACAATGGAGGTGGTGATACCAAGGACGTCATTGTTCTCATTACTTCATCATAGACATATATCCTTGTTACTTGGGACTGTTAACTTAAAGAATACTACAATATTATGGTCTAATATCTTATTGAGTACATGCCATTATCCAGTAGTTTGCAAGGGTTACCCAGCCAACATTTGGGACCTAGGCTTCTAGATGAGAAGCAGGGAGTTGGATGTGATGATCCTCAGGGGTCCCTTCTGACTTGATGAGATATTCTATGATAAATTCCATGCTCTAAATGCAAAAATAGCAGCATCACCCTAACTAGTGAAAACCCTGGAATTCCAGGTAGTTCAAATTCTTAACCAGCTTCTTTGTTTTCAGCCTCTCCAAAGGCTTTTCACCAACTATTTCATTAAACAGCAGTGAACAAAGCAAAATAAATTAGGTGACATATTAGGAAAGTTAGAGGCTTGGACTGCAGCCACTTAGACCTTAAGTATCTACTCTTTTCAAAACTGAGGATATTTTTTCCATCCTTACTGAGGTATGCATGAAAATACCTGAATCTGAAGTAACTCCCTGAAGTAATATACAGTAAGAAAAATAATCAGAAAAAGCTGCCTTAAAAACCACTTTTAAAATTGTCTAGAGAAACCTGTACAATCACCCAGCACCTGTTAGTTACTATAAATTGACTTGTGCAGTCTGTTTTTTTCAATAAAGCAAAGGAAAAAATTGGTGTTCTGAAAATAAGAGCAGTATAGGAAATGCTGGAGACTGACACTATGCAGTTTTGCTCATAGGCTTTGTGCTTTTGTAACTTTTGAAAAAAAAAAAACAAAAACAAAAACAAACAAACCCCACAACATTTCCTCAAAGGAAAACAGAGACAATTTGATGTCTGACATGCTTGGAATATGTAATTTGATCTCTAATGGAAAAATTGTCTTGTAAAACTGTCATTGCAAACAAGTCACATGCCAGCAATAATCCTAGAGCTATAGCAGTCATCAAGAGTTGCATAACATGTAATAGTTTTAAAACACATTTAAACAGATTTAAAAATTAATTTGGCTCTTGAACTGCTGCTAATCCCTGATGAACATCTTGTCCTTCCTTGGGAGATGATAGTTAAAAAAACCCCACCAAAACAAAACAAGAGAAGTCTCCACTAGCACTGAACCCTTCAATTCTAGTAAAGTGTGTTGGCCAGGCAGAATTTAAAATAGTCATAATTAGCTGTTGCAAAAATTGAGATCCTTTAGCATGACAGAAAAGTTACAATCAGAATATAAGCAGTCATTCAGCATGTCTTACCTTTCTGTTCCTAAAGACAAATAGAGCTGACTAATGGTTTCCAAAATTTGTCCCTCCAGAACTTTGTTGGACATCTTTCTAGCTAAAGATAGCTGATATTCATTGTAGATGACACACTGAGCCTCATTGGGAACAACTGTACTGTAGAACTGACACAGCAGTTTAATGGCTTGTAGTTGACCTAGGAGAATAGATTTGAAATACTAACATGAATCTTCATTTTAAAATGAAAAATGAAAGTTATTTAAAATAATTAATTCTTAGTGTTTCACAAATTCAGCATAGTCAATGAATAACAATGTAAAATTAATAATAAAAAGATTCCACTGCCAGGTTCTTAATCCCCAAAGTTAAAGAGGTTACTTCAAAGTTGATCTCAAAATAAAATAATAAAACAGTTACATTACCTGTATAAGCTGCCTTAATAATGGTAGCAAGAATAAATAAAGCATGGGTCTTCAAATACAACTACATTATGCAAAAGTAGTTCAGATTATCGATTGTTTTTGTACCTTTAAATATGAGTCTAGTGATATCATAACTATTGCAAGTATTATTGAACATAGAAATCTCTCAACTTTTTACAAATTTATTTTTTCTTAACACTTCATTATCTCTATTGTTTCTGAAAAACTTAGCTGCCCCTAAGAGAACAAGCCAACGTGTTTATTTCTCTACCATTATGGAACAGAGCAAAGATTTCAATCACTTCGGTAGCTATCACATAACATATTGCTTAAGGAACAATCATAACATACCTAGGAACAACTATAACATGCTTGTATAACACACATTCCCAAATGGGATACATGTTATAAGTTTAAGAGAAAATGTACTTACTTTCCAGATGACTTGTCTCCATTGCAACTAAAAAAGCCCATTCATAATAAAACCTTCCCTTTTCTCTTTGAGTTCCACCAACATAGTAACATCCCAACTGAAGGAGGACTTGGATAAAGTCTTGGCCACAGTCCATACTTGGAAGTTTGGAGAACAGCTTCACTGCCCTGATATAATAATGTTCTGCCAGCTTGCTGGCTGCTGCATGCAGGCAGAGTGCCCCAAAATTAGCCAGGGCTACAGCTTGGTTATGGGTCATCTCTGTCTCCTCTGAAAGACGCAGTGCTTTGTAGTAGCTCTCAGCAGCTTCTCTTGTATTATTTGTCCTTTTCAAAGCTATAGCAAGCATATTATAGGCAATGCCTAGTTGCTGAGCATTGCTCCATGAAGAGTCTACAACAGCATTTAAAATGGTTAAAGCCACATCATATTGCTTGTAAAGAATGTATAACCAAGCGAGTGAGACCAAGGAGTTAATAGTTTCCTCTGGCCTAGCAGAAACATCAGCATCCAGTGCTTTCAACATGTAAACAATGGCTTTTCCATACCGTTTGTGGTGACTGTACAGTTTTGCTAAGCTAAGGTAGATAGTGCTGCATAGTCCTTGCTGTTCATTAGTGAGCACGGAGGAAAGTGCTTGTATGAGGTAAGGTGCCGTTTGGGATGGGAGTATTTGTCTGAATTTGCTCAGGCCGTAGAGCTTGGGAGCATTTTTGATGACTAAATCAATCCTTTTCAAGGAATCTGCTAAAGTATTTGAGCTCTGGGAAGAGGCAACCTTTATGCAACTTAACACAATGTGCGGCAAGCACTTTTCATTGTAGGACTCTGCTAGTTTGAAATAACAGTTGTTTGATAAGTTGTTTTGTAAACCCAAGTCATTAAGCAACAGTTGAAACCTTTCCAGGAACGGCAGCGCCTCTTCATGCTGTTTGTGTGCACTGTAATGTTTTGCCAGCAGAAAGCATGCCCTTGCCTCTGCATGTTTGTTCTGGCTCAAAATTGTCCTCTTCAGAGCATACTTTAGAATATCTGACTCCATGTCAGTACTGCAAATGTAGTTGGGAATTCCCATGAGAAGAGACGTAGCCTTGTCAAAAACATGAGCACATTTTTCTTTGTTCTTCTGTGTCAAGTAGATGACCGTTAGATTTGTATAAAGAGCAATTACAAAGTACAAATCACTAAACCCTCCAGCGACTGCTCCCAACGCTTCCTCAAAATACACCCGAGCTTGGGAAAACTTCAGCTTTTTAACACTGAGCCTGCCTAAGAGAAAGCACAGCCTTGCTAATGCCCAGGACGTACCTGCTTTCTTTGCTGCTTCCCTTGCTAATCTAAAAAAGCCAACCAGTTCTTCTTCATCTGAAAACCCATAAAACATACTATTGATAAATGGATAAGAGAAATCATACAGGTTTTTGAAGTTTCTGTCATACTCTTTCCTATTTAAGAATAGTATCAATGACTCAAAAATGTCAGATGCTTGAACATCATCTTGACATACGCGGAAGCAAGGTGGAAGAAAGGTTTCTGTATTTGGAGAGCTAGCAGAGTCCTTTCCTTCAGTAGTTGGCTCTTCTGCCTCGGTGGCCTCCAGATTCTTGAAGTTCCTCAAGAATTCTTCTATCTTGCCATTCTTGCTAGCGGTTCCTGTGCTAGAATATGAGCATGGAATTTCTGAAATTCAAAAGTAAATTACAGATCACAGCCTCATGTGTGCATGCACACAAAGAACTTTGATAGACCAACAAAAAACATCAGTAGAAGATGCTATGAGGAAAACACTATGTAAATATATTTCACTTTCTTAACATTATGTCTAGGAGACAAGCCAGAGGTGGGGAAAGAGAGAGATCAAGAAGGATCAGGGAGGAACAAGTGTGGGAGAGTGGAGGAGTGGGGATAAACGGGACTTGCCACATCAGCAGGTTGCTGATGGGTACGCTTGCCCAGCCAGGCCCTGTGCCTGATCCAGCACTAATCCAACTGAAGACCAACACTAATTCAAATTGGTTTGTGCCTGTTTACTCAAATAATATGCACTGAGGGCGTATTTTCTGTTCTGTGTGTATGAGAGAGAGATCTGCCAATGAATTACAGCTCAGACTAGCTGCTAAGGCAGCTTAGCCAGGGAGCCAGAATGAGCTGAGTTGTTGAAGTCTGACATGGGTGCTGTGAGGGCACCTGCAAAGGTCCTCTTCTCCTGTCCACATCATCTCTGTATGGCCAGGCATATCTGTGTAATAAGATTTCTTCTTTCAGATACCAACCCTGATTCTCTGCTGGCACAGATTAACTTTCTCAAAATTACCAAGTTGGGGGTCGTTGATTTAAATTCTCCTAGTACTGACATTGTTGAATATCTTAAATATAAAAAAGAGATATGCCATCATTTCTTTAGTCCTGCTACTGTTATCAAGCCAAGGTAATGGGGCAGGGACTGGAGACATAGGTTGCAGTTATAGTCTTACAGCTGCATATCAACAGGAGCTTTTTGAAGTTGCAGATTTAGAGCTCATTTTCTCTAGAATCTCATTTCTGAAACTGTTCACCAGAATCATAAATATAAAGATTGGTATTTAGAAAAATGTAGTACAATATAAGTAATGATAGTTACAGCTTAGCAACTAAATGCCAAAGGGAAATAATTCTGCATCCTCATCAAAATATCTCCTTTGAGAAATATATTTATGGGATGAAGTTTCCTAGCAGATGGAAAATCTGCTGGAATTCAAAGTCAGCACTTGTCAGGTGCCCCATAAACAGTATTTTGCCCTGTTGAACAATGTGGGGGAGTCAGGGGGGTTGGGATGTGTGTCTGTCACAGCAGTAAAAATTAGTCAGTTTGCAATTGCATAGCAAGTTCCAAGAAAGACTTCTGATACCACTGAAAACCCACAGTGTCTTACAGCAAAACCTAGGAAAATAAATAGTGACAGAAGAAAGTTAAAATGTAAAGAGACATTAGAAAGAAAAAAGCTGGCAAAGGTACAAAAAAAATATTGGAAGTTGCTTTAATTTTACATAAAAAATTGAAGTATTACCATATTCATGAGCTTTCTGAAATTCTTGTTCTTCTAATCGGTCTGTAAGAAAGAAAAAGAACATGTTATTTATGGTATTATGGTTCTTTTTCAGTTTTAAATATTGTAAAATAAGGCTATTTTTTTAGTTTGGAATTCTTTTTGTCAAAAGAATTGGATACGTCTGGGAAGTTTAAAAGATAAGAGATTTCTTTGTCTGACCCAAAGGTGACATACCAGGGACTTACCCTCCTGCTGATACAAGTTCACCACTTCCTACATGGTTGGAAAGCATCACTGCTGCATTAAAATATAAGTGGGCAGCACAGATACAGTCATTCCCCACAACCCACCCCCTAAGATGAGGTAAAAAAAGCCCCTTAATACTATTGAATTAAGTTTTAGCCTCACTCCCAGGGTGGGGAGTCAGTTTGTGTAGATCAGAGTGTCACTTTTGTGGCCATTCCAATATTATGCAGATGAAAAATCTGCATCTGAATCTATCTTTTCTTTTAATACTGTAGACATTACTACTGAATATCTACTTTTAGGTGTTTAACATAGAACATCTGTAGAACATTCAAGAATTACTATTGTTTAGAAGATTTCTCAAGGTATTTCAGTTGTCATGCTGCATTTTAAGATTATATTCTCTGCCTTTCATACACTAGATGCAATGCTGAGTGTACAAACATGTAAAAGCTGACACTCACAGAACTAGGTCTATTTCAGCTCATGAAAAGCTATTTTGCTTGCCTTCAAGAGTGACCTCTCACTATTTACTTCTGGATCTCCTTTCTTTAAACACTTTCCTGTGGACAAATGCCACAGATGTTTACATCTAAGTCATAGCTCAATGCTCTGAATATCTAATAGGGGAAGTGCTCACAAGTAAATACTTCCCATTAGGTTGATATAGATGGAAGGAATCAAAAACCCATTTACTCAGATCACACAAAACACCAAGTGAATATTGAAATGCTTGCTTTAGGCAAGTCTTCTTGATTGATTGTGCATTTTAACAGAAAAAAAAGTGATAAAGATGGTACTATTAGCTGGGGAAGATGTGAAAAAATGTTGGCACTTGTAAAAATTAGAGAGAAGACAAGACGTGGTGAAAAAAGTGCAACAGGCCAAAATAGCAGTATGTCCATTAGGCCCTTGAGATTGTTTTAGTAAAACTAATAGAGGTCTGAGCTCTTGATCTTAGGCTTTTCATCTGAGCAAGAAAGGTGAGATGTGAAGTCATTTTGTACATTGAAAAGAGTTGCATTTTGCAACTCAGGCCTGACGTGCTTTAGTGATTGTTCACACACACATTTTAATTTGCAGAATTAAATCAATGCACCTTAGTCAAACCTACACACCAGCTCCTTTCAAATTGGAGCCTACAGGCCTGTCTCTTAGGATACTACTAATGGAGATAAAACTTTGTTAGATATTTGACAAGCATACACGTTGCCACAGAACAGCCTGTGGTGAGATAAGAAATTGCTGCTCCCGTTCATTAAGACAATTAAATTACACTGCCTTAAACTAATTGGGATAATTGAGGTTTCACCCTTACAGATTTAGTGCATGTAAAGCATGAGCATTTAGAGAAATAACAGCTCTATCAGAGATGTAGTTAAAAGATTTTTTTTTTTCTTTGCACGAATAGATTTTGCTTTTTTCTATACCTTGGAAAGCTAAATCAAACACAAAGAGGTGCATGTTTGCATTAGCTGTCAATAATTATTATGCTACCTTTCCTAAGATGAATGAAAAGCCAGCAGTATTTGGGTGAACATACTGCCTTTTATAATGCAGCTCTCTTGACATTTGAAAGCTTATTCAGCTCAATAACAGAGTTTTTAAAACCCTGCTGTTTAATTCACTGAAAAAAAGGACAAAAGATTTGTAAATGCTCTGCTGGGAGAAGTCTTGCATCAGCAGGAAAGTAGCAAAGATCATATAAAGGATTTTTACATGACGTATCTATGATCAAACTGAATACCAAGATATTTCCAAGTAGGTGTGACTGGAATGTCATTAAAATTGAAAAAATATAAATCAGTTATAACAGGATATAGGAACTTGTGTGATAAAAAGGAGTAGAACTCATACTTACCTATTTGATACACAGAGCAGACATCCGTGATGGAGGTTTGTTTCAACAAATGTATGACTTCTTCCAAATTTTTTTCTTTTGAAAAAAATGATAGCTCTTCTGCTTCAAGAAAATCCAGATCCTGTGGTCTAACAAAGAAAGGAGAAACTTTGAAAACAAACTTGGCTCAGTGTGTCAGCCAAATTTGAGCTTGTTAGAGAAAATAGTATTATCTTTGCATTATAGGTCATACTGTGATCAAAATTAGTAACAGGCATGTTTATAAAATACATACAATTTATCTTTATGCTTGCAGCTTGCAGCTAACAGTTTCTGCCATATTAAAGTTATATGTCTATCTGTGCTGTGGTGTAGCACTTTGAGACAATTTATTACAAGCACAAATCTTTAAGGACATTATGGTATTGATTTTTCTAATACAAGCTTAAAGGTATACATTGAATCAACCTGTAAACAACATCTAAGAAATCCTTGTTTCAGCATGCAAACAGTCCAGACATATGGATAGGAGCAGCCTATTTATGTGGTGCAGATGTATGCTGAAATGCACACTTTTTACAGATTACTGACTGCTTTATGAAAAATTATTTGTAAAAGGAGGCTCATTTGAAACAAGTTAAGGCCTGTAATGGAGGGTACTAGCAAAAATAGAGCTTGGATGCTTTAACATTGATCTTGACAGACCAGCAAAAATGGAATCTTCTGTAACAGTAAAGCTTGTTGGATCCTGTGATCCAAGGAACAGAGACAGAACCAGGGATAGCAGCTAAGGCAACCCCTTTTCCTCAGTAAGAAACTGAGGTAAAGGCTGATAATATTTTCTACCATTTAAGCAGACTTCATGTTCCAATTTCTTTATATTTGTTTTGACTGATACATACTATGACGTCTCCCATTTAAAAAAAAAACAAAAAAAACCAAAAAAAAAACCACAAAAAGGCAGACAAGCGAAACCAAACAAAATTGAGTTTAACATACAGTATTTTAAAGACTAAGAGACAAAATTTCTTTTTGATTAGGAATTAAATACATATAACTTACTTATTTCTACATAAGTCCAGTTTAACATGACTTGTCTTTACAAAACCTATTTGACCAGTAAACATATGTCTTCCAAGAAACCATTCCATGCATTCAATGAAGTATCCAAGGATCTCAATTTTGTCCCCTTCCTGGAAACTAATCTCTTCCAACACAATACTTTCATAATTCATCACAGCTAGACAGGATCCCATTGCTGTGTAATAGGGAGAGAAACAGTGTTTGCAGATAAAGTAATTTAACAATACAAATACACACAATAGAAGAGCAACTCAGGAGAAGAGCATATTTAGCAGAAGACATTCCTGGAAATCTTGAGTTGCATATCCAATGCAACAAGATTTAAAGCATCCAAAGCTAATCAGCTTGTTTTGAGGAAATAGAATTGTAAATCACAGCATAAAACTCCTCGTTTCCCCGCCATTAGAAATGAAAGTCTAAAACGTTTTCAAAATTCCAGCAAATTTCATCATGAGGTAACAAAAAAAGAAGTGGCTTAAGTCCCTACTTTTCCCTTTTAATAGTGGACTCTGAACTTGGCCCAGAGTAAAAACCTTTGAACCATCATTATTGGAGAAATATAGTTATAGAACAATCGATACAGTATTTAAACATACACATGTGGTAGAAAACAAATGAAACTTACTCTCTAACCTCAGACAATCTGTACAAGCTTTATTTCTGACAGTACACGTGTGAAATATCCACAATAATCACATTGGTGCATATTTTTTAAATTTCATGATAAAAATCAACAAAGGCATCCTCAAATTGCTAATTTGTGTACCTACTTAATACAAAAATATAGGAGAAAAATGGGCAGATATAAGACATCAGATTTTAGTTTAGTCCTGTTTAGCTGTGTGTTTTGTAAAACCCTGTGTCACAGGCATTGCTAATTTTAGTGCAACATAATTTTGAAAGCTGTTTTTTGATCCTAATAAAATGGGGAAAAAATATTGAAGCTTTCAGAGTCTGTCCTAATGAAAGCATGGAATAAGTTGAGGTTTTTTTTCAATACTGATGTTCAAATGGAGTTTCTTACCAATATTCTTGATGGATTTAGATTCAGTTTTGTGTGCAACATCAATAGGAATAGAATACATTCTAAGAAACCATCTGAAAGTAGAAAAAGAAATTCAAGTTAGTGTATGAAACACTTCAGTAAATGTTGTGACAATAACATTGATATTTTAAATCCACTGAAAAACAGATGCACCCCTCACACAATTATCCTTCAGTTTCAGTTTAGACACAGCTATATTTTGAGTAATATTAATAGTAAAAGAAGTGCTAGTTCAGTCAAACAAACCTGAGAAAGTCATGCTATTTCTCCCTGCTGAAGGTCAGTAGAAAAATTCCATCTTTTTAATTACTAAGGGCACCAAAAATGAATTTTGTGGTGATTCCTGAAGAAAATCCACTGATAGGTGTTATAATTTTGACTTTATAGCAATTACAAGCTTGTACATAAACTTGAAACAACTGCGTTATGGAGGTAGATGGCTCCTGTCAGTAGCATTGAGTAAAAACACTGCTAGGCTGTTATCATTCACACTTCCAAGAATCCCACCTGTTACCCTGCCATGTTTCCAAGCATCCTGAAAAATGAAAATTCTCACTTTATATTATTCTAGAACTGTTAGTAGGTTTTATTTCAGACTGAGGAAAAGATCCACAGTACCTAATTCAGAAGATTGTAAACCATCTTTAAATGGTTCTCTGCAGGCATCTGGATTAATTTCAGTTGAATAGTATATAAGGAAACAGAGCATTTGTTCTTAGTGTTAATGGAAGATGGATGTTCTGTAGCAAACTACCAACTAGAGACATCTGCGTCTAAACAGACTTGTTCATATGAAACAGATGCACGTGAGATAGATAGCTGGAGTTAGGTACCTACTGATGAAAAGGGAGCAATGGCTCCAGAGAAGCACTAGACAGTAGGGTCTTGTCGCCATCCACAGATCCACCTATTACATCTTCAGTAAAGACCCCCGTCTCCAAATAAGCATTTACTTCATTGTCTGTAGCCGTTATCTTTCTTATCAGGTTGTCAGGACATAAAACAAAAAATGCCCCTAAAAAGAAAGCAGTGAAGCAGATGTCATTTTATGCAATGTTTTAGTGTCATACAAGCTTTAAAACTGGCTTCAAGAGCATCAGTAATATTCTAATAATCTCTAATTTGAATTAGAGATTCAAAATCTGAGATTTCACAAGAATTTTCTTTCCAATTCTTAAGATATTCATACTTTTCTGTCTAGTTTCTCTTTCATTAAAAAAATAAAACGCAGAGCTAAGGTGTTCCATGAGGTGTCGAACCTTCTGCTGCTGCACACTTTGTGTATTCCTGTTGCAGTAATCAATGACTCATCTAGCACATCACTGTCTGATGATGGCAGCAGGTGATGCTATATAAATAGCACATGAGCCTGGCAACTATCTGTAATGACACTCTTGGACATCTTCAGGATCTGCAATAATATTAAGTTGGTCTGTACATCCATTCCTAATCCTTTGTACCCATTAATGGACCATTTGCACATGAATTTCTCTAGTCACTCTATGTCCCACTGAACCCAATCTGTGTTTGTTCCTTTCTCTTCTCTTTCTGGTGCATTTCAAGTGAACAGTTTTGAATTTCAAATTTAAATTACATTAAAATCCTATACCAAATATTAAGAACTATTCAAATACTTAAAGAAAGATAATTCTCTAAATTTAAGCCTTGGCATGTAGGGTCTTCCTTACCTTCCTGTACTAACAGGCTTCTGTACATCAAATTTAATGATTTCTCATTTATACAGACTTCAATGCCTGTTTCTTCCTCCTCTTGACAATAGAGCCAGAAAGATTGATCTAGGAATAAGTTCTCCATGCAATGATTTATAAAACCTAGGGAAAAAAAATCCAATTTGTTTTCTTTGCAGTTTTACAGTATTATAGAAGAAAATAACTTTTCAGTAAGTCAGGGACTGGGGTAGGAATTCACATAACTCCATTATTGCTTAACCCACAATGCATAACTAATTTTATTACATAGCATTGGCAAGTCACATTCATTACAGCTACTTTTAATGCTGAGCTCTCACAAACTACACCTAGAAGATGCACAACTTTTTTGTGCCCAATCCTGCTGAATAAAGACCCTTACAAGGGTTCCCCATGGTTTAGATGTATTTGAAAGGTTTGGAGTCTGGAGAGAGAGAGAATCACTAGGCAGCTTTGAGCAACATGTGCTTAGCACCACTTAATAACAGATGACTGGAAATAATGTCAAAAAATAATCTCTTTATAAATTTCTGTTACCTGATTCAGCAATGTCAATTTATGCAGATATTGTGCCTGGGTATCAGATCCCTGCAACTTCTTTGGAACAGAGATGATGCAGCATACCAGAGTCATATAAATCACAAGTAGTGCTTTAGCTTCCATTAGGATTTAGGGCTTTCAAAGCTATATGATAGTTTCAGGGAGTTCTGGATTGGTGTATCATAATCAGCATGGTATAGATAGTAGATTATTAAAGAGCCAACATTAATACATTAAAAATCCTTTGTGCAAAAATTTGTTAAGACAGGAGGGCAGATCAGTTAAAGTGCTACTCTGCTATTTGGAAGGTGCTAAATCAATTCCCTGTTAGCCACAGCCTTGCCCAAGAGGAAACTTCATCTTTTTGTACTTTCTCTGCAAAATGAATTTTTTCTAGTACTTTCTAGTTCTCTAAGGAGCATTTTAAAAAACAAAATAACAAATAGCAAACATGAAATTAAAAATAGAATTCATTATTTTAAATTGGTCTGATGAAAACAGGCAAATTCAATAGTAATGCACACAAGGTCTCCATCCACAGAAGAAAAAATTCAGGTGAACAAAATGGATACAAAAGATCCGATTCAAACACTGCTCTTCAGAAGAGACCTGTGAAGTTATAAGATATTAAAAATGGAATTCACTTCAATGACATCCCATTGTTACAGAAGGCACGCTCAAGATTTAGAAACAGAACTGAAGCATGCAGAACATATGAAGCAATCTTTGCTTTACTTGGTATTTCCTCTGAAGCCTTAGCAAATCTTTCCAGTTTGCTCACTACTATTCAGGAAAGGCGTGGAACAACTAAAAGAGTCTAGCAAGAAGCATGGTCAGAGGTCTAGAAAAAACACTCCATGAAGTGAAGAAGGAATTCCTTCTGTGAAGAAGGAATTGGGTCTGATTTTCCTAGTGAAAACAACACTGAGTGGAAGTGCAGGTTAAAAGTCTCCAAATAGGTATTAGTATGGTGCAAAGGAAGAAAAGCAACCTCAATATCTCTACAGTGAGCAAAAAGAGCTGTAAAAGGATTTAAGTTGCAGCACAGGTTAGATTTTAGGACAAAAACACCTGGATTGGAATAGACTGCTTAGAAAGAAGATATAACCTGATTCTGGGGTATCTTAGACAAGTCATCTGCCAAGAATGATACCACTACCTGCTTTGGGAGAGAGGCAGGGTCTCCTGGAGGGTCTCACCAGCCCCGGCACTAGTAGCCAGTTCAGGAACATTACTTACTGCTATGAGGAGTTAATACAAAGAATCTCAAAATCCTGTTCAACAAGTTCCCAGTCAATCAGAAGTTGTGTGCAGAGGAATAAAAAAAAAAGCATATTGAACTGTTATATGGTGAAACAGCTTTACCCAGTGAGTGGTAGGTAAGGAACTTCCATATTTCTTCAAAAGTTTTAAATGTCACCACTATCAGATCTTGATCACTATGAATAGACAGCAGTCTGGCAGAGAGCTCCTAAAAAAATCAAAACCAGTACTTTAATTACAGTTTTAATTTACTCAACCACAGTTTCTCACTAGGTAACACATGCTAAAATGCTATGTATTGAGAAGGATAAAAAATTCATCCAGAATTTTGAGTATGAGATACCTGTTCTTTAACACATACTTGCAATATATAGTGAGCCAAGCTT
The DNA here is from genome assembly GCA_025769975.1 of Gallinago jamesoni. Lineage (NCBI taxonomy): Eukaryota > Metazoa > Chordata > Aves > Charadriiformes > Scolopacidae > Gallinago > Gallinago jamesoni. Next base: position 50,789,747 of record JAOQGH010000032.1, read on the forward strand.
TATTCTGATTTTTTTTTTTTTTTTACCATTTGTACTAACAGTTCCAGTGAGGTTAATTTACAGGAGAGTTAATACCTCAAGACTGACCACACTGAGTGAGACTAAAGGCCTGTATAGTTCAGACACATCTATGTAGAGTGGCCAGTATTGCCTCTAAAGAGTGTGAAAGCCAGGCAAGCATCTAGTGGTGCTTTCCAAGAATACCCTTCTAGCACAGAGCAATTTACAGCCTGGAAACTGCCTTTGCAAGGCATGTGGGCATTAATAAGTAATAGTGAAAAGGGTTTCTTTTTGTTTGTTGGTTTGACTTAAAATTTCTCTAGCTCACTGGAACTACAGTTAACTTTTAGGATCAACAATATCCCGCTGTTAGGTTACCTTCAGAGCTCTGTACACATATGAAAACAGACCTCCTTTGATGCATCTTTGAACCTACTACATGGTACCTTCAGTCTTGTTCCACAGTAGACACTGAATAGCCGTTTCCTTGTTGACTCTTTCTACACTAAGACAATATACTGGAGGTTTTTTGGTGTTTGTTTCTTTTAAAGATGCAGTAAGATCCTCATTTGTACAGGTGTATGGTGCTAGAGTAGCGTTAAATTGTCCATTTAACAAAGATCAGCAACGATCATTGTAAATTATAATGGATTTTATAAGTAATTTCAGAAATGCTATAAGGGAGAACTACATAAACCTTAAATAAGTGATAGAAATACACATTTTGATGGATTCTAGCCAAAGAGTGGTAATATACAGCCTGGTTGCACTTCAGTTAGCTTTAAAACAGGGCTCTTCAGTGATGCTGGCTACTGCCTTCCTGGGAAATACAAGGAACTATGGCAATTTGAGACAAGTATCAGAACAAGTTTTATTCTCAGAGAATAAATCAGGGGCAAAGCTAACAGATATAAAGCTACTGTATGATTTCCCAGTAGTGTACCCTTGCTTCCATCACATCAAAGTTGAAATGCATCTAAAACAATTTAAGGAATGATCAAGAAACTGATTCTAACTCGGGGGGGGGGGGGGGAGGGGGGGGGAAGAAATTGCCCCGCAAACATTTCCTGTAAT
>JAOQGH010000032.1:50790920-50816525 GCA_025769975.1 Gallinago jamesoni
GGCTGGCACCCCGTCACCCGGGGGTTGGGGGGTGTCCCCAAAATGTGGGGGGGGGTCCCCAAGGGGGGTGGGGGTGTCCCCAAGGGGGGCGGGGGTGTCCCCAAGGGGGGTGGGGGGGTCCCCAAGGGGGGTAGAGAGGTCCCCAAGGGGGGTGGGGGGTCCCCAAGGGGGGCGGGGGTGTCCCCAAGGGGGGTGGGGGGGTCCCCAAGGTGGGCGGGGGGGTCCCCAAGGTGGGTGGGGGGGTCCCCAAGGTGGGCGGGGGGGCCCCCGTCGACGAAGCGGCGGGGGGGCCGGATGGGGCGGGAGGAGCGGGCGCTAACGAAGGGGGTAACGAACTGCCTGAGGCTGCCCAAAATGGTGGCCCCCCCCCCCCGCTGCCTACCCCCGCTTCCCCCCCCCGCCGCCCCCCCCCCGCCCCGCGGCGTCCCCCCCCTCCTCGGGGACGAATTGGGGAGGGGGGAGGAAGAAATTGCCCCTCAAACATTTCCTGTAATGGGAGCAACATGGAGCTGATCCACTGGTTTTGTGACTTATATCATGATTTAAAATATCTGAGTTAATTCTGTTTAACTTCCATATTTTCAATTCACACAACGTGAACAATTAAAATTGTAATTCGTTTTAGAAAAGTCCAACTTAAGGCTCTTCAACAGGCATGCCTCATCACTGCTTTGATCTTCTGCGTGCCCCTTTCTACACTAGATTAAATATTAACGAGAGCCTGAAATCTATTAATAAATTGCCAACACATGCTAAAATATCTCAGCCTCAAGGGCTTTATGCACTGCTGAATATCAAAACAACATTCTAAGGAAACTTATCGTTATAAATCTTGCTCCCTTCAAAGTCTTTTTCCTAGTCTGTTTCTAATAAGGCCACAAATCTAGTGTATTTGTATGCTGTTTTCCTTCTCCTCCTGATCCCTTCTCCCTTTCTCCGTCTCTCCCTAAACAAAAGCCAGAGCAGAGCAGCAGGAGTACAGACTGTTTTCATAGCCACAAAAATCAGCAGGCTGGTGATATAGAGTTCCCAACACAAGAAAGGAAAATCATGTAGGAACACATGCATCTGAGAGTCATAAAGCCATAACTAATTAAGATTTCAGTGCTTGGCTTGCTAGAAAAGTAGGCTGGAACTCATGGCTCAGACAAAAAAGGGACACCAGAGGTCAAACGATATCATCCTGCTTTTTCATCAAGAGGAAGAGAAGACTTTAAATTCTATTTGTAGCAAACCTCATAGGTTGTAGAAGACAGGTTTCCTACATACAAATTAAAGACAGTAATAAAAATATGCTAACCCTCTTGTATACTATTTAAAGCTACAGCCATCTAGCCCTAGGAAGTCCAATATTTATGCTATTCTACCTTCAGACTTCCTCTTTGGCTTGGCAGTGGGCTTCCCGGGTAACCTGCAAGCCAAATGGCTCCAAGTGGCTGGAAACTGAAGTGAAGACTCAAGATGAGGACAAATTAAAAAAAAAAACACACAACCAAAAAACCCCCCCAAAACCCAAAAGAAAACAACGAAAAAAAACAACCAGAAAATCATTATTTCCATTGATAGAAATCCAATCAGAACATATTTAAAATAAAAACCTTCAATGACTTATTTAGCTGGATTTAATTATTTTGCATCAATTTGGTGTTCCAGTGTTTTCCAATGGCTTGATATTTCTAATGTCTCTAGACGGTTTTGGGCCATGGGAAACTCTAGTCACTGAATTCAAGCATACAGCATGTAGATGGAAATGACACCCGAAGATCTCACAGATTATTTCAGTAGCAGAGAGTTTATTCTCTAAATAAATTAATTCCCAAGCAATTGACTGACTTACACTGAAAACTGCCATCACTTCCCTGCTGTCATTTTCCAGAAGACGGAGCTGCCCTCTGAGCTGTTTTTGGAGTATGGGATCAGGAAATCCACTCTTTCGTCTTACCATCGTTAACTTCAAGGAGATATCTGGAGAAGGATATGCATTTAAGGGCTATAAGTCTTGTGAATCAGCTTTGAAGAACAGGAAAAATCCCTCAAAATGATAGAATCCACATTAGGAACTAATTTTTTAGGTTCAGAGAGACACAGAAAACTAACCTACTGCATGTCTCTTTTTCATTTTTATTATGCAGTAGAGATAGTAGCCTAGCCTGAAACATGAGATTTTTTTCAGTTGCATAGTAAAGGCTACAGCTATACAAAGGAGAGCTATGTGAAAGTCTGTAGAAATTTTGGGAGGCAACTGACACACTTGGGAATGGAGAAGAGGAAAAAGGCAAGCAGATTGGTAATCTGTCTAATTAGACAGCTCTACGGACATTGAGAACATGCCCAGATTTCCAAACACCCCATGCATATTTTAAAAATTGAGGCAAACAGATACTGGAACAAAAAAAAAAAAAGTAAAAATAGATAGTTCAGCATGCTGCAACAACTCTTTTTGCTAATCTTAAATTCAGGGTTATCTGACAAGTCACCCTCACTACTTCAGAAAGCTTCTATAACTTGAATATTGAAAAAGCTGTTTCTCAACTAAGCTGGTTGAGCAGTACCAACCAAGATAAATAGTCCAACTAAAAGCTCACTTACATGTTTCCCCCAGCACATCTCAAAGCAGCTAAATACCTCTTCCCAGATCTTGACATCTCTTTACAAGAAGCTATTACTGCAGCGAAGGGTACAGTTTCAGCTAGCTTCTCCCAGATAAAGAGGATCTTTGATAAATCTACTTTCATTCCATATGTCTGTTGATTTAACTCAATAACAGGAAATCATATTCATAAGTTTTCAGATACCCAGATGGGCCCATATAAGCCTAAAATACCCACTCAGGAAGAATTCGAATTGCAAGTATGCAAATGGTTCACGCTTCCAGCAATAAATGGGATTATTGTATATCCCCAAAATATTCCAGCTCCTCCGAGTTTTACCTTTTAATCAGATAAAAAAGATATTTTTCACATTCTAGTTTAATATGCTGCATCTTAATCTGTTTTCAGAGGGCTTTCTATACATCTCCAAGATGTACATCTCCAAGAATTCTATGACTTGAGTCTAAATTACTCATTACTCTAAGGTCAAGAAGGGTGGCTCAGAAATACAAAGCAGTGTTACTGAATTATAAGACCCCTCTGTTTAAGCTGTGGTCATATATCAAATTGCTAGTACAAAGAACATGAACTAGAGTCTTTGAATATTACTCAGATCACTATTCAGTAACAGTATTGCTGACATTTTCATTTTACCTGAAGCCATAAGTGATACTGGCACAAGAGAAGACTATTGCTTAAAAATTTACATTTTTGTTTTACATAATCAAATTGACTCCAAGTTAAATTGTGTTTCTACAGTTACATGTTTGATTTTGATATAAAAGTTAATATTACTGACATAATAATTACATTGAATTAAAAGAACTGAAATATGGCTGCTTCTGCCAAAAGAGCTATTAATAATGCCTTATGGAAATGAAACATGATGCAAAACCCCATTGCACCTATGGCAGTCTTCCTGTCTGCGTCTGTGAGTTCTGATCCATACAGCCAGTAAAGAACCCCAACTCTGTACAGAGTGAGACAAATAGGTACATCAGCACAAATAATTGAACTACAAATAATCATATGCCTGGGGGAGACCCTCTACCACTGATGTGATTTGTCAGGTCAAGCCACAGAGCAGAGTACACACCAGTGTTCATTTTTTGAGGATTATTTCTCTTCCGTCACAAGCAAGAGAAGGGAAATGTGACTAAGCCATCAATGTCATGAGCCCTGCAGAAGGGAAGCCTGCTGTACCTACTTTACTGAAGAACTCTCTCAAACGCAACTTCATTGAAAATACAGCATTAAAAAAATAAAAATAAAGATACGGAAAGGCCACACACTTAAAAATAAGACATTTGAAGAATTGAAATTAAATAAAACAGGCACTGAACTTATTTACTTTTCTTTTTTTATTAGCCATTACAGTACAGTCCATAAATTGTTTCTGGCTTTTATAACAGTTTATAAGTTATTTCTCTCTTTTTATGAGAAATTCTCAACAAGTCTGATGTAGAAGTTGGACACTTCACAGGTGCCGTGAAGTATGTTATAAAATTACAGGAGTGACTGCTGCAAATGTTGTCATAGTTGTCTCAAAAAACAGTAAGCAATGAGAAAAGTATTATATTTAAAAGATGTGATGGAAGAAAATATCTTACCGGTTGGAAAATTCTCTGCTTGACTAGGAAGGATCCTTGAACTGACATCAGTGCATTTTTCACTTTGAGAACACCCTATTATGATAAATGAAAGGAATGGTTAAATGCATTTTCTAAGTCCATATAAATCACACTGAAAAAAACCAAACCCCCACTCTTTCAACCCCTTTGATGCATTGGATAATTACTAAAAAAAAAACAGCTATATTTTTCCCCTTTATGCTATGCAATTGCCAAAACCACAAAAAATATCTGAAGATTATTTTTTCTACTGAGGAGAAAGGTAAATCTTGATTTCAGTATTTTGATGTGAACCTGCGAGGTGATTGAGAGTTGGTGGAAAGTTCACCTCTCAGGAAACTGAAGTCCCATTTAGTAGGGAGCATGAGTTTGACTTAATTTTCTCTTCCCTTGCACCTATACCAAAAGTGGCCTCCACCAAACTTCAGTGGTATAAACTGACAGTTATATGACTGCCTCGTACTAATTTACACATGGAGAGAAATAATCCTTGTCTGCATTTGTTATGATCTTAATACTTGCAAAATGTTAATCTAAAAACAAGTGGTTTGAAGTTTCAGGGAAAAAAGGAAAAAGTATATTTTATGTTAATAATAATTTTTTTTGGCCCATACTTCTTCCAGTCCTTTTGGAAATGATATATTTTCATGCTGCAGAAGCACTGACTCCAACTTTTTTCTCAAGATTCCCTTGGCAAAAATCAGTGAAGACAAGGTTTGATATTTCTAAGAATAAAATAGCTCTTTAAATTTTAAAAGAAAAAATCTGAGGCAATTTTCCTGTATCCTGAGACATTATTCCTCTGCAGCTCTCCCCTTAAAAAACCCACTTTCTCGTCTTTTGCATCTTCCCTCAAGTGCATCTGTTAATGTTACATGAGCAAAGTTATGCAAATAAATATGGGTACATAAACACAATTCTCCTACTTCAGAATAAAAGGCAGTAAGCAGTAAAAACATCATCTTTAAGAACAATTATTAGACTATACTAACGTTAGAAATCTCCGTTCTCAAGTTTTGTTAGGTTGTGGTTTGTTGACAGGGGCAGATGGGAGTGTTTGTTTGAGATTTGTGTGTTTGTTTTTAATCTGGACTCAATACTTGTTTTAAAATTGAAATTTGGTAGTAAGCTCACAGCAGTGTAGCCTCAGTATTTAAGGAATATTATAAATTTAAGTTCCCTACAACTTCTGGGACCAGATTTAGTTCTAGTTCTGCTTTTTCTGGTTTTAGTCAGAAGTACAAACAGAAATTGGTCAAAACTCTGACAACATATTATCACTTTGATCATAATTTAACAGTTGATAAGGACAACTAATTAGCAGGTTTCTTGGTATGTGAATTTACATTACTATTATTTCAATAGTACCAGATATGGACTTTCCTTGAAAGGCATTTATTGAGACATTAATATCCAGTGAGTAATATTTTATTTAAAAACTAAGCCTAATTTCTGGGGCTTTTAGGAAAAAGTAAAAAATATGAGGAAGCATTTTATTACTCTTGGGAGTTTAATAGCAAACTCGTAATTATAATTAACTTTGAGCAAAGCATAAGAGTTGCTATAAATACATTTTAAACATTGAGGCTGTTTAAAGTCCTATAATTAGATTCAAAGCCTTAACACGAACTCTGTGCCCCATTCCCAGTTAATGGGATGACTTGCATACTTCTTGGAAAGCTGAAGAGAAACTTTATACTGTCCTGGGATGCTTTTACCTGATATTCTTTCATGTCAGCCGAGATGCAGTTGTGAACAGAAAGACATTGTCTTTCTGAGCCATAGGACATGCAATTTAAAATTAAGTAGTTTTTCCATGATGGTTTGAAGTATTTTCACATTCAGAAAGCTCTCAGGCCTAAGGAAAGCATCTGGCCACTGGTTATGGAAGACAGTCACTTACACCACTGCCCTGTTCCAGCCAAAGAGGGTTTGACTTGCGTGCTTTTAATGCATGAATTTTGTTTTCATTTGCAGAAAAATAGAGTTACATATTTTGCTGAAAAAATGGGAATCTAAGAATTTTTAATAAAATAGAAACATGCAGTCTAACACATCTTTGCTTCTGAAACTTAGGTATTATAACAAAAAGAGCTAGACAAAGTATTTGTATTTATATTCTAGCACTTGGGTTCTGATAATTTTCATCTTGGCTTATCTTAACTAATAGATAACCTATCTGCCCAAAGTGCATTCAATACAGATCATTTAATAGTCCAATCTATGTGGCATTGCCATAGAGGAAATACACCTATTTGCTTTGTTACATTTAACAGTTGTAGACGTATTCTAAAAATAGCTCTGCTGAAAATCACCTGACAGTTCTCTCCTTGAGCACAGCAAGCAATGTTTAAAGAACACAGTAATTTAGACATAAAGAAAAGTCAAGAGCAGAGTGACCAGGCTGTATTGATCGAGGTCTTACCCATTTGTTCTTGCAACCTGTCCACCCCATCTCCTTCCCTGGCAGTGCTGATGGCAGCATTGGCTTCTGCATGTTTCCAGTCAGAGCTCCACTTTCCCTGCTCCATTTCTCTCCTCTCCAAGTTCCTGTCCTGTTCTCCCTTAGGACCAGGGATGATGGCATTAGCACTGAGCACGGATGTGCTCTCCACTGCCAAATTCTCCATAACTTGCAGTTCTTCACAGTGATGCAATTAACATTATTAACAATCTGAGGGAAAATTCAATAATACATTTAAAAATAACTCACAATCTATGAACATATTCAAGAGCTGTGCCTTTCCTGCAGGAGTTATTTTTAATTGTTTTAACTGTGATTCTGTGATTAAAGTATTTCCTTTAAACTTCTTTGAGGGCCATTGCAGTTTAGCCCCCAAATTCATCCCAGAAAAAGCTCCTGCAATTAGGTGGCATCACTGCTTTAGCAACAAAGCAAGAGATTCAGCTAATAGCCAATAATCCAAGGCCTTCAAGGTCTGAAGTGAAATGTCCTCATGCCCACTGATAATTATTCATTCTTGGCCCGCTTTAACGCAGAGCCTCCAAGGGATAGCATCATTCACATTTACAGAGGCAATGCAGGGGAAAAACATCATTTTCTAAAGGTGACAGAATGGAATGGGTACTGCATGCTTAATTCAAACAAACAGGAAGGTTTCTATAAATCCAGATAATGAATCCTCTGCAGGAACTTACGCTGAAGGCAGACTGCTATGCAAGGATCCAAAAAGCTTTTCGCAGTAAAGCACTAAAGCGATCTACTGAAGGTAGAGGCTGAGGCTGTCAGCAACACCGTTATTGACATGAACATCAGGAAAAAGGAATAGAAATGGAAGTAGAGCACAAGTAGTGTGCTCTTGCACAAGCACAAGCTTCACTGCTCCCTCTACAGTCACTGATGTGGGACATCCTGCCTTCCCATTTCTTGGGCACAAACTACTGCAGCTTCAGAAAAGCGCAGCCAGACCGTCAGCCAGTGCATCTGCAGAGAACATGACTCATAGCCAGCACATTCCCCACTGATATTTGGGCCCTTTTCCTCAGTGGGTTCTCACATGCCTCTTAATTGATTTCATAAAGCTACAGGATAGATTTTGCTGTAATCCTGTCACTTGAACTGAATCCAAATTCCTCTGTGCTTACTCCAGCTATACTCATTAACAAGCTGCTTTTATTATGTGTATACAAACTTGAAATCTTTGTGAAACTTCCTCATTTGTTTTCCAGCAGAAATTGGTTAAAACTGAAGCTGTTGATGGAAGATTGCTTTCTCTCTGCCAAAACCCCGGACTTCTGCCTGGTCACCTTTACATTCTGCCTTCAGGCTAGTCTGCAAATTTCCCCCTTCTCTGTTTACCATAATATGGGCTATTCCAAAGCACATTGTTGTGTCTTCACATACATGCCTTTCAACACTTCTTGCCCTCGAGGCTTCATCTTCTAGATCCCTAAACCTGAGCAAACTGAGCCCCAACATGAACAGCAGCAAGAGCTCCAAGCTGTCTGCTGTGGTGAGAGGGTACAACAGGACAAGGCAGCGACCTGTTTGCACAACTTCCATACTCTGTTTTGCAGTCATTGTGACCTTTAGCCCATGGAGCACTTGAATAAGCAGTAAACTATCTATAGACATAAGCATGTTATGCAATTATAAAAAATTAATGAGGTATACATACAGATGGTAAGACTAGGTCAGAGAATTAAACCATGACCATATCTACCACAAGCATGTAAGTTACCAAAGCATGAAGAAATCTAGGCTGGATATTGTTTTAATGCTTTCATGGTCCCATTTTGCCATTTATTGAAAAGTGCAATGAGGATGATTTTCAAAAGATGCTTTCTGATGTCGCATCACAGTTCTCCATATACAATTATATGTATAAATGCATTTATGCCAATAAAACACAGATAGTAACTCAAACACAAGTGATTTTGATGCCTTCTCAGAAAAGAGTATTTCCACTACCATAATCGGTTAATATTGTAGTTCTGACTTTAGATCTCAGATTCTCTTGCTAACTTCCCTGAAAAACTGCTTATCGGACTTGACCTAGTTAGAAATTATTAAAATTAAAGGCTTGCCAGAGACCAAACTCACTTTGGTAGGGATAAGATTTTTCATTTGTATAGCTGGTCTTTTCTTTAAGGTAATGACAGGAGCTAACAGCATTCTTTGCAGTACTGTACCAGGATTACATGTAATGCATTGTAATTTCCACACTTAAGAATTAAACACTCTTCTTCATATGTTTAGTAAATACTGGTGTCTTCTGTTGATAAAGATGTACATACTATGATATTAAGGCTAATTAAATTCCAAAGGTGGTTGTTTCAATTACATTGTTCTGTGAATCCAAAGCCAGTTTTTATTTTTAGATCAGGATTCTCCTTAATCCCAGAAATAAAATTCAGTCTTCAGAATATTAAGTTTTTCCATCAGCTCCTATATACAAGCAGAAATATCATTCTTAACAAAATTTAAGAAATAAACATACTGTGACTTTAATTCTTAGAATTCAGTAGAGTTGAAGAGATATTGATTAACCTTTCATGTCTTCTGGGTCAATGCATGTTGGTAAATATAACATATAAACAGGGTTGTGAATGAGCCTACAAAGCATGGTGCTGCAAGAGCAAGTAGGACATCTGAATGAATCAAAATGGGTATGATCTGCTTAAGAAGATTCAGTCATAGTATCCCAGAGCCTAAGCCAAGGGAAAAAAAAAAAATCAGAATGAGTGAAAGAAATGCAGAAATGGTATGTTCTTAATGATGTTTTCTCTTGATTTTTCTAAGATACACAGCAAGAAAATGAAAATCTTAAAAACATTTTTAACAGTCATGCTCTCCTCTACAGATTCCTTTCCCATCTATAATGTTTAACTATCAAGTGTCAACTCACGAGGCTCTGAGAGCAAGATAGCAAACCACTTTCCTGTAGCTAGGCACCTAGTCTATGCAGGACCTTTTGAATGTTTATTTAGCATTTAAATGTATCCTAAGTGATGCAAAATTGGTCCCAAATAACAAAGATTTCATAGAACTTTGCACCACATCTCTGTCCTTCTACTGTTCACTTTTGACTATCATATAAGCATCCCAAGGAGCAAAACTGTAACACAATGCTATGGTATAACCATCATATTTATTATGCTGATGGTTTCTCATCAATTATTTAACCATTCCAGTACAAATTAAAACAGATTCAGAGGCACCAAACCAGAGAAAAACATTCAGCCACTATAAAACAGAGAATATTAAACTGCAGTACTTGAGTCACTTTCATCATTACAGATTTTTCATAAACGTATGATGCTAACTTACCATTATACTTACTAGCAACTAGCCATTTGTTGGTAGCAACAAATACAAGATGAAGAAATGGATTAAAGATCTAACATGCACCTTGTAAATTTTGTCTTCTATATTTAGTTTGTACAATCTACAGTTATGCGCATTTTATTTATAATTTATACAAAATTATTTTCTCATGCTCTTTGAGGCTTGACCAAGAAATGTGTATTTGTTGCAGGATGTTGAACATAAAATTTAATGATCTTCCCATTTTTCCAAACCAGGAGCCAACTTCTATTCAGAAGCCATGCAGGCAAGAAGGGGCACTCCCTGCTGATCTGGGAGAGCCTCACTTTCTAAGGCAGGCACTTGCAGTGGGGATGAGGGTTAACAGGGGAGAAGCAGATGGTGGACAGCTCAACAGCTCCTACAGGAGTGCCTCCAGCTTTACTGGTGTCATCCTTCCCCATGGCCTGAGCTCCCTGGACATGCTGCCCTCCACAGAGACATTGGTAGCTCCTGACCAGGCTTACAAGGCTCAGAAGGTCACTCCACATACCCCTTGCCCTCTCACAGGGCAGGGCAGGCTGGAAAGCTCTGTATTCAACAGCTGTTAAACACAAGGTGGAAATAAGACTTTTTTTCCTGCTGGAAGTTACATTCCATTATCGTATTTTTCCCCTCTGTTGCTGCTTACTTTTCATCGAGTCCTTATATCTAAAAACACAGCTAACCAGAAGAAAAAAGCATATAGCTTGACATTTTCCATATGCAGGTTGAGTGGGTTTTTTTCCCCTACCTTTTCTTGTTTTAAGAGGAGATGTGGGTGACAAACACTTTCTCTTCCCCCCAGCTCCTTCCCATTAAAGGGGGTTGAAGAAGAAATCTAATAACATCCACTGAAAAAGTTTGGCTCTCTCTTTAAAAAAGTATTATAATAGGACCCAGTATATAAAAAAGGTTTATATTTGAACTAGTTGCCTACAACCTGCATGCAGTACAACATTTCTCTTTCATTCATCACCTTCCCTCTAGGAGACACAGGACAATTTATTAGCTCCTAGCTTCAAGTTATCACCAGCAACTATAATTATTGCAGTTTTACAGAGATGGAAATGAAGACAAAGATTATTTGTGGTCATACAGGAGTGCTATAGAAATGCTGGAGAAATAGCCAGAGTCCAGAGGTGAATGCAAAGTCAAATTAATTTATCCCAAGAGGATTATTTATATATATTGGAAACTTCCAGGATGGCAGGATGGTTCAAAGTTTCTGCCATTGCTCCTCTTTACATCAATTCCTGTCTCAACCAAAAAAAAAAGAAAAAAAAAAAATCAGGTACTGTTTGTTGCTCCCCTCATCTCACCTCAACCCCTGGTGGATCAGAGGCAACTCTTCTAAATTTAAAGTCTCCAGACTCTTCTAACCATTGCTGCTGTACCTAAAACAACAGAACTCTGGTTACCCCCAAATTTTTCCTCATCTCGTGGAATTGCATTCAGGGCTCCAAACCCGCCAAGACAACTAGTGAAGCCTGGGTTCACTAGGCTTCTGACTAGAAGGACCTCTGACTGTGTGCATGCCCTTGATCTTCTGCTCTGCTTCATCTCCTGTACATTCCATATCATACAATATCTCAGTCTTGCAACGGTACTGTCTTAAATTAATCTAGACCACTTTGCCAAACCAATACTAAAGTAGTTGTTTTATTATTTCTTCTCCCCAGTTCCAACTCACACTTGTTCCACATCTTCTGTATCAGGCTACAGACATCTTACAACTAGGATCATTATAAACTTTATCCCAGAGAGAGTAAATCACAGACTTGATCTCTATGAAATTCAGTCACAAGCATGTATTTAGAAAAATTCCATACTATGTACTGTACAGGCAACACTGAACACTTTTTCCTCCAGTGCTGCTATGTAGTCCACAGAAAGGTAAAGCCTATCTGTAATCAGGGTAAAAGGATTTAGGAATCTTAGTACTCTCCAAAATTGGGAGATTGACTCCTTTATCACTGAAGTAACTTTAGGTTAGTTAGCAATTCTTAGTAAACTATGTTGCAAGCAGCATCATTGTTCATGGTTGTTCTACAAACAAAAGAGCCCTCACAAACTTAAAAGATGCATTAGATTCCTTTACAAGTTTTAACCCTTTCTTATGATTCATTTTCTTTGTACCTGAGTAGCACTGAAATACACTTTCCATCTGCAGTCCAGTTTTAAAAGCACTACAAGTCCAAAATGTTAAAGTTTAGATATTGAAAATTGTAGACTAAAATTCACAGCTTCATAGCTGACTAAAAATAAGCATAAGCTGTAGGAGTGATTTAAAGAAAAATCAGTTCACTGTTGGAAAACTAGAAGAAGACATCTATGAATCTCGATGCTTTATTTTGAGCGGTGGATTTGCCAGCGTTTGGCCTGTGGCAGCCAAAGCAGAGGAATAAAGCAGGAGGAATGCTGTTGCTACTGAACAGCAGCTCAGCTCACACAACGCTGCCTAGAAGAGGGAACATGGAACAGCACAGGAACTCCCAGCAGGTCCTCATAACCATGACAGATCACAGTTACATGTATTTCTACAGTCATTTCATTATAGACACACCAAAGCATTGAACACTACTGAAATTACCCCTGTTTAACTGGCTGCAGTTCTAACATGTTGACAATAAACCTACAGTCAAATACCGGACCACAAGTGCCTAAAATAGAGCAAAAGACAGACGTGCAGATACAGAGCACAGGACTTCTCCTACCTTTTCCAAGTCTGGTTCGCTATAGCATGCCGGTGAAGAACAGACAGATCTGTGCCTTCCTCAGCTCTGCTCAAAACTGACTCCAGCACAGCTCTTCCTGTTTGACCTTCTTATCTTTCCTGTTGATTGCACAGCCTGGCTTGAATGTAGCAAGTACAAAAAGTTGTCTATTAACTGATACTGTTAATTCAAAACCCTTTTTTTTTTTTAAAAAAAAAGAAGCATTCAGGAGCATGGAGTTGAGCTACTGAAGTTCATTATGCAAAGCAAAAATGTATCAAGTGTGCTGGAAGGTTCATTCACACACTCCTGCTTTTCAAAGCAATAATTCACATTGGCATTTTGAATTAGTGGCTAAAAGGCTCCATGGGACACATCCAGGCCATTGTGCTACACGAGCATTGTTCAGACAAAGTGACAAACAGTCCTTCAGACTGACTACCAGGCTTTTTTGCCCCTTTGCTTCTGATCACAGCATTAGATTTCTTGCAGCCATTCCAGCTACAGAAAGCCTGATGAAGAGTCACTTGACAGTTGAATTTGCTCCAATACATTTGGGTTCAAATTGCAGAAGTGTGCAGTTTTGTAGATCTATCATTCACTATGCAGAATTATCAGTTTGGGGAGTTAAGCAAGTCTGTTGTGGAGTACAGGCAGAGCATATCTTCTGTGTCACAAGACTTTATCATTGATCCAGATGCCGTATCCTAAATGACCCACAAAGGCAAGGACAAGAGAAACTAAAAATAACCCATCCTGTTTCAAATCCAATTGTTTTGTCCTCCATACCTAGAGATGTTTTTATATTCTCTTCCTCCCTAAGATACTGAAAATTTCACACACAGTTAGTCGCAGTTATGCTACACTTATAGGTAAGCACCAAGCACCCCAGGTGCCATCGCTGTGGGCTGCGTTGCAGCAAGGCACCACATGAGAAGACACCCCAAAGACCAAACATCTGTTGTCTCAGACATCTCTAGTAGCAACATCCCAACATTTGAGATACCAAGCCATTGACAAGATGTGTGTGTGTTGGCCTGGGACACATCAAGCAGTCAGAGAGAGCCTGGGGGACTGGGCAGCACCTGAAGAACATGGTTTGAGGTGGTGGGTTGTTCTGTGCAGCACTGCTGCCCTCCTACAGCTCTTGCCAGGGGGTAATAATAAAAACAGACCCTTCACATGCCCTAAAGATCTTAATTATGACTCCTGCTAATATGCTACAAGGAACACACGCCTAGAAGTTGGTTTTAGAATTCATGAACTAGGTATTAATTACAAATCATACTCTCATTTACCTTACTTCATCCCATCACACCATGCTAACATGAATTATAAATGCTACTTCACACTGATCGGCCAATCTGTTCCCGCAGTATACTTGGGAACTCTCCATCTTCCCAGACATGATGAAGTTGGAAGGTATTCAAGTAATTGTATAAATCACATCTAACTAATCATCCCACAGGGCTCTCCTCCCACTGGAATTAATTTGATATTGCACTATAAAGCAGTACACAAAGCATGCCACTTCAGGTTTAATTAATTTATGTAGTAGCTATACCAACAGCATCAAATACCGTATTTCTGTCACCATTTTACTGACTAATTTTCTGTGAGTTTCATTAATGAGCATTTTCATCGTGTTTATTTTATGTGTACATTTAACAATAATCTTTGGTTACATTATATAACCTCAGTTCTTCACTGGTATTCCCTATCACCTCTTCTTCCATGTGTACTCAAGGTGGTTTTGCAAAAAAAACCAAAAAATCCCCATATCTGACCCTATATTTTTCCCAATGAATACTAATCTTCCATCCCCTATTTCTGTGGCTCAATCATTTTAGAATCTGCCACCAAGTAGCGTGTCCCTAAAATTTCAAAAAACTGCAACCTTTTCTTATTTTAGAGAAGTGAAATTAGGAGATATGCATCTCACATAGGGAAACAAGTAATAAAATACCAATAACTGAACTCCAGGCTTCTTAACTCCATTTTCAATACCTGCTTTGAATCATAGTATAGTTTGAGTTGGAAGTGGCCTTTAAAGGTCAACTAGTCCACCCACCCCTGCCATGAACATCAACATCTTCAACTAGGTCAAGAATGTTCAGCTACCTCTGCCATTTTACCCCAAAGTGTATTTCACACCATGCATAGTACTTCAATTCTTGTGGATGTGAGTATACTCATACATAGTTTAATTGGAAGCAAGGAAAACAAAGTTTTCAGCTCCAGGGTAATGAAATCAAAAGTTGGCTCTGGACTTTTTGTTGTCTTATTTAAACAGTACCAATCTGCACTACAGAAAGGTAAGTGAATAACCTTATAGAAAACGTGAACAGCTGCTCTCCAGCTGTTCTCTGAAATAACTCCAGAGACCAATATGTTGTAGGAAACAGGAAAAACACAA
This sequence comes from Gallinago jamesoni, assembly GCA_025769975.1. Lineage (NCBI taxonomy): Eukaryota > Metazoa > Chordata > Aves > Charadriiformes > Scolopacidae > Gallinago > Gallinago jamesoni. The sequence continues at coordinate 50,806,082 of JAOQGH010000032.1, forward strand.
AGGTAGCACAGAGTGGTTTCTGTATTAATAATTGTATTTTAATCACTAGAAATTCTGCTACCTGTTTAGGTTTCCTTATGCTAAAAAGTAGTCTTGTGAATACTTCTTTAACTATTAAAATTACATGAAGACTTGGTGACCCTCTTTATGTCCCTGATCTTTTCAGGTTTATTAAAAGAAGCTGCCAGGAGGCCAAGGAGGACATTGCGTGTTGAAACAAGACACTTCCTCTCATTGTCTCTCTCTCTGGCATTGCTGTTCATCATCCTGTTTGTCTGCCCTTCTGCAGCTGCATGTTCGTCTCACTGCTTTTCACTACAGTGGCTTGTGTTAGGAAAAACAACCCATTTTAATATTAAGGCCAAGTTATACCTTCCAGTATAACTATTGTTCCACCCCAGTTGGGGACATACCTACAAAGGAACAGTCTACTGCTTACATGTCTGCTGAACACCTAAGCACATTGAAATGTAACTCATTTGGCTGTTTACTGGTAACTGATAGCGAATACCAGATTCCAGCAAAAAGGGGTTGTCTTACCCACTTTACTAAGTTCCTGTCTGATCTCTTTCATCTCCAGCCCACTAAACATTATAAAGCTTGTTTCCCCTTGCTGAATCCTGTCATGAAAAGATCCTCTTTGTTTCATATTCTGCTGAAATTAGCATTCTTCACTATTTACATCTGGCATGACAAATTTGAAATCACACAAAACACTGCTTTCTTGGCTAAATTAAGTCTCCATTGGTTCCTATGTCATGCAGTGGTTAAGGTATACTCAGAAAAAAAAAAAAGCAGCAGTGTAATGCAATCTGAACTACAAACTTTACAGATAAACATCAACTGAGCACCTAGATGTGAAACACATACATCTTGGAGCATCAACTTAGTGGCAGCTGTTTGCTTCGGAAACTAAATAATTATATTAATTTTAGCAGGATTAGCAGCACGCATGGATGTTACTTGTGTTATCACGTTCATGCTAGGCTTACACAAAACTTCCACAGAAATAGGTTTAGCCATATGTTTCCTTTTGATTAGCATGTTATCTCTCCACAGTAACTTCATATAGAGTTAGCTAAAGAGTTAAAGTGTTTTCTCATGGAGTCCTGCCATCTTTTCATCTGCCTGGTTGGAATCCAGATAGCTTTACTTCCCCCAGGTCTTGAAAACAACACCACCCCAGCTCCACAGCCTTGTTCAGAAAGGAAAAACAGAAAACATAAAAAGAAAAATATACTCCTATCCATCTGCACGGAAATGCCGTCGCCTCGTAGTCTGCAGGAAAATGCTGAGTCAAAACATCCAGCTGTTACACCGCTTAAACAGCTCCTAAGCTGTGTACCCAGCTCACTGAATAATAGCTGAGTTTACTTACAATTACCCAATGTTAATAATAGATGTTACTGAGCTTGTTATTCCTCAGCACAAACCATAACATGGCACACACCTGGCAAAGCTTCCTCCTAAGTTCAGCAGCTCCCGAGAACCACCGTTACTCACTTGAGGACATTTTTGGCCATGGACCAAAAAGCCAACACACTCCTACCAAGGAAATGATTTGGGCTCATATCCCAATCCCAGCAGGCAAGACAGTTGTGATGGAATTCCCTTTTCGGTCTCAGACATGACACAGACCATGGACCTCCATGCATTAGAGAAAAAGAAAACTTCTAAAGCAGTTTCATTATCTCAGAAGAAAACTTTATTAGCACTTACCACTTAGAGAATTAGTCATCTCCTTTCTTTATTCTCTGGGTCAGCAGGATTTATTTTCTGCCCCACAGGGCTAACAACCTCCCCTAATTAGGCACAGGCTTTTGAGTTGCATGTAGCACGGAAATTTATTCCTTCTCCATGGCCCCAAAACAAAAACATTCAGAGAGCTTATACTCACAAACAAACTCCAGTATAGCAAATGAGCTTTTTATAACTTTTGTTTCCTAATTTTGAAAATGAAATTGATTTTCTTATATCTTCTCTGATCTATTGCAATTAACAAACCACACGGTAAACAAGGCTTCTAAGACATCAGACAAAGCCTTAAAAATTTAGGTAACGCATGTTGATATAGAAGCAATGATGCTGTTCTACAAAACTCCAACTATCAAAAGGGGGAAAAAATGTCTACAGGCAATTCAATTTATACTAAAACTCCCACAGAACACCTGTCTTCCTCCCAAAAATATATTATTCTTTTTTACTCTCTTCAAGCAAACAACCCACCTTCTATAGCATTGCAAATGATTTAAAGGCACATGCGTACTTCCTTTTATAATCAGGTGAGTTGATTTTTCATTAAATGTTAACTTCTTCCAGCTGATTGAATTTTGCAGGTGGAAATAAGAGTTTATTCTTAAGGAAAGACTTGTAACCTTCTTATAGACAGCTAGGAAATACCTACATTATGTTATATTAATTTGAGATTATTTTTATTTTGGGTTTTTTTGAATGAATTTGGTACCTCTTTTCCTTCTGAGAAATCTTTTGTTTTCCTTGTTAGGTGTTCTGAAAAGGGCACTAATCGAGGGTTTTTTCCTGAGTGAGATTTCTGACACAGTTTTCCTGCTAGCTTTTAAAACAGGGAAAAATATGTCAGTATATCTGAAACTGTTTATTGTGAGGAGACAAATCACGTGGCTTCGTGATTTTAAAAAAGAAGGGGGAGAACCAGCAGCAAAGAGTATTTAGTTCTGCTTAATTTCCTTCTCCCTTCTAAGGATTTGCATAAATGTATACTATCTGAAAGATATTTTTATATTTTTATATACATATTCACGCTTTTTTTTTTACTAGGGTGCTAATGCATTTCTGGGATGGATAAAAAGACATTCAACAGAAAAGCACTTACAATCCTTAGCTGTACGCTGAAACACTTAATTTGCAGTACTGAAATTTTACCCATCTGCGTGGTGATTCTGCTTAGTGCTAGAAAATGCAGGATGAGGGAGCTTTATTTATGGGAGCTTGAATATACATGGAATACAGATATCTCCTGAGCTAGTTTTGGTATTGGGGAAGTAAATTTTGACTGACTTAGACATCCAAAGTGGAGGAAAGATATTTCAAAATGGGTTCAGTGGAAACGAAGGCTCACTTTTGCTTCTGTTGGTGCTCTGTGGAAGAACATGCCTGAAGGAATACCTAAAAGACCCAAAATGATAGATAGCTGACAGGCCAGAAATGATCACAGAACTGTGATTTATCATCCTATAATCTCTATGCTGTCCATGAGGTACGACACAGTTCAGTGTCAGTAGCTTCTGTGTAAAACAGAATGAATGCTGGCGGTAGGCAGGCCACATGAGGGTTTTCCCTTTCATCAAGGTAGCCCAAAACACTACCTTCTTATATAAACATCTCCAGCTCATGTGAGCAAAATGGTACCCATTTTTTTCCACCTTTATCTGTAGATCCAAGTTACAACTTCTAGTAACATCTTTTCTCTTATATGTATGTTCGTAATCTACTTGGCCACAGACACCACAACTAAGTATATAAAAAGACAGTAACATAACAAGCACAACACTTTCTGCTTCTTAACTATCCAGCCTTGGCATGCTTGATGCACTATTTCCTAGATGAAGAATAAAGTCTTTAAAAGGTATAGTTCAATCAGCAGTCTTGGTAAATATGAGGAAAGATTTCCTATTTAATAGAGAGTATCTGAGGCACAGTGGAGCTTCTGTCAATATAGATCCGAAAATTGTCAAAACTCTAGATTTAACTCCAATTTAAATTTTGGTCTTTGAGCCATCTAACAATTCCAGTTATGGACTATTGATTAAGTGATTTCTTGCCATGACAGACAATAATGATGTTAAGGTGTGAAAGTGTAGGGGTGTGCTAAAAAAAGATTATGAATATGTTTAATAGCATGCAACTAAAAAAGAAAAATTATAATAAGCATTAATACATCTGGACTCACTCCATTAAATGCACAGTATGTGTCATATCCATCCATTATATTCAGGAACATTTTCCCCATTTTTTCCCTGTGTTTGGATAAGAAATTGTTTCCATGCCTCCTTATTTTCTAATTGACATCTGTGCATCCGTTGTTGACAAACCTCACCTAAAACCTTTAAGTTGTCTTTTAGGTAGGCTTGGCCCAAGCCATTACATACAGACTGGGACCTTCACCTTGTATCACTAAGCCTGGAAAGCAACACTGACCCTGCGAGACGGCTTCGATGCGGCTGGGGACACAGGCAGGAGCATTCGGTCACAGCTGCCTTTTCCTAGGGAGTGACCTCTTCAAGCCCAGGTATGTTCCCTGGGTGGAGTGTGCCAAAAGCTTCTGTACATTGTCAGGCATCTTATCAGGCAAAGCCTCGCTTACAGATGGTGCTATGTGAGAATTTTATCACCCAGGAAGAGTCTAATTTCTGCTAGCATGATACTGTATTTTTTATTTTTTTTCTTACACAAGAACAGTGTTAGAGACACAATGTAGGAAAAGCACTGGGAAATCAGAATACATCAGCCTGTACTGCAAAACAGAGTTAAACTGACTCGGGGCCAATGGATTGTAATATCCTCTTCTTGAATTGAGAAGATAAAGAAGATATGTTCTTCACATAAAGAACAATTTTTCAAGGAGTCACATTTGCAAGGAACTACAATATGCTTAATAAGCATTAACCTCTCTGCAACAGACACAAAAGGGACAGTATTATAGTTCTTTCTTGTTTACTACAGAAAGCACAACATTATTTATGTGTTTACAGTCAGGAGTACTGATACCACTGGCTACACAGACTGTATAATATTGCACTGAAACCCTCTGAAGCTTCATCTGCTGTTCTCAACATTAGGTTTTTTGCCAATATTTTTGCAAGTGTAGTGACTTTTATATTATTCATACTTTGTCTTGGCTCCTCCCCAAACCATCCTTTGCATTTGTGTTTCTGCACATTTCGTTGCTGTAACCTGGATAGTTGTCATTCCCGTGTATAAATTATGTATTGGTGCTAATCATTACCTGCTCGATTCCCTGTCAGATCCAGCGGACCACAATATTAAAATTTATTTGTTCTGCCCAACTTCCCAAAAGCTGACTGCTGACATGAGAGAACAGTCCTTGATTGTCTCACTGTAACAAAGATTTCTTTCATCCTCAGCCATTGTTCCCTTTGATGTTATTTCACTCCTCCTGCTTTCAACGTTTGCCTGGGAGTTTTATTTGACCTACTGATCATAATGTGTTTGGGTTTGTAATGGGTAATTGATGTCTAAGTTTTAACTGCTGATGCAATATTTACATTCTGCACATGGTGTGAGAGGAGCTGTGCATAAAAGTTGCCACAGACATCTTGTTAGTGCGATGCAGACATCTCAATATAGTTCTGTGTTATTATTTCATTACAGCTGCTTCACATTTATTCATTATTTATAAACACCTGTACTTCTGGCTCAGTGAATAGTTGGCAATGTATTTCCATACCCAGAATCTCATTTTAAAATCTGTTATTCTTCTGAAACTTCAGACTTGGCTTTTATTTTATTTACTACTGATGTCATATCAATACAGCAACCACAGTAAGGAGGTAGAGAGGTACCTACTGTCGTAGGCACAAACAGGTTACAAACACAAGAGTGGCTTATTTTGGCAACTGTCCCAGAACCAGTAATTCTGTAATATAATAGCTTTAATGTCAGAAAAGTCATAATTTAGATTTGGTATTAGACAGCAAATTAGACTGTTTAGGTCTAGTTAAAGGACTGTAACCCAGGCAAAGAAGTCCAGCCCTGAGTTCCTGAGATATATGACTAAAAAAAAATATGTTTTTAACACACAGATGTTTAGGAAAGTTTCTTCACACAAAAGAGAATCAGTTAAAAGCAAAAGAAGGGTCACAAAAGGTTCTTAGTCTTCTGTCATATAAAAGGAGTGTTGGTTTTGAAGTAATAGGAAAATGACACATTTCTGGAAATTTATAGAATACACTTGAGGGATAATTTGTCATTTAAAATATAATCACTTCAAAATAAATTACTATAAATTGTAAGGTTACTTATCTTCCAGAAGATATAATAGTTGTTAAAAGACAGCTGTTTGCAGTGACTATGAGCCTAATAATTAGATCTCAGGTTAAAAAATAAAGAAATACTGAAGCTTCTTAGGGCCTTAAGCTCAGCTTTCAGGGTTACCTAATAGAATTTAAATACAGAGATACACAGTAGTATTTACAAAAGGATACCTAATTTATGTGTTTTTTTTCTGAATTTTCTTCTCATGAGGTCTATTTTTAGAAGGATTTGAACAACTAATCATATAGCTGGCACAAACTGACTAATTGTTCTTTTAAGTTTCACTCCAAGTTGCTATTTGACCTGAATATCTTGTGATACTATGTCAGCTTTGAACACAAAGCCAAGGGCCAACTTACTGATGTTAAACAGCTACCTGAATTTGTGATCTTCTATAGTCTGGGCCAGCATGTAAATCACGCCTGGCAGCTGGCTGGATGAATTTTTTTCAAAAGTATTTTTTTTTTCTGAAGAAACAGAGGTTCTGTATCATTCCCAGTGCAGGAGTTCTAGTTCCTCTCCCTCTTACTTTTAAAATATGACCCCTTTCATACTCAATTGGCAATGACCTCAAAAGCTTTGCAGACAAAGAATCAAATAAAAGTAATAATTTTATTATGTGGGAAGCCCATGGCCTTCCCATTATTGGAAATATTAGAAACAATCCTTTTTTTTTTGCTTCAGTGGGACTTTTTCAAGAAAAGCACTAAATAAAAATATTATATGACAACTTTGCTGTGAAACTGCATTTTGAAATACAAGTATTATTAATTGAATATTACCCCAATTGAGTTCCCTGAGTTTTGAAAGTAGTAAAAGGAAAAAAAAAATTAAGAAAGGGAAATAATTTTTGATCTGGTTAAGTTCATTTGAATACACAGTGTGGGGGGGGAAACCACAAACAACTGTCTGGCTGCTTGAACTACACCAGCCTCTGCAAGAATGAGAATGTATATTTTGTGAGCCCATAAATCTGCATATATATGATATATACTGAACATATAGAAGCACACAGTCATGTGTAATGAATATACACTATATTGATTGCTCTGTTTTGGTTTACATTTAAAGTGCTCACTCTTTTTTTCTTTACATAGAGATATATTCCCTTACCTGTCAAACTAGAACAGATGCGTTTCTGATAACTGGAATGGTTAGGAATTCTATAGATAGTGAAGGGTTTTTTCCAATACAGCTATTGTAATAGAGCAAGTTGTGGGAATGTATTTAAGAAATACATACAGTTTAAATACACAGGGACGGTAAAATGCAATATAAGTTCTTCCATAGCACTGTCCAAATAACATTAGTGGAGAAATATTAGAAAACTTTTTTGCCTTGCATGGAGTTTTCTCAACTCTTTCAAAAATTAATGGTGCTCTAAAAAGAATTCAGGATGACATTGTGAATGTGGAGGAAGAAGCAGGATTATCAGGATTGCCAAGGGCCAATTCAATTTCCAGTAATGACAGAAATGGTGAAAAGTGCTGACAGTTTACAGGCTGCATTTTCAGCCTTCCTTGCAGTGGCTGGACAAGCTGATTGCTTTTAAAAAAATTAAAATCAAGAGGTGATTGCCTACTAGCCTGAGATTTGGATTGGTAACAAAAGACTGAATCTTACATTGCTCCAAGGGGTGTATCTGCTCATTCTCAGGATGGATCGTTGTCCTAAAGGATCTCAGCCGTTTTTGTCAATGAGACTGGATGCTCACTGGAAATCCTTTAGCGTAAACCTTCTTGCCAATTCTTTCTGGATGGTTTCATGTTGACTGTGAGGCCAACAATTCCACCACGCTTTTGCTATCAACCCTTTCAAAACCAACTTCCTTAGCAAAAGAGTCTTTCTGGAGAGCAAGGATAACATCAAGTTCAACAGGGTTCAGAATAAACTCTGACAACTACTTTTGCCATAAACCACTCATACACTAAATCGTGTCCTCTTCCCAAGTAATGCTAATGTTATCTATGCCATCCATGATATTAAACTATCTCCAAAAGTTATTCAGGCAGGCTTTTCCTTACCTGTTGTCTCTTGGGTAAGTTTGGAGAAGGTCTCTTCTAGATAGCAGGTCTTGAAAGTGGTGATTACTCCCTGATTCATTGGTTGGGTCTCACCAGTGGCAGAAGATGACTTCTAAACATGGAGAATTTTGCAGTCCATGACCTGTTTCTCATAGTGTTCCCTAAAGTCTGGCACCATGTAGGCCCTCCGAGCATTTATGTAGTAACCTGGACCTTTCAGTTGTTTCAGTGACTGGTAGAGAGAACTTCCAAAATCCTCTTGTAGTCCTGGGGTTCTCACTGCAATGAATAAGTGAAGGCTTTAGCATGCAGTCTCCTTCTGCCCTGCTGCCCAGCAGAAGGGTCAAACTGTCTTGTAGCAGCCTTAAAGCCCAAGGCAGTTTCCTCTTTATTATATCCTGTATGGACTGCATGCCCACCACCTTCAATACAGCAAGTTATGTATAATTTAGCTTTTAAAGCAAGGCTTCTGCATAGCCACAGGCTTACTAGCATTGCTCAAAGATTGCCTGGAACTCCTGATGGTTATTATATGCAAAGACAGTGTGTGATTAAAAACACAAATTGCAGTGATGCTCGAAGCCAGATCTTATTGCCACAAATGCAGAACAGGCAAGATGGAGGCTGCTGTGTAGCCACAACGGAGATGCTTTACATGTTTCTACTCGTGACACATAACACACACACATCTGCATGAGTGATGCTCTGCAGCTCAGCTGGCATCCTTCAGTACAGCTGTGCAGCTCAGGAGAGCTTGCAATGGAAAATGGGTGGTAGAAGATTGCAGGACGGAAAACAGGTAATAAAAGCGCTGAGCAAAACACGATGGTAAACAATCAGTGATGCAACTCCACAACAAACAGAAATCGACAGAGAGCAGGGTGGTACTGAAGTTAAAAGTTGCCAGTTTTAAGGAATGACTAAGTAGAGTAGGAGTGAAGGGTGGAATCTGACAGAGCTGCATAAATTCATGAGTGACACAGAGAAAGTGAATAGGGAATGATATGTTTGCTATCTCTTCTACTACAAGAATGAGCGGGCATCAAATTAAGATGGCAAATAGCAGGATCGAATCAAAAAGCAGGGAGTTCTTCACACCACGCAGTTCAGCTTTGAAATCGCTTGCCCAGGGTGCTGTAGTTGCTTGAACTGTGCATGGCTTCAGACAACAACTGGGCAAGATAACAGAAGGTTCTTCAATACAAAGGACATACATGTGGTTCAAGAGGCCCCCCCCCAGCAGATATCAACTGCTGGTGACCGTCAGGAATGGGAAAGTGGGTTGGATTGTCTGATCCTGTCCAGCTGCTGTGAGTGCAGGTCCACGCTCTCCCCAGCGGCAGCGATTATGCCCAGGGGCTCTCAATTCGCATCAGTCGGATGGCACGAGGGCCATACCGCACCGCTGTGCTACACGGGGCCGAGGACGGTGGTTCCCTGTCAAATCCCGGCACGTACACACCACTACGGAGCTCATCTCACTGCAGTCACTGGTGTAGGATGGGAAAGTTGTGGAGGTTTTTATGGTTACAACTATTAGTTAAGTTTTAACTTTTAGATAACTGTTGGTGGAAAAGAGCGTAATAAACATGCTTGTATAAGTGCAAAGCGAGTCTTCGCACCCCTGTTTCTTCACTCTGTTGCTGTAATTCCAAGCTGACCCAAACCCAGTCCAGAGTCAGCATCAGAGGAGCTGAGCAGTGAATACAACACACTTATGTAACCACAGCTGGCTCCCGGGTTTGTTAAACAGATGTTTTGTTTTGTTTTGTTTTTAAAAACATTATTTCTTCCAGAAGTATAGTAGATTTTCAGACTGATGAAATACTGAAGAATCTGGCTGTCGTGAAACACTGTGTGTCCTTGTACTCTCAATTACGAAGGATCAGTGAGGGTTCACCTGCTCCAGAAACCACCACCTGCCCCTCCTGAACAATCAGGCTTGCTGCAAAACATCTGTGCCGTGCTGGGCTGCCTGGAACCGAGGAAAAAACGCAAACATCCTCATTCCCCGGGCGGGTTTTGGGTTGGGTGTTTTTTTTTTTTTTGGGTGGGGTGGGGAACATGTTAAGGCACCTGTGCACCAATTTGCTCTGCTCGGGTGGGGTACCAACATCGCGCGGCAGTAAGGCAGGGAAATGCAGAAGAAGTCTGAGCCCCGGGGGGGTGGATGGAGAGCCGACGGGCAAGGAAGTGAGAGCAGGCGGCGGCGGGGAAGTTTCTCCCGGGGGGGGGGGGGCGGGAGAGGAACCGGGAGGGCTGCAGCATCTTCTGCCCGCAGAAGCGGCGGGGCCGGAGCCTCCCCCCGCGTCCGCAGGAAGGCACGGAGAGGGATGTAGTGCGGGAAGCGGGGGGGGGGGGGGGGGGGGTGGCGGCGGAGCTGCCGA